>OY282596.1:3104422-3704422 GCA_958298965.1 Chrysolina haemoptera | reverse complement strand
GGATGGATTTTTTGAACTTTTTTACTTATCTTTTTTCGAATTTCAAATTTCTGTCCCCAGACGTATTTTGACGTGCTGATTCCGAATCTTTGAACAAAAATGTCGAAAACTCATCGGAAATATTTTTGGCGCCAAAAAACCCATTAGAAAAGTGATTCAGAGCTGACCAACTCGAGAACGGTTAGAGATAGACTAATTCTGAGAACTCCAATCGATTTGAAATGGCCAAATTAGTATGTACTGAGAATTTTAACAAAAAAAATTTACGGATAAAAAAGTCGAATATATCACGATGGATGATGATAGATGGATTTTTTGAACTTTTTTATTTTTCATTTTTTGATATAAAATTCCTGTCCTCGGACGTATTTTGAAGTGCTGATTCCGATTCTTTGAACAAAAATTTCGAAAACTCATCGGAAATATTTTTGGCGCCAAAAAAACCATTCGAAAAGTGATTCAGAGCTGACCAACTCGAGAACGGTTAGAGATAGTCTAATTCTGAGAACGCCAATCGATATGAAATGGCCAAATTAGTATGTACTGAGAATTTGAACAAAAAAAATCGACGGATAAAAATGTCGAATATATCATGATGGATGGATGAAGGATGGATTTTTTGAACTTTTTTATTTATCATTTTTCGAATTTCAAATTTCTGTCCCTGGACGTATTTTGACGTGCTGATTCCGAATCTTCGAACAAAAATGTCGAAAACTCATCGGAAATATTTTTGGCGCCAAAAAAACCATTCGAAAAGTGATTCAGACTTGACTAACTCGAGAACGGTTAGGGATCGACCAATTCTGCGAACGCCAATCGATTTGGAATGGCCAAATTAGTATGTACTGAGAATTTGAACAGATTAAATTGACGGACAGAAAAGTCGAGTATATCACGATGGATGGATAATACATGGATTTTTTGAACTTTTTTATTTTTCATTTTTTGGATTTAAAATTCCTGTCCTTGGACGTATTTTGAAGTGCTGATTCCGAATCTTTGAACAAAAATGTCGAAAACTCATCGAAAATATTTTTGGCGCCAAAAAAACCATTCGAAAAGTGATTCAGAGCTGACCAACTCGAGAACGGTTAGAGATAGACCCATTCTGAGAACGCCAATCGATATGAAATGGCCAAATTAGTATGTTCTGAGAATTTTAACAAAAAAAATGAACGGATAAAAAAGTCGAATATATCACGATGGATGGATGATAGATGGATTTTTTGAACTTTTCCATTTTTCATTTTTTGGATTTCAAATTTCTGTCCCCGGACGTAGTTTTACGTGCTGATTCCGAATCTTTGAAAAAAAATGTCGAAAACTCATCGGAAATATTTTTGGCGACAAAAAAACCATTCGAAATGTGATTCAGAGCTTAACAACTCAAGAACGGTTAGAGATAGACCAATTCTGCGAACGCCAATCGATTTGAAATGGTCAAATTAGTATGTACTAAGAATTTGAACAAAATAAATCGACGGACAGAAAAGTCGAGTATATCACGATGGATGGATAATAGATGGATTTTTTGAACTTTTCTATTTTTCATTTTTTATATTTCAAATTCCTGTCCTCGGACGTATTTTGACGTGCTGATTCCGAATCTCTGAACGAAAATGTCGAAAATTCATCGAAAATATTTTTGGCGCCAAAAAAACCATTCGAAAAGTGATTCAGAGCTGACCAACTCGAGAACGGTTAGAGATAGACCAATTCTGAGATCGCCAATCGATATGAAATGACCAAATTAGTATGTACTGAGAATTTGAACAAAACATATTGACGGACAGAAAAGTCGAGTATATCACGATGGATGGATGATAGATGGATTTTTTGAACTTTTTTATTTTTCATTTTTTGATATAAAATTCCTGTCCTCGGACGTATTTTGAAGTGCTGATTCCGATTCTTTGAACAAAAATTTCGAAAACTCTTCGGAAATATTTTTGGCGCCAAAAAAACCACTCGAAAAGTGATTCAGAGCTGACCAACTCGAGAACGGTTAGAGATAGACTAATTCTGAGAACTCCAATCGATTTGAAATGGCCAAATTAGTATGTACTGAGAATTTTAACAAAAAAAATCGACGGATAAAAAAGTCGAATATATCACGATGGATGATGATAGATGGATTTTTTGAACTTTTCTATTTTTCATTTTTTGGATTTCAAATTCCTGTTTTCGGACGTATTTTGACGTGCTGATTCCGAATCTTCGAACAAAAATGTCGAAAACCCATCGGAAATATTTTTGGCGCCAAAAAAACCATTCGAAATGTGATTCAGTGCTTAACAACTCGAGAACGGTTAGAGATAGACCAATTCTGCGAACGCCAATCGATTTGAAATGGCCAAATTAGTATGTACTAAGAATTTGAACAAAATAAATTGACGGACAGAAAAGTCGAGTATATCACGATGGATGGATAATAGATGGATTTTTTGAACTTTTCTATTTTTCATTTTTTGGATTTCAAATTCCTGTCTTCGGACGTATTTTGACGTGCTGATTCCGAATCTTTGAACGAAAATGTCGAAAACTCATCGAAAATATTTTTGGCGCCAAAAAAACCATTCGAAAAGTGATTCAGAGCTGACCAACTCGAGAACGGTTAGAGATAGACCAATTCTGAGAACGCCAATCGATATGAAATGACCAAATTAGTATGTACTGAGAATTTGAACAAAACATATTGACGGACAGAAAAGTCGAGTATATCACGATGGATGGATGATAGATGGATTTTTTGAACTTTTTTATTTTTCATTTTTTGATATAAAATTCCTGTCCTTGGACGTATTTTGAAGTGCTGATTCTGATTCTTTGAACAAAAATGTCGAAAACCCATCGGAAATATTTTTGGCGCCAAAAAAACCATTCGAAATGTGATTCAGTGCTTAACAACTCGAGAACGGTTAGAGATAGACCAATTCTGCGAACGCCAATCGATTTGAAATGGCCAAATTAGTATGTACTAAGAATTTGAACAAAATAAATTGACGGACAGAAAAGTCGAGTATATCACGATGGATGGATAATAGATGGATTTTTTGAACTTTTCTATTTTTCATTTTTTGGATTTCAAATTCCTGTCTTCGGACGTATTTTGACGTGCTGATTCCGAATCTTTGAACGAAAATGTCGAAAACTCATCGAAAATATTTTTGGCGCCAAAAAAACCATTCGAAAAGTTATTCAGAGCTGACCAACTCGAGAACGGTTAGAGATAGACCAATTCTGAGAACGCCAATCGATATGAAATGACCAAATTAGTATGTACTGAGAATTTGAACAAAACATATTGACCGACAGAAAAGTCGAGTATATCACGATGGATGGATGATAGATGGATTTTTTGAACTTTTTTATTTTTCATTTTTTGATATAAAATTCCTGTCCTCGGACGTATTTTGAAGTGCTGATTCCGATTCTTTGAACAAAAATTTCGAAAACTCATCGGAAATATTTTTGACGCCAAAAAAACCATTCGAAAAGTGATTCAGAGCTGACCAACTCGAGAATGGTTAGAGATAGACCAATTTTGAGTACGCCAATCGATTCGAAATGGCCAAATTAGTATGTACTAAGAATTTGAACGAAAAAAATCGATTAATAAAAAAGTCGAATATATCATGATAGATGGATGATGGATGGATTTTTTGAACTTTTTTACTTATCTTTTTTCGAATTTCAAATTTCTGTCCCCAGACGTATTTTGACGTGCTGATTCCGAATCTTTGAACAAAAATGTCGAAAACTCATCGGAAATATTTTTGGCGCCAAAAAAACCATTCGAAAAGTGATTCAGAGCTGACCAACTCGAGAACGGTTAGAGATAGACTAATTCTGAGAACTCCAATCGATTTGAAATGGCCAAATTAGTATGTACTGAGAATTTGAACAAAATAAATTGACGGACAGAAAAGTCGAGTATATCACGATGGATGGATAATAGATGAATTTTTTGAACTTTTTTATTTTTGATTTTTTGGATTTAAAATTCCTGTCCTCGGACGTATTTTGACGTGCTGATTCCGAATCTTTGAACAAAAATGTTGAAAACTCATCGGAAATATTTTTGGCGACAAAAAAACCATTCGAAATGTGATTCAGTGCTTAACAACTCGAGAACGGTTAGAGATAGACCAATTCTGACAACGCCAATCGATATGAAATGGCCAAATTAGTATGTACTGAGAATTTGAACAAAACATATTGACGGACAGAAAAGTCGAGTATATCACGATGGATGGATGATGGATGGATGATAGATGGATTTTTTGAACTTTTTTATTTTTCATTTTTTGGATTTCAAATTCCTGTCCTCGGACGTATTTTGACGTGCTGATTCCGAATCTTCGAACAAAAATGTCGAAAACCCATCGGAAATATTTTTGGCGCCAAAAAAACCATTCGAAATGTGATTCAGTGCTCAACAACTCGAGAACGGTTAGAGATAGACCAATTCTGCGAACGCCAATCGATTTGAAATGGCCAAATTAGTATGTACTAAGAATTTGAACAAAATAAATTGATGGACAGAAAAGTCGAGTATATCACGATGGATGGATAATAGATGGATTTTTTGAACTTTTCTATTTTTCATTTTTTGGATTTCAAATTCCTGTCTTCGGACGTATTTTGACGTGCTGATTCCGAATCTTTGAACGAAAATGTCGAAAACTCATCGAAAATATTTTTGGCGCCAAAAAAACCATTCGAAAAGTGATTCAGAGCTGACCAACTCGAGAACGGTTAGAGATAGACCAATTCTGAGAACGCCAATCGATATGAAATGACCAAATTAGTATGTACCGAGAATTTGAACAAAACATATTGACGGACAGAAAAGTCGAGTATATCACGATGGATGGATGATAGATGGATTTTTTGAATTTTTTTATTTTTCATTTTTTGATATAAAATTCCTGTCCTCGGACGTATTTTGATGTGCTGATTCCGATTCTTTGAACAAAAATTTCGAAAACCCATCGGAAATATTTTTGGCTCCAAAAAAAACATTCGAAAAGTGATTCAGAGCTGACCAACTCGAGAACGGTTAGAGATAGACTAATTCTGAGAACTCCAATCGATTTGAAATGGCCAAATTAGTATGTACTGAGAATTTTAACAAAAAAAATCGACGGATAAAAAAGTCGAATATATCACGATGGATGATGATAGATGGATTTTTTGAACTTTTCTATTTTTCATTTTTTGGATTTCAAATTCCTGTCTTCGGACGTATTTTGACGTGCTGATTCCGAATCTTTGAACGAAAATGTCGAAAACTCATCGAAAATATTTTTGGCGCCAAAAAAACCATTCGAAAAGTGATTCAGAGCTGACCAACTCGAGAACGGTTAGAGATAGACCAATTCTGAGAACGCCAATCGATATGAAATGACCAAATTAGTATGTACCGAGAATTTGAACAAAACATATTGACGGACAGAAAAGTCGAGTATATCACGATGGATGGATGATAGATGGATTTTTTGAATTTTTTTATTTTTCATTTTTTGATATAAAATTCCTGTCCTCGGACGTATTTTGAAGTGCTGATTCCGATTCTTTGAACAAAAATTTCGAAAACTCTTCGGAAATATTTTTGGCGCCAAAAAAACCACTCGAAAAGTGATTCAGAGCTGACCAACTCGAGAACGGTTAGAGATAGACTAATTCTGAGAACTCCAATCGATTTGAAATGGCCAAATTAGTATGTACTGAGAATTTTAACAGAAAAAATCGACGGATAAAAAAGTCGAATATATCACGATGGATGATGATAGATGGATTTTTTGAACTTTTCTATTTTTCATTTTTTGGATTTCAAATTCCTGTTTTCGGACGTATTTTGACGTGCTGATTCCGAATCTTTGAACGAAAATGTCGAAAACTCATCGAAAATATTTTTGGCGCCAAAAAAACCATTCGAAAAGTGATTCAGAGCTGACCAACTCGAGAACGGTTAGAGATAGACCAATTCTGAGAACGCCAATCGATATGAAATGACCAAATTAGTATGTACTGAGAATTTGAACAAAATAAATTGACGGACAGAAAAGTCGAGTATATCACGATGGATGGATAATAGATGAATTTTTTGAACTTTTTTATTTTTGATTTTTTGGATTTAAAATTCCTGTCCTCAAACGTATTTTGACGTGCTGATTCCGAATCTTCGAACAAAAATGTCGAAAACCCATCGGAAATATTTTTGGCGCCAAAAAAACCATTCGAAATGTGATTCAGTGCTTAACAACTCGAGAACGGTTAGAGATAGACCAATTCTGCGAACGCCAATCGATTTGAAATGGCCAAATTAGTATGTACTAAGAATTTGAACAAAATAAATTGACGGACAGAAAAGTCGAGTATATCACGATGGATGGATAATAGATGGATTTTTTGAACTTTTCTATTTTTCATTTTTTGGATTTCAAATTCCTGTCTCCAGACGTATTTTGACGTGCTGATTCCGAATCTTTGAACGAAAATGTCGAAAACTCATCGAAAATATTTTTGGCGCCAAAAAAACCATTCGAAAAGTGATTCAGAGCTGACCAACTCGAGAACGGTTAGAGATAGACTAATTCTGAGAACTCCAATCGATTTGAAATGGCCAAATTAGTATGTACTGAGAATTTGAACAAAACATATTGACGGACAGAAAAGTCGAGTATATCACGATGGATGGATGATGGATGGATGATAGATGGATTTTTTGAACTTTTTTATTTTTCATTTTTTGGATTTCAAATTCCTGTCCTCGGACGTATTTTGAAGTGCTGATTCCGAATCTTTGAACAAAAATGTCGAAAACTCATCGGAAATATTTTTGGCTCCAAAAAAAACATTCGAAAAGTGATTCAGAGCTGACCAACTCGAGAACGGTTAGAGATAGACTAATTCTGAGAACTCCAATCGATTTGAAATGGCCAAATTAGTATGTACTGAGAATTTTAACAAAAAAAATCGACGGATAAAAAAGTCGAATATATCACGATGGATGATGATAGATGGATTTTTTGAACTTTTCTATTTTTCATTTTTTGGATTTCAAATTTCTGTTCCCGGACGTATTTTTACGTGCTGATTCCGAATCTTTGAACAAAAATGTCGAAAACTCATCATAAATATTTTTATTGGCAAAAAAACCATCTAAAAAGTGATTCAGACTTGACTAACTCGAGAACGGTTAGGGATAGACCAATTCTGCGAATGCCAATCGATTTGGAATGGCCAAATTAGTATGTTCTGAGAATTTTAACAAAAAAAATGAACGGATAAAAAAGTCGAATATATCACGATGGATGGATGATAGATGGATTTTTTGAACTTTTCCATTTTTCATTTTTTGGATTTCAAATTTCTGTCCCCGGACGTATTTTTACGTGCTGATTCCGAATCTTTGAACAAAAATGTCGAAAATTCATCAGAATTATTTTTGGCGCCGAAAAAACCATTCGAAAAGTGATTCAGAGCTGACCAACTCGAGAATGGTTAGAGATAGACCAATTCTGGGAACGCCAATCGATTTGAAATGGCCAAATTAGTATGTACTGAGCATTTGAACAGAAAAAATCGACGGATAAAAAAGTCGAATATATCATGATGGATGGATGATGGATGGATTTTTGGAACTTTTTTATTTTTCATTTTTTGGATTAAAAATTCCTGTCCTCGGACGTATTTTGAAGTGCTGATTCCGAATCTTTGAACAAAAATGTCGAAAACTCATCGGAAATATTTTTGGCGCCGAAAAAACCATTCGAAAAGTGATTCAGAGCTGATCAACTCAAAAACGGTTAGAGATAGACCAATTCTGAGAACTCCAATCGATATGAAATGGCCAAAGTAGTATGTACTGAGAATTTGAACAAAACATATTGACGGACAGAAAAGTCGAGTATATCACGATGGATGGATGATAGATAGATTTTTTGAACTTTTTTATTTTTCATTTTTTGGATTTAAAATTTCTGTCGTCGGACGTATTTTGAAAGCTGATTCCGAATCTTTGAACAAAAATTTCGAAAATTCATCAGAAATATTTTTGGCGTCGAAAAAACCATTCGAAAAGTGATTCAGAGCTGAGCAACTCGAGAATGGTTAGAGATAGACCAATTCTGAGAACGCCAATCGATTTGAAATGGCCAAATTAGTATGTACTGAGAATTTTAACAAAAAAAATCGACGGATAAAAAAGTCGAATATATCACGATGGATGATGATAGATGGATTTTTTGAACTTTTCTATTTTTCATTTTTTGGATTTTAAATTCCTGTTCCCGGACGTATTTTTACGTGCTGATTCCGAATCTTTGAACAAAAATGTCGAAAATATATCAGAAATATTTTTGGCGTCGAAAAAACCATTCGAAAAGTGATTCAGAGCTGACCAACTCGAGAATGGTTAGAGATAGACCAATTCTGCGAACGCCAATCGATTTGAAATGGCCAAATTAGTATGTACTGAGAATTTGAACAAAATAAATTGACGGACAGAAAAGTCGAGTATATCACGATGGATGGATAATAGATGGATTTTTTAAACTTTTCTATTTTTCATTTTTTGGATTTCAAATTTCTGTCATCGGACGTATTTTGACGTGCTGATTTCGAATCTCTGAACGAAAATGTCGAAAACTCATCGAAAATATTTTTGGCGCCAAAAAAACCATTCGAAAAGTGATTCAGAGCTGACCAACTCGAGAACGGTTAGAGATAGACCAATTCTGAGAACGCCAATCTATATGAAATGACCAAATTAGTATGTACTGAGAATTTGAACAAAACATATTGACGGACAGAAAAGTCGAGTATATCACGATGGATGGATGATAGATGGATTTTTTGAACTTTTTTATTTTTCATTTTTTGATATAAAATTCCTGTCCTCGGACGTATTTTGAAGTGCTGATTCCGATTCTTTGAACAAAAATTTCGAAAACTCTTCGGAAATATTTTTGGCGCCAAAAAAACCACTCGAAAAGTGATTCAGAGCTGACCAACTCGAGAATGGTTGGAGATAGACCAATTCTGGGAACGCCAATCGATTCGAAATGGCCAAATTAGTATGTACTGAGAATTTGAACGAAAAAAATCGATTGATAAAAAAGTCGAATATATCATGATAGATGGATGATGGATGAATTTTTTGAACTTTTTTACTTATCATTTTTCGAAATTCAAATTTCTGTCCCCAGACGTATTTTGACGTGCTGATTCCGAATCTTTGAACAAAAATGTCGAAAACTTATCGGAAATATTTTTGGCGACAAAAAAACCATTCGAAAAGTGATTCAGAGCTGACCAACTCGAGAACGGTTAGAGATAGACTAATTCTGAGAACTCCAATCGATTTGAAATGGCCAAATTAGTATGTACTGAGAATTTTAACAAAAAAAATCGACGGATAAAAAAGTCGAATATATCACGATGGATGATGATAGATGGATTTTTTGAACTTTTCTATTTTTCATTTTTTGGATTTTAAATTTCTGTCCCCGGACGTATTTTTACGTGCTGATTCCGAATCTTTGAACAAAAATGTCGAAAATTCATCAGAAATATTTTTGGCGCCGAAAAAACCATTCGAAAAGTGATTCAGAGCTGACCAACTCGAGAATGGTTAGAGATAGACCAATTCTGCGAACGCCAATCGATTTGAAATGGCCAAATTAGTATGTACTGAGAATTTGAACAAAATAAATTGACGGACAGAAAAGTCGAGTATATCACGATGGATGGATAATAGATGGATTTTTTGAACTTTTTTATTTTTAATTTTTTGGATTTAAAATTCCTGTCCTCGGACGTATTTTGACGTGCTGATTACGAATCTTTGAACAAAAATGTCGAAAACTCATCGGATATATTTTTGGCGACAAAAAAACCATTCGAAATGTGATTCAGAGCTGACCAACTCGAGAACGGTTAGAGATAGACTAATTCTGAGAACTCCAATCGATTTGAAATGGCCAAATTAGTATGTACTGAGAATTTTAACAAAAAAAATCGACGGATAAAAAAGTCGAATATATCACGATGGATGATGATAGATGGATTTTTTGAACTTTTCTATTTTTCATTTTTTGGATTTTAAATTTCTGTCCCCGGACGTATTTTTACGTGCTGATTCCGAATCTTTGAACAAAAATGTCGAAAATTCATCAGAAATATTTTTGGCGCCGAAAAAACCATTCGAAAAGTGATTCAGAGCTTAACAACTCGAGAACGGTTAGAGGTAGACCAATTCTGCGATCGCCAATCGATTTGAAATGGCCAAATTAGTATGTACTGAGAATTTGAACAAAATAAATTGACGGACAGAAAAGTCGAGTATATCACGATGGATGGATAATAGATGGATTTTTTGAACTTTTTTATTTTTAATTTTTTGGATTTAAAATTCCTGTCCTCGGACGTATTTTGACGTGCTGATTACGAATCTTTGAACAAAAATGTCGAAAACTCATCGGATATATTTTTGGCGACAAAAAAACCATTCGAAATGTGATTCAGAGCTGACCAACTCGAGAACGGTTAGAGATAGACTAATTCTGAGAACTCCAATCGATTTGAAATGGCCAAATTAGTATGTACTGAGAATTTTAACAAAAAAAATCGACGGATAAAAAAGTCGAATATATCACGATGGATGATGATAGATGGATTTTTTGAACTTTTCTATTTTTCATTTTTTGGATTTTAAATTTCTGTCCCCGGACGTATTTTTACGTGCTGATTCCGAATCTTTGAACAAAAATGTCGAAAATTCATCAGAAATATTTTTGGCGCCGAAAAAACCATTCGAAAAGTGATTCAGAGCTTAACAACTCGAGAATGGTTAGAGATAGACCAATTCTGCGAACGCCAATCGATTTGAAATGGCCAAATTAGTATGTACTGAGAATTTGAACAAAATAAATTGACGGACAGAAAAGTCGAGTATATCACGATGGATGGATAATAGATGGATTTTTTGAACTTTTTTATTTTTAATTTTTTGGATTTAAAATTCCTGTCCTCGGACGTATTTTGACGTGCTGATTACGAATCTTTGAACAAAAATGTCGAAAACTCATCGGATATATTTTTGGCGACAAAAAAACCATTCGAAATGTGATTCAGAGCTGACCAACTCGAGAACGGTTAGAGATAGACTAATTCTGAGAACTCCAATCGATTTGAAATGGCCAAATTAGTATGTACTGAGAATTTTAACAAAAAAAATCGACGGATAAAAAAGTCGAATATATCACGATGGATGATGATAGATGGATTTTTTGAACTTTTCTATTTTTCATTTTTTGGATTTTAAATTTCTGTCCCCGGACGTATTTTTACGTGCTGATTCCGAATCTTTGAACAAAAATGTCGAAAATTCATCAGAAATATTTTTGGCGCCGAAAAAACCATTCGAAAAGTGATTCAGAGCTTAACAACTCGAGAACGGTTAGAGGTAGACCAATTCTGCGATCGCCAATCGATTTGAAATGGCCAAATTAGTAAGTACTAAGAATTTGAACAAAATAAATTGACGGACAGAAAAGTCGAGTATATCACGATGGATGGATAATAGATGGATTTTTTGAACTTTTCTATTTTTCATTTTTTGGATTTCAAATTCCTGTCATCGGACGTATTTTGACGTGCTGATTCCGAATCTCTGAACGAAAATGTCGAAAACTCATCGAAAATATTTTTGGCGCCAAAAAAACCATTCGAAAAGTGATTCAGAGCTGACCAACTCGAGAACGGTTAGAGATAGACCAATTCTGAGAACGCCAATCGATATGAAATGACCAAATTAGTATGTACTGAGAATTTGAACAAAACATATTGACGGACAGAAAAGTCGAGTATATCACGATGGATGGATGATAGATGGATTTTTTGAACTTTTTTATTTTTCATTTTTTGATATAAAATTCCTGTCCTCGGACGTATTTTGAAGTGCTGATTCCGATTCTTTGAACAAAAATTTCGAAAACTCTTCGGAAATATTTTTGGTGCCAAAAAAACCACTCGAAAAGTGATTCAGAGCTGACCAACTCGAGAATGGTTGGAGATAGACCAATTCTGGGAACGCCAATCGATTCGAAATGGCCAAATTAGTATGTACTGAGAATTTGAACAGATTAAATTGACGGACAGAAAAGTCGAGTATATCACGATGGATGGATAATACATGGATTTTTTGAACTTTTTTATTTTTCATTTTTTGGATTTAAAATTCCTGTCCTTGGACGTATTTTGACGTGCTGATTCCGAATCTTCGAACAAAAATGTCGAAAACTCATCGGAAATATTTTTGGCGCCAAAAAAACCATTCGAAAAGTGATTCAGACTTGACTAACTCGAGAACGGTTAGGGATCGACCAATTCTGCGAACGCCAATCGATTTGGAATGGCCAAATTAGTATGTACTGAGAATTTGAACAGATTAAATTGACGGACAGAAAGGTCGAGTATATCACGATGGATGGATAATACATGGATTTTTTGAACTTTTTTATTTTTCATTTTTTGGATTTAAAATTCCTGTCCTTGGACGTATTTTGAAGTGCTGATTCCGAATCTTTGAACAAAAATGTCGAAAACTCATCGAAAATATTTTTGGCGCCAAAAAAACCATTCGAAAAGTGATTCAGAGCTGACCAACTCGAGAACGGTTAGAGATAGACCCATTCTGAGAACGCCAATCGATATGAAATGGCCAAATTAGTATGTTCTGAGAATTTTAACAAAAAAAATGAACGGATAAAAAAGTCGAATATATCACGATGGATGGATGATAGATGGATTTTTTGAACTTTTCCATTTTTCATTTTTTGGATTTCAAATTTCTGTCCCCGGACGTAGTTTTACGTGCTGATTCCGAATCTTTGAACAAAAATGTCGAAAACTCATCGGAAATATTTTTGGCGACAAAAAAACCATTCGAAATGTGATTCAGAGCTTAACAACTCGAGAACGGTTAGAGATAGACCAATTCTGCGAACGCCAATCGATTTGAAATGGCCAAATTAGTATGTACTGAGAATTTGAACAGATTAAATTGACGGACAGAAAAGTCGAGTATATCACGATGGATGGATAATACATGGATTTTTTGAACTTTTTTTTTTTTCATTTTTTGGATTTAAAATTCCTGTCCTTGGACGTATTTTGACGTGCTGATTCCGAATCTTCGAACAAAAATGTCGAAAACTCATCGGAAATATTTTTGGCGCCAAAAAAACCATTCGAAAAGTGATTCAGACTTGACTAACTCGAGAACGGTTAGGGATCGACCAATTCTGCGAACGCCAATCGATTTGGAATGGCCAAATTAGTATGTACTGAGAATTTGAACAGATTAAATTGACGGACAGAAAAGTCGAGTATATCACGATGGATGGATAATACATGGATTTTTTGAACTTTTTTATTTTTCATTTTTTGGATTTAAAATTCCTGTCCTTGGACGTATTTTGAAGTGCTGATTCCGAATCTTTGAACAAAAATGTCGAAAACTCATCGAAAATATTTTTGGCGCCAAAAAAACCATTCGAAAAGTGATTCAGAGCTGACCAACTCGAGAACGGTTAGAGATAGACCCATTCTGAGAACGCCAATCGATATGAAATGGCCAAATTAGTATGTTCTGAGAATTTTAACAAAAAAAATGAACGGATAAAAAAGTCGAATATATCACGATGGATGGATGATAGATGGATTTTTTGAACTTTTCCATTTTTCATTTTTTGGATTTCAAATTTCTGTCCCCGGACGTAGTTTTACGTGCTGATTCCGAATCTTTGAACAAAAATGTCGAAAACTCATCGGAAATATTTTTGGCGACAAAAAAACCATTCGAAATGTGATTCAGAGCTTAACAACTCGAGAACGGTTAGAGATAGACCAATTCTGCGAACGCCAATCGATTTGAAATGGTCAAATTAGTATGTACTAAGAATTTGAACAAAATAAATTGACGGACAGAAAAGTCGAGTATATCACGATGGATGGATGATAGATGGATTTTTTGAACTTTTTTATTTTTCATTTTTTGATATAAAATTCCTGTCCTCGGACGTATTTTGAAGTGCTGATTCCGATTCTTTGAACAAAAATGTCGAAAACCCATCGGAAATATTTTTGGCGCCAAAAAAAACCATTCGAAATGTGATTCAGTGCTTAACAACTCGAGAACGGTTAGAGATAGACCAATTCTGAGAACGCCAATCGATATGAAATGACCAAATTAGTATGTACTGAGAATTTGAACAAAACATATTGACCGACAGAAAAGTCGAGTATATCACGATGGATGGATGATAGATGGATTTTTTGAACTTTTTTATTTTTCATTTTTTGATATAAAATTCCTGTCCTCGGACGTATTTTGAAGTGCTGATTCCGATTCTTTGAACAAAAATTTCGAAAACTCATCGGAAATATTTTTGGCGCCAAAAAAACCATTCGAAAAGTGATTCAGAGCTGACCAACTCGAGAATGGTTAGAGATAGACCAATTCTGAGTACGCCAATCGATTCGAAATGGCCAAATTAGTATGTACTGAGAATTTGAACGAAAAAAATCGATTAATAAAAAAGTCGAATATATCATGATAGATGGATGATGGATGGATTTTTTGAACTTTTTTACTTATCTTTTTTCGAATTTCAAATTTCTGTCCCCAGACGTATTTTGACGTGCTGATTCCGAATCTTTGAACAAAAATGTCGAAAACTCATCGGAAATATTTTTGGCGCCAAAAAACCCATTAGAAAAGTGATTCAGAGCTGACCAACTCGAGAACGGTTAGAGATAGACTAATTCTGAGAACTCCAATCGATTTGAAATGGCCAAATTAGTATGTACTGAGAATTTTAACAAAAAAAATTTACGGATAAAAAAGTCGAATATATCACGATGGATGATGATAGATGGATTTTTTGAACTTTTTTATTTTTCATTTTTTGATATAAAATTCCTGTCCTCGGACGTATTTTGAAGTGCTGATTCCGATTCTTTAACAAAAATTTCGAAAACTCATCGGAAATATTTTTGGCGCCAAAAAAAACCATTCGAAAAGTGATTCAGAGCTGACCAACTCGAGAACGGTTAGAGATAGTCTAATTCTGAGAACGCCAATCGATATGAAATGGCCAAATTAGTATGTACTGAGAATTTGAACAAAAAAAATCGACGGATAAAAATGTCGAATATATCATGATGGATGGATGAAGGATGGATTTTTTGAACTTTTTTATTTATCATTTTTCGAATTTCAAATTTCTGTCCCTGGACGTATTTTGACGTGCTGATTCCGAATCTTCGAACAAAAATGTCGAAAACTCATCGGAAATATTTTTGGCGCCAAAAAAACCATTCGAAAAGTGATTCAGACTTGACTAACTCGAGAACGGTTAGGGATCGACCAATTCTGCGAACGCCAATCGATTTGGAATGGCCAAATTAGTATGTACTGAGAATTTGAACAGATTAAATTGACGGACAGAAAAGTCGAGTATATCACGATGGATGGATAATACATGGATTTTTTGAACTTTTTTATTTTTCATTTTTTGGATTTAAAATTCCTGTCCTTGGACGTATTTTGAAGTGCTGATTCCGAATCTTTGAACAAAAATGTCGAAAACTCATCGAAAATATTTTTGGCGCCAAAAAAAACCATTCGAAAAGTGATTCAGAGCTGACCAACTCGAGAACGGTTAGAGATAGACCCATTCTGAGAACGCCAATCGATATGAAATGGCCAAATTAGTATGTTCTGAGAATTTTAACAAAAAAAATGAACGGATAAAAAAGTCGAATATATCACGATGGATGGATGATAGATGGATTTTTTGAACTTTTCCATTTTTCATTTTTTGGATTTCAAATTTCTGTCCCCGGACGTAGTTTTACGTGCTGATTCCGAATCTTTGAACAAAAATGTCGAAAACTCATCGGAAATATTTTTGGCGACAAAAAAACCATTCGAAATGTGATTCAGAGCTTAACAACTCGAGAACGGTTAGAGATAGACCAATTCTGCGAACGCCAATCGATTTGAAATGGTCAAATTAGTATGTACTAAGAATTTGAACAGAATAAATTGACGGACAGAAAAGTCGAGTATATCACGATGGATGGATAATAGATGGATTTTTTGAACTTTTCTATTTTTCATTTTTTATATTTCAAATTCCTGTTTTCGGACGTATTTTGACGTGCTGATTCCGAATCTCTGAACGAAAATGTCGAAAACTCATCGAAAATATTTTTGGCGCCAAAAAAAACATTCGAAAAGTGATTCAGAGCTGACCAACTCGAGAACGGTTAGAGATAGACCAATTCTGAGAACGCCAATCGATATGAAATGACCAAATTAGTATGTACTGAGAATTTGAACAAAACATATTGACGGACAGAAAAGTCGAGTATATCACGATGGATGGATGATAGATGGATTTTTTGAACTTTTTTATTTTTCATTTTTTGATATAAAATTCCTGTCCTCGGACGTATTTTGAAGTGCTGATTCCGATTCTTTGAACAAAAATTTCGAAAACTCTTCGGAAATATTTTTGGCGCCAAAAAAAACCACTCGAAAAGTGATTCAGAGCTGACCAACTCGAGAACGGTTAGAGATAGACTAATTCTGAGAACTCCAATCGATTTGAAATGGCCAAATTAGTATGTTCTGAGAATTTTAACAAAAAAAATCGACGGATAAAAAAGTCGAATATATCACGATGGATGATGATAGATGGATTTTTTGAACTTTTCTATTTTTCATTTTTTGGATTTCAAATTCCTGTCTTCGGACGTATTTTGACGTGCTGATTCCGAATCTTTGAACGAAAATGTCGAAAACTCATCGAAAATATTTTTGGCGCCAAAAAAACCATTCGAAAAGTTATTCAGAGCTGACCAACTCGAGAACGGTTAGAGATAGACCAATTCTGAGAACGCCAATCGATATGAAATGACCAAATTAGTATGTACTGAGAATTTGAACAAAACATATTGACCGACAGAAAAGTCGAGTATATCACGATGGATGGATGATAGATGGATTTTTTGAACTTTTTTATTTTTCATTTTTTGATATAAAATTCCTGTCCTCGGACGTATTTTGAAGTGCTGATTCCGATTCTTTGAACAAAAATTTCGAAAACTCATCGGAAATATTTTTGACGCCAAAAAAACCATTCGAAAAGTGATTCAGAGCTGACCAACTCGAGAATGGTTAGAGATAGACCAATTCTGAGTACGCCAATCGATTCGAAATGGCCAAATTAGTATGTACTGAGAATTTGAACGAAAAAAATCGATTAATAAAAAAGTCGAATATATCATGATAGATGGATGATGGATGGATTTTTTGAACTTTTTTACTTATCTTTTTTCGAATTTCAAATTTCTGTCCCCAGACGTATTTTGACGTGCTGATTCCGAATCTTTGAACAAAAATGTCGAAAACTCATCGGAAATATTTTTGGCGCCAAAAAAACCATTCGAAAAGTGATTCAGAGCTGACCAACTCGAGAACGGTTAGAGATAGACTAATTCTGAGAACTCCAATCGATTTGAAATGGCCAAATTAGTATGTACTGAGAATTTGAACAAAATAAATTGACAGACAGAAAAGTCGAGTATATCACGATGGATGGATAATAGATGAATTTTTTGAACTTTTTTATTTTTGATTTTTTGGATTTAAAATTCCTGTCCTCGGACGTATTTTGACGTGCTGATTCCGAATCTTTGAACAAAAATGTTGAAAACCCATCGGAAATATTTTTGGCGCCAAAAAAACCATTCGAAATGTGATTCAGTGCTCAACAACTCGAGAACGGTTAGAGATAGACCAATTCTGACAACGCCAATCGATATGAAATGGCCAAATTAGTATGTACTGAGAATTTGAACAAAACATATTGACGGACAGAAAAGTCGAGTATATCACGATGGATGGATGATAGATGGATTTTTTGAACTTTTTTATTTTTCATTTTTTGATATAAAATTCCTGTCCTCGGACGTATTTTGAAGTGCTGATTCCGATTCTTTGAACAAAAATTTCGAAAACCCATCGGAAATATTTTTGGCGCCAAAAAAACCATTCGAAATGTGATTCAGTGCTCAACAACTCGAGAACGGTTAGAGATAGACCAATTCTGCGAACGCCAATCGATTTGAAATGGCCAAATTAGTATGTACTAAGAATTTGAACAAAATAAATTGATGGACAGAAAAGTCGAGTATATCACGATGGATGGATAATAGATGGATTTTTTGAACTTTTCTATTTTTCATTTTTTGGATTTCAAATTCCTGTCCTCGGACGTATTTTGACGTGCTGATTCCGAATCTTTGAACGAAAATGTCGAAAACTCATCGAAAATATTTTTGGCGCCAAAAAAACCATTCGAAAAGTGATTCAGAGCTGACCAACTCGAGAACGGTTAGAGATAGACCAATTCTGAGAACGCCAATCGATATGAAATGACCAAATTAGTATGTACCGAGAATTTGAACAAAACATATTGACGGACAGAAAAGTCGAGTATATCACGATGGATGGATGATAGATGGATTTTTTGAATTTTTTTATTTTTCATTTTTTGATATAAAATTCCTGTCCTCGGACGTATTTTGATGTGCTGATTCCGATTCTTTGAACAAAAATTTCGAAAACCCATCGGAAATATTTTTGGCTCCAAAAAAAACATTCGAAAAGTGATTCAGAGCTGACCAACTCGAGAACGGTTAGAGATAGACTAATTCTGAGAACTCCAATCGATTTGAAATGGCCAAATTAGTATGTACTGAGAATTTTAACAAAAAAAATCGACGGATAAAAAAGTCGAATATATCACGATGGATGATGATAGATGGATTTTTTGAACTTTTCTATTTTTCATTTTTTGGATTTCAAATTTCTGTTCCCGGACGTATTTTTACGTGCTGATTCCGAATCTTTGAACAAAAATGTCGAAAACTCATCATAAATATTTTTATTGGCAAAAAAAACCATCTAAAAAGTGATTCAGACTTGACTAACTCGAGAACGGTTAGGGATAGACCAATTCTGCGAATGCCAATCGATTTGGAATGGCCAAATTAGTATGTTCTGAGAATTTTAACAAAAAAAATGAACGGATAAAAAAGTCGAATATATCACGATGGATGGATGATAGATGGATTTTTTGAACTTTTCCATTTTTCATTTTTTGGATTTCAAATTTCTGTCCCCGGACGTATTTTTACGTGCTGATTCCGAATCTTTGAACAAAAATGTCGAAAATTCATCAGAAATATTTTTGGCGCCGAAAAAACCATTCGAAAAGTGATTCAGAGCTGACCAACTCGAGAATGGTTAGAGATAGACCAATTCTGGGAATGCCAATCGATTTGAAATGGCCAAATTAGTATGTACTGAGCATTTGAACAGAAAAAATCGACGGATAAAAAAGTCGAATATATCATGATGGATGGATGATGGATGGATTTTTGGAACTTTTTTATTTTTCATTTTTTGGATTAAAAATTCCTGTCCCCAGGCGTATTCTGACATGCTGATTCCGAATCTTTGAACAAAAATCTCGAAAACTCATCGGAAATATTTTTGGCGCCAAAAAACCATTCGAAAAGTGATTCAGAGCTGACCAACTCGAGAACGGTTAGAGATAGACTAATTCTGAGAAAACCAATCGATTTGAAATGGCCAAATTAGTATGTACTGAGAATTTGAACACAGTAAATTGACGGACAGAAAAGTCGAGTATATCACGATGGATGGATAATAGATGGATTTTTTGAACTTTTTTATTTTTCATTTTTTTGATTTCAAATTCCTGTCCTCGGACGTATTTTGAAGTGCTGATTCCGAATCTTTGAACAAAAATGTCGAAAACTCATCGGAAATATTTTTGGCGCCGAAAAAACCATTCGAAAAGTGATTCAGAGCTGATCAACTCAAAAACGGTTAGAGATAGACCAATTCTGAGAACTCCAATCGATATGAAATGGCCAAAGTAGTATGTACTGAGAATTTGAACAAAACATATTGACGGACAGAAAAGTCGAGTATATCACGATGGATGGATGATAGATAGATTTTTTGAACTTTTTTATTTTTCATTTTTTGGATTTAAAATTCCTGTCGTCGGACGTATTTTTACGTGCTGATTCCGAATCTTTGAACAAAAATGTCGAAAATTCATCAGAAATATTTTTGGCGTCGAAAAAACCATTCGAAAAGTGATTCAGAGCTGACCAACTCGAGAATGGTTAGAGATAGACCAATTCTGCGAACGCCAATCGATTTGAAATGGCCAAATTAGTATGTACTGAGAATTTGAACGAAAAAAATCGATTAATAAAAAAGTCGAATATATCATGATAGATGGATGATGGATGGATTTTTTGAACTTTTTTACTTATCTTTTTTCGAATTTCAAATTTCTGTCCCCAGACGTATTTTGACGTGCTGATTCCGAATCTTTGAACAAAAATGTCGAAAACTCATCGGAAATATTTTTGGCGCCAAAAAACCCATTCGAAAAGTGATTCAGAGCTGACCAACTCGAGAACGGTTAGAGATAGACTAATTCTGAGAACTCCAATCGATTTGAAATGGCCAAATTAGTATGTACTGAGAATTTTAACAAAAAAAATTTACGGATAAAAAAGTCGAATATATCACGATGGATGATGATAGATGGATTTTTTGAACTTTTTTATTTTTCATTTTTTGATATAAAATTCCTGTCCTCGGACGTATTTTGAAGTGCTGATTCCGATTCTTTGAACAAAAATTTCGAAAACTCATCGGAAATATTTTTGGCGCCAAAAAAACCATTCGAAAAGTGATTCAGAGCTGACCAACTCGAGAACGGTTAGAGATAGTCTAATTCTGAGAACGCCAATCGATATGAAATGGCCAAATTAGTATGTACTGAGAATTTGAACAAAAAAAATCGACGGATAAAAACGTCGAATATATCATGATGGATGGATGAAGGATGGATTTTTTGAACTTTTTTATTTATCATTTTTCGAATTTCAAATTTCTGTCCCTGGACGTATTTTGACGTGCTGATTCCGAATCTTCGAACAAAAATGTCGAAAACTCATCGGAAATATTTTTGGCGCCGAAAAAACCATTCGAAAAGTTATTCAGAGCTGACCAACTCGAGAACGGTAAGAGATGGACCAATTCTGGGAACGCCAATCGATTTGAAATTACCAAATTAGTATGTACTGAGAATTTGAACCGAAAAAATCGATGGATAAAAAAGTCGAATATATCATGATGGATGGATGATGGATGGATTTTTTTGAACTTTTTTATTTATAATTTTTCGAATTTCAAATTCCTGTCCCCAGACGTATTCTGGCATGCTGATTCCGAATCTTTGAACAAAAATGTCGAAATCTTATCGGAAATATTTTTGGCGCCAAAAAAAGCATTAGAAAAGTGATTCAGAGCTGACCAACTCGAGAACGGTTAGAGATAGACCAATTCTGAGAACGACAATCGATATGAAATGGCCAAATTAGTATGTACTGAGAATTTGAACAAAAAAAATCGACGGATAAAAAAGTCGAATATATCATGATGGATGGATGATGGATGGATTTTTTGAACTTTTTTATTTATCATTTTTCGAGTTTCAAATTTCTGTCCCCGGACGTATCTTGTCGTGCTCATTTCGAATCTTTGAACAAAAATGTCGAAAATTCATCAGAAATATTTTTGGCGCCGAAAAAACCATTCGAAAAGTGATTCAGAGCTGACCAACTCGAGACTGGTTAGAGATAGACCAATTCTGAGAACGCCAATCGATTTGAAATGGCCAATTTAGTATGTACTGAGGATTTGAACAAAGAAAATCGACGGATAAAAAGTCGAGTATATCACGATGGATGGATGATAGATGGATTTTTTGAACTTTTTTATTTTTCATTTTTTGGATTTCAAATTCTTGTTTTCGGACGTATTTTGACGTGCTGATTCCGAATCTTTGAACAAAAATGTCCAACTCGAGAACGGTTAGAGCTAGACAAATTCTATGAACGCCAATTGATTCAAAATGGTCAAATTATTATATATGGTGAATTTCGAGTCAATGGAAAGAAATTGAAAATTACTCGAAAAAAGTTTCGCTTCGCTGTATACTTGAAAGTCTTGTACGAAAGTGTTAGGTACTAACTATTTCAAATCAAAATTACAATGAATGATATCAGAATGAGATATTGTCTTCCTGCAATTCCTCCTTTTGTAAATTTTTGTCTTCCTTCTACGCAGCTGATTCGTTACAAATTCCTCCAACTTCATTCCATTTGAACTAAGTGCCCTATTATTCAGGTAAGACCGTCGTTATAATAATTTCAAACTCTGAGGAAAGGAAGAGACTTGAAATATTTTTTGCATGTATATTCTTTCGGAGCAGACCTCTTAGGGTACATCCATTAGAAATTTAAATTTGTACGCGGTATTTCTTTCATAATGTTTCACACTAATAAATTCACATTTTTAGACGTACTCAATTTATCTTCGCTATGTCGCAAGAAGATTAAAATGAATAAGGATTTACAGGAGTTTTCAACTACTCAGATAGTCAATGAACCTACAATCATTCAAACAGGATAAGATAATTATCGACTGTAACTTCACGGGGCAATCGTTCTTATAACTGCCCCAATGACTATTTTTGTGAATAAATTTGAAATGTTTCTCAATTCACCTTCAATCATGAACTTATATTTGAATTCAGGTAACTCTTAATTCTTCATTTAACTATACATACTTAGAAATACCCTGAATGAGACAAAAATAAGGTGAATTCAATTATGAAAAATGGCTAACGCCGCCTGGATTTTACTGAATGAATATTCTGCCGTATCACATATTATGCATTTCACTCCACATCTTCCTCCGAGCATAGCTTTTCTCCGTGAAGTTTTACTTCAATTTTGTGATCTGAAATTGGAACGTTCAAACCATTTCCGCGGGTTCGTTTTCATTTTTCCAATAAGTTCGCTATCAAATTCTAGGGTATGTGCATACTAAGGCTGTTATATATCACTTTTATCTGCGAACTTTCAGTTCAAGTTTTAATTAGAGGTTTTGCGCTGATATATTTTTCAGGTGTTCAGGAGTGCCATTTGTCGAAATGTTAATTTCAGATCAGAACTAATCTATCAGTGAAAAGTATGGAATAAACCGGTTATCACTTTTTATGCGTTGGAGAATTATTCCAGGAGACAACATCCTCAAAGATAATTTTGGAAAATATCATACTTTTTTCTCTAAACAGTTTCAGTGTCTCCTGCTGCCCAGCCGTTTGGGATGTTTCAACGACTAGATTGCTTCAGGTTAGGTTAGGCGAAAAGTAATTATTTAGTATAAATGAACCAGAACGAACTAACCTTACGTAGAGATTTGAGTGCGTCGAAATTGAATACATAAATTTTAATTGGGTGTCCGAAACAAGAAGGCATTTCATGAATTGTTTGGTACCTGACAAGTTTGGTGTCGAAAACGCACTCGCCGCCTGAGACATACAGCTTCAGAAATTAAAAAAGAAAATCAATTCCTACCTACTTTCCTTCGACTGTAACGATGTTCTCTGAATAATACAGGATTTCCCTTCTTGTGGGGAAAACAACAAAAAAATGCGGTATTCAGCCATCTGAGGGGATGTTTTGATGGAAATATAATCAAACTGGTAAATGATTCAAAAAACAAATGAACGTATTTCAATAATAATAATTGTTCTTCAATTGAAAAACAAACAGTGCGAAGTAAAAGTTCACCAATATCTTCAATGGGTTAACATTTTTATCAATAAAATCTAGAATTCACATCCCAAATCAAAGATCCATTCACTATTGGCATTTTTTTGGTCCACAAGGATAGAAATGGATGTTTTGTTGTGGGAGTTGCCGCTATTAATCATCCGGGAACAATACATTACGATGTCATGAAATAGATATAAATAAACGAAGGATTGAGTGCCAAAATAAATTCGGTCCCATGGATTTTCGTTCTCCAATCAAACTATTTCGGTGGAAGCGGCTCGAGTTTGTTTTGAAGGCATCAAACCGCCTACTTGAAATTAATATTTCCCACAACAGTAGCGAACTGCATTTTATTGGCTCAGGTAAAACATAGACAGTGAATAACTTGAAATCAGTTGATTACCCACAGAGTGACCCATTTGAAAACGCCCACCTCTCTAAAACTGTTATTTATTACCCGATTCGGAAGTTTTTTTTTTCAATTATTTCAAACATTTCGAGGCCTACTTCGATTTTTTTTAAAGTCTGAAATCCAAAAAACATACGCACCAGCGATTATTTTTGATAGAGTTTGACGACGCCACTGGATTGAGATATTTTCAAGTGGTTTATGCAGAAATTACGTACCCACCACTTCAATGTCAGAACTTTTATCAAAATTCTGACTACACCACCGAGGATAACAGCCTTCCGCATCCTCCCGGCTATAATTACTGCTGTCTTGCGACATGCCAGTATGATTCCCCGGAAGTAGCCAAGAGATCCGATTAGCAGAACAACTGTTTTTACAGAATATTCTGGGTTCAGCCTGAGGGGAGTTTATTCCAGGAGATATGCATTTCTGCGGTCTTGGTATATGCTTTTTTCCGAACGGGTTCCAGCTTGGTAAGAGAGTTCGGGTCACACCTTTTGCTCTCGAAAGTGAGACCAGTTTCAACAGACGCACGTGCTGCTGCTTTGAACACAAACGCTACAATCCATGCTTTTCCATGGTTACGAACCATGCAGAAAGAGGTATCCAAACTCATGATGACTTCACAGGCTTCATCCAGTATAAGATGTTGTGAAGACTCTCTTAACGGAGAAGTCTTCGGCCTTCTTGTTGTCGGGGAGATAAGACCAAGGAATGGACGATTCTGGATGGAAACTTCTACATAGTTGCATCATCTTGCGCGTCCTTACATTGAGTTGTATCTGTTTCTCTTGTGTGCGCTTCATCATTCCGAAGGAGTACAGTAAGACCAAAACAGCAAGTATATTTGTGGCAGCCAGTTTGTTGACAAGTTCACGACAGTTGTGACAAGATCTGCCGGAGTTTATGATGATACTTGCCGAAGAAAGAATTTTGACACGAATACTTTCTTCAGATCCGCGGTGTTCTCTACTCCAAGTAGGTTTATTTAGATGATATAGGAATGCTTCCATCTACGAGCTGGACATCCTTTCCGTAATTTTCACATCGTACTTCCTAGAGGTGAACCTTGGCACTTGTCGATCCCAAACTCCAAGACGATAACTTGCGTGTACTCTTCCTCCATCTTCGAAAACTGATACAGATCGTTTCAACCCGAGACATGAAGTTTAAGGTCATTCATGTAAAATGGATTTGTGATCTCATACCTCCGGTTGCTGGGGGTGCTGTAGTTATATTCACGCGTCTTCTTTAGCGCAATGGACAATAGCAATAGTGAGATGCAAAAGAGAAGAGGGCTGAGAGAATGTTCCTGAAACACCACTCTCCTGATGATTACCTGATTCGTTTGGACTCAACCCGATATTATAGTAAAGCGAGTACTCCAGAGCGGCCTTTTCCGTTAACCAGCTGTCATCCCTACGAACGGCATCCCTCAGGATTCAAAATTTGTACGAGCCAAGGATTAACTTCAAACGTGCGATGCCTAGCACTTTTTTGGGCTATCAGAAAAAATATTGTGCAGTCGCGAAGCTTTGAACCACACGACCGGTAGCCAGAACGATTGAAAAGCGGTGATTCTAATCACTTGGCTGCCTGACCCAGTGTTTCAGTACATCCCACTATTTGATTGGGTATCGGAAGGCATTTGAGAAAATTTCAGGATTAGTTCATGTGATATTGCGTCAAACACCTTGCAACTATAGATCCAGTTCATCGAAATGTTACGCTTATACTGCATATCCAAAATTCAAATGGCTATCTTTGGAAATAACTGGATGGCGTGACGTAATATTTCTACTAGCAACTTTTAAATTTGACACCTTGTATGTGTGAATGTGTGTCTATTGGCTGGGCGCTGAAACATACAAACGCTCCTAATGGAAATTATTCTAGATCATCTCGGAGTTTGTTCCATTTGTTCGAAATGAGTTCACAACACGAAGAAATTCAATTAGGAGGCTAGTTGGATGAACTGAAGGATCATTTGGTGTCTGTTTACATAGCAGAGAGTTTCGGTCTCTAACCAGCTCATAATGCAGCTTTCTAGTGTAGCGTCACTCTATGCCAACACGGCGAAAACAAACAACCTGAGTCGTTTGATATCTTCTAATTAAAAGATTAAAGACCTGCTTTGTTCGATATGTTGCTGGGATCGTGAAATTTGTTTCCTTCAACGAGTTCTTCCTGAATTATTTTCTGTTGTAGCGTTTGGGGATTTGTTTGTACGGGGAAACTATTTCAAAGGCTATAGATTAATGATAACAGTCGATAAGACAGCTAATATCGAAAAACGCTAGGAAGAAGGAGTAATTATTTAGTGTGATCTAACCAAAACGAACTAACCTCACGTAGACATTTGAGTACGTGGAAATTCGATAGATACATTTTGCATTGAATAATTATTTAGTCCGATCTAGTCAGAATGAACTAACCTCACGTAGACATCTGAGTTAGTGAATTTTTTTTTTCTGAAGTTTTTTTCGTAGGTCTTCATTCCGGTGTTTTTTATCCCGTGGGTTTTATTTCCGGGTTTTTTTTTCGGGGTTTTTTCCGGGGGTATTTTTACCGTTTACCACCAGAAGTGATTATCTCCACTGTTTTGTCCACAATCCCTAACAGTTCTTAGAAGAAATGTTACCTGACGTATTCCCCAGATTTTTTCGTATAATACATTGTATTTTTCTATATCTATCCACCATATCTTCATTCTGATATATATATACGGGTTTAAAATAAAAAATGAATTTGTATTGTTCCCTCGTGGCAATATTTTCCGACCCTATTCTTCAACTGTCTGAGCTGACTGATACGGAGATTAATGATTACAAGATCACAAACATTCACGAGTTATCAATCATATCATGTTGTAGAATATCCTGTTACGTAGTGGGCCTGATGTATACAATTCGAAAAGGGAAATCAATATGTCACTCGATTCCACGCCTCTTCCAATTGAACTAAAATCACTGCAACTTTAACTGAATTAGTAGTTCAGTTAGTTCACTCGAATGCCAAACATGCATCATTCGGTACATACGTCAAATACATAAACTCTGAATTTCAATCAATAATGAAAAGCAGTGAAATCCGAATTTCTCTTCACCCACTGCAAAACGAGGCGAATAAGAAAGTTATCAAGCATGTTATATTCAGCAATTGCAGAGAAAGCCTTGCATTGCTTTCAGTTGGAAGTCTGAGGTTGAGATGGCGCTCGTGGTTAAGTAAACACTAATCTGCAGGCACGGTTTCAGCAGAGGCTTTGAAATGGAGATGTGATCGAAATATTTGTTGCAGATATTAGTTATTGTCTGCACAGACCTAGCCTAAACTGATGATGTCCAAATGTTTCGACGAAAATTTTCATGCAACTAGCAATTGCAGAGAAAGCCTCGTAGGAACCCTGCACGGAAATTCATTAGATGTAACCCAACGTTCGTCGTGACATTAGCCAGGAAAGTAATTGTCTTAGACCCAATTATCCCTATTGTATAGGATTATATCAATGAGGAGCCCTGATAGGGCAGGACATCTTGTTTCTTCCATTATAAGCTCATTGTGGACAACTACAGATTCCTTTAAATGTTATAGTTGCCGGACAACAGTTTAAATTATAGTTCCATTGTAAGTCCATGTAATATAATCAAGATGATGTTGTACATAGTTCATTGTGAATATTACATATTCTATCCCTTGTTACGCGGAAACTCATTATTCATACCCTCAGAGATAACGTTGGTTGAACTCAGGGATGGAATTTCAGTTGTGTTCTTGTCATTTTCCCACTTTGAATTCTGCTCAACCAGTTATAGGAGGTTCAGTCCAGAAAATAAGCATTTCCCAAAGAAGAGCCAGGTATCCTAATGCAAAACCCCCTCACATTATTATTTTTTTCATTTCGTATGTTGTGGTACCAATTTGAGAATAGCACATCTGCCATGGAAAGACTATGAATTAGTGAGTTGTGGGGTACCGCAAGAATCAGTACTCGACCCAATTTTATTTGTATTGCACGTTAATGATGGCATAGCAACAACAACGATTAACTGAGTCTGCAGCTGTATGTGTATAGCTGCGGACATATCTGTGCTGTGGTGAAAAACTGGTGATATTTCGAAAACATGCATTATGCCCCTCATATTCACTCCGGATGAGATATTTTCAAAGAACTCGAGAATAATTACTGAATCATCTGCTGAATTCTGGGGACTTCATATGTACGAGAGTCTTTTCTTTAACACTCATATCATTACTTATATGAAAAATCATATTCTGGTTGCTTTGCGGTAAGGATCGTATCATCAGGATAAAATACGCCTGCAACGAGAACAGTTTATTTTGCTCTTATTGACTGACTTATTGACTCCATTGAGTTGAAGATTTTGTTTTTGGACAAGAAGAGGGTGAAAATGAGGAATAAGTGTGAAAACATTTCTATTACAAATTTAAGGATTTTGCCCGCGTCAAGAAATATAACATATTTTATGATTTTTCCGCAACTTCCCCAAAAAAATATATTGGAAGGATTGGTCGGCGAATCAAAAATATACACATCAACGGACACGATGATTTTTGTTGTTACGTCCATTATTCTTCGAAAAAATTTAAGAATATGCACACAATAATGAATCGTACCAAAATAAACACTCTGAAACATAAATATCCGCCTTACGATTACTTGAAAAACCTATCTACCTATTTACATGACATGAATTAGCAATTGAATTTAGAACACTCTTTATATGTCCAGAAATCCTGATTCTCGTTCACTTACGACTTCAGTGGATGATGGAAATACTGAAAATTTTTGTTTCCTCTTCCTTGATGCATGGGAGCGAGAGAAAATCAATCAAGTAATTTTGGCCGCTGAATGTCTTAGACACATTATGTAGGCCTTTGGGTCTGATTTATTAGTTTTAGGCCAGTAGGTATAGACCTGATTTTTCCGAAATGTAATAATAATTACAAAAGTTTCGAAACTTCAGTACTTTCCAATGGCATTAGGTGTGATTTTGCAACCTATTTTTCTGAACGTAAAATGTTCATTTTCATTTCCCACCCCTCAGGTGAAAATCTAAAATATACAAGTTGAAGATATTGATCTCTACTTCCAGATACCTTTGACAGAAATTGAATATGACGAGTTCTCTTAAATCGGCATATCTTGCAAGAGAAGCCCTTAAATTGTTTATATCGCTATTGTGTAAAAATAACATATCGATGGAAAACATTTGCGCACAGTGGAACCACATGTTATTATTATCTATCAGTTTCCGCAATATTGTTTGTCCAGCTTCAGAATTGTAAAAATTATGAATTTTTTAAAAGGTCTCTTTTTTGAGGTTTTCCGGGATTTTCTCAGTGGAAGATGCACCGATCCTGTCGTTTAAAAAACCATTTTGTGGCTTTTATAATTCTCCACAACTGTATAGCGATTCCTTCAATACTTTTTGAGATATTTGCAAAAACCCAAAGGAGTTGGGTTGTTTAAAAAATTCCACAAAGTGATTTTGCTTGAGCGAAAATCGGGATTTCCATTAACGAACTATCTTATAAAAATTAGTATAGGCCATTTGCGTCTTTTCAATCGTGGGGGAAAAATCTCTATATCTTGGTGTATAATGCACTAACATACCATTAAAGTTTGAAAACTTTTAGAATTGATGTAAATTTATTGCCTATATCTACTGGCCTATTTGCACAAAGTGATTTTTGCAGGCGGATTCTCCAAGCTGCCAAAAGGCTGAACGCCAGTCACACGTTCTATTGGGTCGCCAGCGATGGATGGGGTAAACAACAGAAATTGGTCGAAGGTTTAGAAGACGTGGCAGAAGGAGCCATCACTGTCGAACTCCAGTCCAATAATGTGCCGGGCTTCGACGAATACATGATGTCATTGACTCCGGAGAGAAACGTCCGGAATCCCTGGTTCGAACAATACTGGGAGGACACGTTCGGGTGCGTCTTGGAGAAGAATATCCCGCTGGAGACCAACCACACTTTCAACGTCTGTAGTCCCGATCTGCGGCTGTCTCAGAGCGTAGGGTGAGTGGTTTTGATGATTTTCTGTTATTGCTTTTTTTCATAATGGGCTCGTTTGATCGAATTCTCACTCCTTGCGACTGGAAAATGTGTGTGTAAATAAATCCTTTTTTTTTGGGGGGGGGGGGAGGGGACAAGTAGTAGTGAAATAAGTAAAATTAATGTAAATTTTCATAGAAAGGATCCCACACTTTGGTTAAATTTCTTGAAATATCAATATGTTGTACTATCCGATCACTTTATCAAAAGTGTCCATTGGCTCAACACGATTCTTTTACTAGTTTTCGAGATATTAGGTTTGAAGTTGAAAGTGGCCATTTTTATTTATTTTGTTTACTTACGCAACTAGAAAATTCAATATTTTTTTCTGTCGATCATTATGTATATCATCAGAAACAATATTCTGATTCTTAAATAAGATCTGTTTTTCAATTATCTACAGTGTAATCTTCAAACAAAAACGATGATTTAAACGATAAACATCATTTATTAAGCATTTCATATTTTCAGTAAACATGTATCAGAATATAATGAACAAACCCGCATCGAAAATAATTCACGACTTATTCATACTGGATGATTTTTTTTACCATAAATGGATCAATATTTTCAAGTCATGCTTTTTTAATGAAACTCCTTCTAACGATGTGAGCTTTATTCCGCTGGCTCAGCCATAAAAGATACATCAGAAAAATGTATGTGAAAGTTCTCCAAAATGTATTGAAAAAGTTTGCGATAGCATATCTCCATCTCCTAAGTTTGACTCACAGTAATCATTATTATCTTCGAAAAAATTGCTAGTGATCGTGTAAAAAACATCTGAATTCTGTATGTCATCCACATTTTTAACGACATTAAACAGAAGATTTCAACTGGGAGAAGGACAAAAATATGGCATGGCAGATATATTTTCACCAAACTGAAGTATGAAAGGAATATAAAACGACAAGGGAATATGATAAGTTGTTTTCCTCAGTATGATTTGTGATTCACCTGTTTCCGTAGTAACTAAACCAATTACAGAGCTGGATTATTATTGTGTCCACACAAATATGTTTTTACTGTAGAGTATATTTAGAGAAACTGTAGTGAATGTGTAACCACTTTCATTGAATTTTCAATTGAGTAAATGAGATGAAGCGATCAGACAAAAAAGTAGATTTCTATCGTAAATACCAGTACTAACAACAACAAGCAAAATATTTCATTGGAGGAATATTATCATCCCTCAAAACACGTAGTGGCATATCTCATTTTTCATACTTTTTCAGGAAAAGCATTTAAAGATTTTATTTATTTTAGTAAATAATTGAACCTCGCTTTATGCTTTATGGAGGTACGTGAAAACGAAAGATCATGCAAAGTTTTAGTATTTATGTGTCGTATCTCAGTTTTGGATTTTTGTGAGATACGTCACAACGTGTTTTATGGGACGTTATATTGAACAAAAACCCTTCGGGTATCCTATTCTCGAGTTTGTGAGAATGCAAATTTGAATTACTCTTTCACACCGATCGACATGAAATATGTATACATATTTGTTTCTCTTAAGTCATATACGATTCGAAGCCAAATGGTTTAAAAATTGCCCCCAGAACCTTGTCTGACTGCCATTCTCTTAAAAAATGCTATTGTTTAGATTTTCAGAGGGCAGCCTATACTTGCAATCTTGATATTGCATTTTTTGGTTCAGAACTAGTTCGATATTGTTTCTGATATCTACGGTAATTTTATAAACGAGCACGTTATGTCTGATAATTTTGTTTTTCAAAGATTTCTTCATGTATGTATTGAGACCCCTTTTTTATGAATCTGATCATGAATTTTCACTTCGTATTATTATTATTTAAGCACGAAGTCAGTATACAGGGTGTCTCCGAAATTAGAGCGATTAAAAAAATTGGTTGTTATATGGAACATACAAAATTTTCGTAATTTTTTTGAGAATCGTTTTCAGTGACCTTTGTTTGGGAAGCACTGGTTTGATTTTCCAGGCCGCAGCGTGTCTGCCCGCTGGCAGTGTTTCAGCGCGGTTTGCGCAGGCTGTAGACCTTTGATCAGTGAATACCAGAAAAATTTTGAAAACAAAATTCAATATCTCCCAAAATAGTTTTTGTATATACCTAAGGTTTTCTAAACCGAAATATTATATATGTCGGCAAAATGTCTCCTGCGTTGATATGTTTTTGATGACAGAAACTGTGGAGATCAAAAATATGACATAGTGTATAAACTTGATAGCACCAATTACTCATTTATTACATTTACATTAAGTCCGAAATATATGTAGTCAAGTTACATCATCGTCCACAACCTTCAAACAAACGTTAATCAAGCATGTCGTAATATTTCCAGACAGAGTTCGAAAACAATGGAAACTATTTCAAATATTTTTACTTGATAATTTTTCGATATGGTCATTCATATAATGAATCCAGAGGTTCGGTGAATGAAAACGCAGCACAAGGTATTATCGCTATCGTTGAAAAACATTATTTCAGAACTTGCCAATGATGTAATACAAGTAGGGATTTCAAATGTTACCGAGCAAAACTAACAAAGAATTGTTTAAAAAACCTGGCGTCACTGATTTTTGGGGGCGAGGATCACGATTTTGCTATTTGCTTTTATTCAAAACCTGTCTGTCTAATTATTAACATTTCAAGTAAATGAAATGCCCGATCGATATTCCTAACATTCTGAAAAGTATAAATGGTACTTTTTCAAACTATCCAGTCAGCCCAAAGACGAACTCATTACAAGCCTGTGATGTAACTGACGTAAGCAGTTCAATAAACAATCTATGAACAATTCATTGTTTATCTTATCATATCATTGTTTTTCTCGGTAACAATTGACATTGGCGGTTTGATTCTTTCGAATTAAGGTTCGTGCGATTGTAGAGTACCAAAAACCATGCCAATTGTTATCAATAACAATTGGATTATAGTTTATTGAGCAAAATAATAAACATTCGGGTTCCACCACCCAAGAAGCATAAAATACAGATGATACCAGCTCTGGACCTAATTTGATCACGTCAAGCCAGCTGGTCACCGGATTAATTGTATGTAGCGGTTTCTTTTCATCTTCAGTCAGTTCATGCATGCTCAAATTAGTTTTTTCATTAGAATGCACAAATGGACGTGCATGACAATGACAAAGTTATGGAAAGAACGGAATATGGAGTTTGTCACAATCGACATAGAATTCCAAACAAAATTCTTGAATAAATATGATTTTAACGGTGCAAAATGAACTCGCAACGATAAGAATTTCAAAATTTTCCCAATACACCACTGTTTAATATTTGTCGAAGGTAACTGAAACGTGGCGCAGATGAAATTCATCCATTCACTTAATTAAGGAATAAACAATTAACTGAAACCACAAACAGCATCTTGCAGGAATGTTTGTCGTACTCGTATTGACGTTTTACAGAGTTTCGGCAAATGTAAATTGCAGAAATATTCTGGTAAACATATTTCACGCTGTCTGGAATACAAATGTATTCAAAAAGGCGTGCATTCAATACCTCCAATCACTCAACACTCAATATTCATGATCTATAATGGAGGGATTTTAAATTCTGCCACTCCATGAATTCGAGGGGATTAAAATCATTTTAGCTATGTAAACAGACATTTACAGAATACTTTGGCGTTTTAGACCAATTTAACAGCCATAATATTGCTCTCAGGTACTGAAGTACTAATTTTTATTGATTTTTTTCATATAGGTAATCTGCTGTACTGAAGAATGTACGGTACAGGTATTGAATAAGTTTCCACTACCTTTTTCGTAGAGATATAAGGTATATTTCTTCCACTCCAAGTGGTTTTTGTATGGTATTTTTCTGTAAACCCTAGCTAGCATCTTCTGCATTCCGTTGTATGTTCCATGTAACCCCGTTATCTCATCTTTAACGTGTTGCTCCAAATCCAATTTCTACCTCTACGAATGATACTCCAGAATGAAACCAATCAGACTCGCGTTTGAGATACCCGAGAACGCCATTTTAGGAAAATGGAAATCCGAAAGCGTTAGAAGCACTTCAGGTTGATAGCATCAGTTCGGTTGATACTTTGTACCCTATAAACCCAGGATCTTTTATAAGTCTGGACTTAACACACGGTTCTCATAGGGATCAGGGTAATAAACGTTATTCGGCGAAATGGGCATATTAGAGCTGAAAAGGAATGAGATTTTCCATACAGTACAGACATTTTCAGAGTCAATTATCGTATACGAGAAAATGTTTCACCATACACAAGCTCAGATATAGACACGCCCGAGGATATTATTCTGGGAACAAATTATTAATAGAGGTCCGTGGTGCTTGTTTAGTTTCTGTTCTCCTCGTGGACACTATATAATATTGTTTTCGATTGTCAGGTAGAGGTTTCACTATTTTCATTTTCGCTTAACATAAATGAAACATTTCTCTGATACGCAGGAAACATTCATTCCGAATTTTTCTACAGCTGAAAAATGAATCCGCACCAAAAATCAGTAAGCCGCCTCGAGACCCTACGTGTAGTTAGTAAGGTCTCGTGACTCCTCTCGAGTTGCCCCATGTGAACATTTCTGTCTATTGGAGTAAGAGGAAATGGGAAAGTCATCTTATTCTCCGATATTCTGAGGGTGCGAACTTGATCGTGATTCTCGGCGTAAGGAGCCAACTGACCGAAATGAATGACCCTACGTTTGTCTCGGGGTGGCATGGATTCGGTAGACGATGTCATTTTTTATCTTTTTCACGATCTTTCATGGGCCTTCCCGCGAGCTACGCAACTCTGGTGATAGTCCACGGCGACGTTCAGGTCATAGGAGAGTCGCAACTCCCGGTCCATTATGAAACTAGTAGGAGTTTGACTGGTTGACTCATTGCTGAACCATAGGCCATCAGAAACACGCCACGGATAGTGGTATTGGTCCCAGTCTCTTTGGTGATCAGAGACTACCTTTGACAACTAGCGCTCCAGATGTTCACCAATCGACACATTTCTCGGAAGAAGTTGGACTCGAAATTTCTGCCTTGGTCCAAATACAGCTCCGATGGAATATGCCTCGACATATTAACTCCTTCACCAAGACGTCGTCGGCGGTAATGGCATCCTGGTTAGGTTAGGCATAGGCTCTTTCCCTTTTGCTGAAGTAATCCATTACGACAAGGATGTATTTTTTCAAATGGACTGCCTACGTTACACTAGGGCATCAGAGCCTTGGGTCCGTTTCTAGTTCCATTACTTCACGTCAGCTTGGCAATTCGCCCACTAGAACCATTACCTCAATTTCTGCAGGGTCTTCGTCAACAGATGTCCTTCAGCAACCCCATCATGGATTTCTCGGAGCACTTCCTCTCTTCTGTGCCTGGGTGGTAAAAGTTCGTAAAATATTCATTGTTTATACATGAATCACCAGTATTAATGCTGCAGCTCTTTTTCCTGCATCCATCCATTCGCCTTTGCCGCAGCTTCAAATTGTCGGCGGTAATTTGCCCATGGAGTTTTTCCGTCGAACGAAGTTCTTTTTTCAGTCTTTTCGAGTTTTCTTGAAATTCTTTTTTCAAATTATTTGAATTTTCTTAGAGTTTTTCTTCTTTTTTAGAACTTGCCAAATTTTGTTGAATTTCTTCTTTCAGATTCACCAAATTTTCTAGAAATTTATCTTTCAAAGATTTAGTCTTTTCGTATTTCGTATATTATCTTATGCAGATCAATTCCAGAAACTTCGAAAAAGTAAGTTTCGGGGTCTTCTCTTCTTGAATCAGTTCATCTAAAATCTAACTTCTAACATCAAATGTTATGAAAATTACACTTATAGATGAATCGAGTCCATGAAATTGACTATTCACTTCCTTTTGTCATTGGACAGAAAATAAAAAATAATTTTTAAAAACTCAAAGTCAATTTGCCCTGAGTTAGTTCACAAGATTCAAGATATCGAGGGAACGCTTCTCTCGTCTGTATTTCATTTTTTTGAAGAGAATGTCGTATGAGGGGCCATTGTTACATGAACGTTAAGTATATTGTTGTTCCGGAAACTTCGAGTATAAAAGCGATAGGGTGCATCTGGAAAGGGCGCTCGACTGTGAAAACATGACGAAACACAATATATAATAAGTGTTCCTGATGAAAACGTTATTCTTACCACAGAATGGAACTTGAGTCTGTTCCTCTACTCAAATGATATGACACGATCACAAGCAAGAGGAAATAATATCTGCAATTCATAAGCAAGAGGAATCACAAATGTTGATTTGTTCTGGAGCAATGGTACCGTTTTCAAACAAGTTCGCACTGATGTTTTTTTATACAATCTGAAATGTATAAATAATGAAAAATGGATTGCATAATCCAATCTTCCGCAGAAGAATGCTATAGAATAGGTAATTTGTCGTAGTATCCAACAAAAAAACTCCTTCTGTGGTATCCAGTTTCAAACACTGGATACCACCAATCATTCCACCATAGTATAAAATTGGCTTGTACAAGACCTTGGAAGCACTGCCTTTCAAATATGATTGACAGAGCAGTCGTTCTGATATCGCATGCACTTCAGTTAGAAAATCTATCTGATAAAACTACCATAGGTAGAAAATCAAATTCCCAATCATTTTCATTAAATATCACTCGGAAGACGATCCAGGAATCTAGGATTGGCATTTTCCAGAAATCCCCTTCAAATCATGATTCAATTTTGTGTTCAGACATCAACAGGTAGGGAATTATAAAGGTCAGACCAACTATTACGGGACACCGCATTAGGTTCGAACGTTGCAAGAATGATAATTGAAACGATATTTCCAATAAAGAATTTTCATTTCGGTTCATGCGACTGACACACTTGATTGTATATTCTGTAGATATAAGTATGAACCCATCACTGAATAATATAACATGCCGAATTCTCACCAGAACTTTTATCATTCTGAATTAGTCACACCAATTTAATTTATATGTTTTGCATCTCGCTTGAATTTTGAGTAATATACCCTTCCTTAAATTTATTAAAGCGTTGGGAGTAATTGTGGATGAAAAATTCATCCGTATACTTTATAACCCAAATAATTTGTAAATGTCATGCTCAATTTGTTAAATATAAAAAATGAAATCAAAACACACCCAAATCACGGTAAATTTTAATTTCTAGTTCTCATTCATTTTGATAAGAGATAACAATAAATAACAACAGTTTTATTCGAAAGCGAAAGCGGCTTTGTGGAAAAATGAAAATCTACATTGCCATAGAAGAAACTTTTCATAAAATAGTTCCCAAATTCAGGAAACCCTCGAAACTGCGAACGACGAAAACATTTTTGATGTTTCAAAAGTCCTTCGGCTATAAAAATACTTCTTGAAATATGAAGTATCGATAACTTTTCTACGGTGTTTCAGCGAAGTAGCAAGTTTGTAGGCAAGAAATCACCTGAGAGACCGATTCTGAATGATTCCGTTTGAGCTCAGAACCCACACTCCATACGTGGGAACAATATTCCACGACAGGTCGGTCGGTTAGAAGATAGAATAGGGGTTTGTGGGCGGACGGAACCATAAGCATGTAGGCATCTCAATCGGGCCCATTATGCACCCACCTCTGGGAATTCTTAAGGTACCTTTCCAACCGATACCTTACTCACACCCTCCGGGTTCAATATTGCTGCTACTGCTGGGAATTCCGTGAGGATATGGGTGGCTCACTCCTCAGGAGCATTACCACTATTCTATTCTGATTCCTTTCTGCTCAGTGTGGGCAGAGTTTTGGTCATCCTAGTAGAACAGCATTCGATTTAGAGTTCCAATTGTCTCGTGCCCAGGGGGCTTCTTTCCATGAATCCTGAAATTTCATTCCATTTACTTGTTCCGCTACTGGTTGGTTTTGCGTACCTCATGTTCAATAAAGAGGTGCCGTCTTCATTGCACGTGTAGATCCAGCTAAGAAACTTGGAACCTCGGTCCTCAAATACTGCCTTATATCCTTCCGCATGCCCAGACAGTAGCTGTGGCTTTCCAAACTTTATGTTCGATATGATAGCTCAAATCAGCTTGAAGTCAAGGATAACTTCAAGGTACCTGACTGAACTTTTGTATCGCAGAAACCTCCCAGTGAGTCGGACATTTGGAGGTCCCCTGGTTAAGATTTTCTGGTGAAACGAATCAGCTCCGCCTTTTTAGAGTTCATAAATGTTAAATAACCCTGATATATCACTCCTCTTATAAACATAATCATTTCAATTGCAATTTTTTTTTCATTCAAGGTATGAACAAGAAAGTAAAGTCCAATTCGTGGTGGACGCAGTATATGCTTTCGCCCTAGCACTACATAACCTTCACGGAGACCTCTGCAAGGACTACAATCAATCAGGCGTATGTCCAGCAATGACGCAGTACGACGGCGGTGACTTCTACAAAAAATATCTGCTCAATGTTTGTTTCGAAGGTGAGTCAACTATTAGTTCAATAATACTTTACTTGCCATCAATCTTGTGTTTGATACTGTATGTATCGAAGGTCTGGTCAACAAGATGTTAAGAGCAGACATGCCTTCAATCTCAATAGGATTGATGAAATCTCTTCTGATCAAGAAATCTTTTGTGATAAGAATTAACCACGTCACGGAACCTAACCGAAGCAAGAGTTCCACAAAGGTCGTGCTTTCTCCCTAGTTCTATTGCCTTGTACGCGCATTATACGGTCCAAAATAAATTTGAATCGCACGTCGTGCAGTATTCGGTGGGGAATAAAATTTAGGTCGTCAACTTCTAGAAGAAGGTTCGTTATCTAAATGTAGGACGAAGTCGTGAGTGAGTCGTGTAGTGCCAAATCATTCTGGCTATACAAAAACTCGAAACGTAGTGTTGACAACAAGAAACTAATTTATAAACAGACAGGCAATGTTATACCTTTCCAGTATTCTGTGGTCGGAACAAGACCCTTTTCTCGAAGCTTGATAGAGTACAGAACAAAGGTAGGGCCACAAACAGTGACCGATACATTCGGCTCGTTATACTGCGAGAGAGTATTGGCGTTATTGAGTTTCGAAATATATGAGAAAACTCCCATACAATTTCTATAAATATATAGCCTTTTGGCGAGCATTCATACTTGCTATTGAATACTAGAGCTTATTCATCAAGCTGTGGACATTTTCCATGAGGCTAGGGGTACCAAAGTCTACACTGAGAGCGTCTATAAATGATTGGATTGGGGACAAACAAAAAAACTACAGGGAAAGCATCCCAGGAAACGAACACGAAAAAGAATCAGAGAATCAGTGATATCTCACAAGAAGTTTTGAGACCAATACCTCTCTATTAAAAATTCCTGAACCTCAGCAAAACAAATATCGATAACTCTAATTAGACTCACCTGGTATATTCAAACTCTAATTCGATATTTGTTTCTTTTAATTCGTTGTTTTGAAATATTATCGATTCATAACAATGGGTTTGATTTATATTTCGAGAAGACATTAAAACTCTGTGTTTAAAATGAAAGCATTCCATGAACTCGTGTAAACTAAACAACTGATAATATATAAATCGCAGAACCAAGTTACCTGAAGACTACTCACTGAATTAGTTCGTAATATTCTTGATTCGAGCAAGTGATTTTATATTGGTTGTTGCCAGGTGAAAGTCAAAAATGGCACTCATTCCCAAACCAGAAAAGCAATTCAATCTGAAAGAAACACGTCACGTGACTTTCTATATTCCTGAAGACGAGGACGAAGTGTTACAGTCTACATGTCCACCACAATCACAGGTCATTTCGAGAGATGATATTCAAAATGAAGCAGCCTCCGACAGGAGCATCAAGACATCTTGGATGAAGAAGATCGTCAAGTGTCCGGTTTGGTGTTTCCAGTTGTTCAAGAAGAATAGTGGATCATCCTGAATCATCCTGTGAAAACAAAAAAAAAAACAATAACAATCCTGAAAAATACGAACAATGTGATTATTTGAATTTTATTGATACTTAAGCATGCAATAAAACGTGTTGAATTGCTATATTCATTCATTCGTCAGGTAGGTGGGATAATGCTTGGTCAGTACCTACTTTTGAAGCCATTCCCAGAATGTATGAAAATAGAAACAAAAACGACTTTATCTCAAAAATTCATTAGTACAACAGGCCCAAAAATTTAGAGTTATCTACCCCAACACAACAACAACAAAACGATTAAATTCTTTCTTGATAAGAGAGTCAATAAATAATCCAAAGTCAACTGATACTTTTTTATGTTCTGGTTTCTTTTTGTGGGAACCTGGAGTACACAAAGTATATTGAAACAGAATGTGATTCCACAAGTTTTCTGTAGAACCTTCGTAAGGCAACCTAACATAAATTGTTCATTTATTAGCCAGGAGAGTATCTGATCTTTGTTTAATCCTCGACAATGAATCTATCATCTTCCAGGAATCGTTGAAAACTCTTGGATTTTGTATTCATTTGTTCATTATCTATAAAGCTTCTCATTTTCCGAAAGGAAGCCAGATGTAAGCTTTTCATTATCATAAGCATTATTCTCATAAGTTTTCATTCAACCTTCTCCAATGAACGTGTTTGCCGAGATAATTCCTTGGCAATATCACCGTAAAAATAGGGTGCCCAAAATGTTCATTTCCCATTTCCAAGTCATTAGTATTGGTAGCACGATTGAACGCATGGACAATTACTTGATTTTATTCCAGAGGATAGACCTGCTGCACTGCGTGATAACTACCTCACCCGTTTCCCGGTTTTTCCACGGATGCGAGAGTTTCCCGGCCAGGAAATCGAACATCTGTTGTTGATGATTTCCCAACTTTCTGGATTACAAGATTGATGGAAGTTACAAGACTAATTTTGTATTTCCGATGCTGTTTGAAACTATAATGAATTTCAACATATAAATGAAATGCATCAAAGGGCCTTGTATCATATTAAATCTGTCCAAGGCGTGAAATGAGAAAGTTCGTTCGACGGAAAAGATACGATACGTTCCAAGGAAATTTTCTATAAATTTTGTAGTTAAATTTATGTCGAACGGTGATAGAGTATTGGAAAATTAAAAGGATTACACCGCTGCTCAGTCGACTAGTTTTTTATATCCATATGGTGTAGCTATATCGGTTGAACGTAACACACTGGATTGTGTGTTGAGGAATCGAACTGAGATCATCATCAATATACAAAAATATTTTGTGTTTGTTTATTCAAATTATCATTATATTTATCATGAAATATGCCTACATTATATAACAATTTTGGCATTGATACCTTCGGAGAGTTGAGCTTCGTCGTATCTGGCAGAGTTCATGCGGATCGTGTGAATGACATTGCTGAATCTCATTAAACATAGTCAGGCATTTGGGTATATTAGTGAGGTATGTGTATGACATATGCGTACAGAGAATATACAATTACCGGAATAAATTATAACGGCTCGGCGTATTGTTAACCAGAACATGGCATTTAGCGTCTGGATTATTGATAGAATTATGTAATATCCATGATCGGCATGGTTCCATTCTAATTCTTGGATTTTCATCCTTTAACCGACTACAACAAGGATGCTGATATGGACAGAAGACTGAGACTGAGAATTATGAATTTGCTAAAAATAGACAACAAAAGAAAGCAGTAAATATTTGAAGACCTCGGTGCAAGAAGGGGACAGCTCCACTTTGGTCTGGTTTTTTGTTTTCTATTGACGTATATGAAGAAAAATATACAGCTCCAACTGATATTCCATAAGATATTGAAGGAAATGAGTTGTAACACTCTGTGATTCGAGGGCAGAATGGGACAGCTCTCGGAAGCTCTCAGGAGCTGTCCCATTCTTAATAAAAACCAATCAAAACACATATGTTTGGAGCAAAAACAAGACAACTTCAATACATAACCCTTATGTATTATATGACAAATTTTTTTTTATTAAAATTTTCATTGAATTCGGATTTTAAGTGAAAAAATTTAAAAGAATGCGAAATATAAAAATGAAATTTTCAAAAACAAATTTTAAATTTTTTACTCAAGAAGCTAGGGAAACATTGTTCGCCATAAACATGAAAGTTTTTTTCAAGAAATATATGAATTTTTGAGAATGAATAGTTCTAATGGTTAGAGTTAATGAAAAAATGTATTTCCTATGAGGTTATACTCGTATTATCACCACGATCAATATTCTAAGAAATGTAAGTAAAACATTTGGGAAATCTTACATTTTGCTATGCTACCCAAAGGCCTTCAGATCCCAAATCATTCTGGAGCAGATGGTCTGTTTGCAAGGCCTTTGAGCGTTCGTTAACTAGGCAATTGAAGCCTAGTGATAGACCATACTCCTATCTGAAAATTAGTTTGTTGCAAGCTTCTCGCTCGCTCAAAGACCCTACTTATTTTATCCTATTTCCGTTATAGTCTTCTGTTGATCTGTTGAAGGATCAATTTTATCCTTCCATTAGGAGAAATTCTCCTTTCTGAATATTTTGTTTGTTTCAGAATTAGCTGGCACTGCTGGAAGTCCTGTCAAGTTTGATAGTAGAGGAGATGGTTTGGCCAGATATGATATTCTGAATTATCAGAGACTGCTCAATGCATCTGGTTATCATTACCGGGTAAGTGAATTTTTTTTACTGATTTTGAGAAAGAGTTACTCCTGTCAATTTCCTACAAAGTAGGACCTGAGTCGCGGTAACCTATTCAAGTCTATTTTTCAATAGTCAAAAAATAATATTAGCACCAAGACTGAAGCTTCTGAATTCTCTCATAAACATGCTCATTTCTCTAAAACCCTGATGAAGGATTGGCCATAAGTTTTTCTTACTATCATTCCTGGTGCTCTTCTAGAAATGCTTTCTTAGTTTTTTCTTCGAAAATTTCTCTGAAATTGGCAAAAAAAGTTCAAAAGCTTTGAGATTATAATATCTTAGGGTGAAAACAAATCAAGATTCCCAGGCAAGGAACTCTGCAGCAGTAGTAACAAACCTCCTACGTCAATTCATATTCTGGTAAGGTAAAGAAGGTCAGCATAAGGTATGAATAATGAAAATGTTTCGACAGTTGTTATTACTATGGCGACGTAGCCAAAGGTCTCAGTATACAGAAGTCTTACAAGGGTTCTCATTCTCTGTATCATTCCGTGTATTTGCGAAAAATAAAAACATAAATCCTCAAAGTCCAGTACAATATCTCGGGAAAATAGGCAGGATCCATTAACTTGTTTACTCCGAACGTTTTATGTAATATGGAAATGTCGTCTCGAGATTGTTTGTTGACTTATTTCCTTGTAGCACAAGAATCCAATATTTTCAGAATTTTGTTGGGATTCAAAATATTATGTTGAATTGCAGTTGGTGATTTTCGGATGGAAATAAATATTCCATTTCCCTGATATACCTCTTCTTCTGCTTATGCTTCTGTTTCTGCTTCTGCTTCTGCTTCTGCTTCTGCTTCTGCTTCTGCTTCTGCTTCTGCTTCTGCTTCTGCTTCTGCTTCTGCTTCTGCTTCTGCTTCTGCTTCTGCTTCTGCTTCTGCTTCTGCTTCTGCTTCTGCTCCTGCTTCCGCATCCGATTCCGATTCCGCTTCATCTTCCGCTTCTGCTTCTGCTTCCCCTTTCCCTTTCCCTTCCCTTCCGCTCCTGCTCCAGCTCTTGATCCTGCTCCTGCTCCTGCTCCTGCTCCTGCTCCTGCTCCTGCTCCTGCTCCTGCTCCTGCTCCTGCTCCTGCTCCTGCTCCTGCTCCTGCTCCTGCTCCTGCTCCTGCTCCTGCTCCTGCTCCTGCTCCTGCTCCTGCTCCTGCTCCTGCTCCTGCTCCTGCTCCTGCTCCTGCTCCTGCTCCTGCTCCTGCTCCTGCTCCTGCTCCTGCTCCTGCTCCTGCTCCTGCTCCTGCTCCTGCTCCTGATCCTGATCCTGCTCCTGCTCCTGCTCCTGATCCTGCTCCTGCTCCTGCTCCTGCTCCTGCTCCTGCTCCTGCTCCTGCTCCTGCTCCTGCTCCTGCTCCTGCTCCTGCTCCTGCTCCTGCTCCTGCTCCTGCTCCTGCTGCTGCTGCTGCTGCTGCTGCTCCTGCTCCTGATCCTGCTCCTGCTCCTGATCCTGCTCATGCTCCTGCTCCTGCTCCTGCTCCTGCTCCTGCTCCTGCTCCTGCTCCTGCTCCTGCTCCTGCTCCTGCTCCTGCTCCTGCTCCTGCTCCTGCTCCTGCTCCTGCTCCTGCTCCTGCTCCTGCTCCTTCTCCTGCTCCTGCTGCTGCTGCTGCTGCTGCTCCTGCTCCTGCTCCTGATCCTGATCCTGATCCTGCTCCTGATCCTGATCCTGCTCCTGCTCCTGCTCCTGCTCCTGCTCCTGCTCCTGCTCCTGCTCCTGCTCCTGCTCCTGCTCCTGCTCCTGCTCCTGCTCCTGCACCTGCTTTGGCTCCTGCTCCTAGTCCTTCTCCTGCTTCTACTTCTGCTTCCCTTTCTTCATGGCACTGCGGGTTTTGGAGCCCCTGTATGTAAACCTATCAGTTTGGGCCCTTTTCGTACTCACATGGTTGGTCGGTTGAATAGAGATGAGTTGGAGGCACCTGTGAAGGTGGTGAATTTGGAGTAGTTGTTTGCTTTCGTTTAAGCTTGGAATACAACCAAAGATATTCGTCGCCCCCACCCTAGCGTCAGGTATTACACTACAGGTGGCTCTGTGTCCCACTTTTAGTGGGTACTGGAGTTATCGCAGGACCATTTGACGAAAGCGAATAGAAATAAATTGCAAGATGACTGCATGCTTATAGTAACATGCATTTGTATGATATATCCAAATTGAAATATCGTAACAATAAAATTACCCAAAGCGCATATCAACTAGTTGAAAGAAAAGGGAACATTCTCAAAAGTTTTGAAATAGATAAATAATAAAAATGAAAACAATGATGAGAATAATCCAGAGGAAATAATTCATTAAAATCTACATAACCATCCTTAACTGAATTGTGAAGCGAACTCCTTGTCTAACCATCAGTATGAACCGCTACTGAATAAATAATTATTCATTGGTCGGTTCACATTTCTCTTTCAGCGAAGTATTGATGTAAACAGCAAATAAAACAGTATGTAATATCAATACTGAAGCATAACATCGATGATATCAATTTAAAAATGCTATAGTTGGACAGCAAGATAAGAAGCTATTATACCTTGTACAATTATTGTTTCATATGCTCATGGATTTTGGTTAGTAATACGAAAATTGTATGTTTTAATCGATGATCATGTATATTATTATTATTATTATTATATATGGACAATCCGTACTTTTTTATAGATTGCAGTAAAGGTAATATTTAAATCTCCCACATAGCACATGTAAGTCTATGTCCAGTGGATGTAGCACGGAAATTGTGGACGTCCATAAATATCCGGTAATTGTCCACCAAATGTTCGGATATAACATCCTATGTACGTAGGACGTGAATGTCCAATGGACGTGCATAAGGAACGTTTGTTGGATGTACGGAAATATATCAAATTCACGTCCACTGGACGTACAACAACGATATACATCATACATCTCATGGACATCAAATGGACGTCCAGTTAAATGTCTGTTGGAGGTCCACCAAATATCCATATTATACTGAATATAACATCGTATGTAAGTACGACGTGGATGTCCAATAGACGTACATAAAAAAAAAAGTTCATCAAAATGAACCGAACAAATTTAAATTTCACATATTCAACGGTAATAACTTATTATAGAATAAATCACAAAAAAAGTTAGGATTTTAAATGAAAATTATTTGTTTTTGAATAAACAAGAAGTTATAAAACTGACTTCCATTTTCAGAAGTCATAAAAAATAAATAAAAATATAACACTTTCAACAAAAATCAAAACCATTCAATACGAACAATATATCAAAATAAAACAACTCGAAACAAGAGATATTTTCAATAAAAACTGAGAATTGTTCAATGTCCTTTCCTCCCATTTGTCTTTCTCATCCATTGTTATGCGGAATCTTCAGTTTCTTTTCTGGTAGTTGACACTTCTGATTGTTCTGCAGCTTTTCTTAAATTCAGTTTGGATCAAATGTTTTCATTGAAGTGAGCTGCAGAAATCAACGCTATTATATATTTTCATTTGGGACTTGTTTTTGGAGACCGCATTATTCAATTTCACGGGTCTATTTACTTGCACCGCACTGTTTTGAACCTTTGGTGTAGTAATGAATTTACTGGAGTTCTGTCCCAACACCAAACCGCTATTTTTAACACCTCGACACGTGTTTCAAACACCAAGTGATCATCTTCAAGAGGAAGATTAAACTAAATTTACATACAGAATTGTCCTTATTTATACTCATTAGATATCTGTGCTAGATACCTTCGTCTGGTTTGTCTTAAATTAATTTTACAATATTGCCTTATCTACTGTTGGTCCACCATCGTTGTTCATAATTTTATTATGTTTACTCATTCCTAAGCTTTCATAGGCATTTGGATGCCTGTTCTTGTTGACTTGTCTAACTAATGAACCAAAGTCTATGGAATGGTTTTGTTGCAAAACATGATTTTTCTTTTTTTCCGTGTTCTTTATAGCGTACTATAATAGATCTTTAAATAAAATTCACATATGAATTACAAAATAAATGTTTTCACCTCCCGGAAAATGCAATTCAGAAATTCTCATCTTTTTTCCTACGAAAGGTTGTAGGGATAATGACGCAATTACTTGAGAATCATAAGTTAGGCTGAATTATAATTCCCATAGCAAAATGGATTTTGTAGATGATCGTTACCAACCCTCCGCATGTAGTTAGTTGCAGAAGGGATTTGAAATTGGGTAGTAACACGTGACTTTTAAACTTTCAGGTCTGAAAGGCTATCTACAAAATTGTTGAACAACTTATAATCGTTTATCATGTTCCTCCTTGTGAACACTTATATGAATGTACCTGAAAACATTTCCTGGTGCGGATGAGGAATCGCTATTTGATATCATTTCCAGTAACGCATTGTATTGAGTATAGAAAAAACCCTCATCTGTTTAAATTAGTTTGATCGAACATTTTATTCAATTTGTTTGCTCTAGATCGGAAATACTGACACAAAATGACATTCCTCGAAAAATATCATCTTTGCCCTGAGATCAGTAGGCGTCAAAGTCTTGGTTCAACTGATATATTTATTTTCTTACGATGGAACGGAAGGTGGCAAATTATATCTCATTGTGGTTCACTGCTTGAATTAGTTGATTCATGCTCACTGAGAAATGGTTCGTTCACAAAATCCAAACAATGGAGAAATGTGTTCGGAGCATCTGAAAGCATCAATCTCGTGCTGAGTGCTCCACGCTGTTGGACTTGCAGTTTTTTCCCGCGTCCATGTTTCACGGGTTTCTTGAGATGAGTTATCATTTCTCGACTATACTTCTGCTATATTCACTCGAAATGTACTTTTCGTAAGTGTGAATGATATATTATAGTTTTTTGGACAGATGATACTCCCCAACTAAGTAATGTTTATAGTCACAGCCGACGGAGTATTCTAGAAGAACACTTACCCTACAAACAGTCGTGGTATCAAAATATCACACACAAAGTTCATATTCGATAAATCACATGAGTTATTTCACTTGGTGATTTGCCGATATTTCGTCGAAAAATTTCCCTGTTGCACCGAAAGAAATATTTATTAGGTGTTATACAAAATTGTGTAACTGTTAAAAGATATCTAAATCGTATAGGCGCCAGCAAAGTTTTCATAAATCTCTTACATTGAAAACATATGGAGATGATGATGATGATGAAGGATGAGTTTAGTGCAATGGACCTTACATTGAACTTGGACTATACTAAATCGATAACTTTTTCCTGGAATAAAATTAACTCACCTGACATACAAAATCTAATAATACTGGGTACAAGATGGATCTGTACACTAAATACTCCCATAACAAGAAAACTTCAGAGGAGCTATTCGAAATCGAGTAGAGTGAATTTATTATTATATTATATTGTATTGAACCTAATTTTCTGTAATTTCTTTGTTATCTCATATTGGTGAATGAACTTATTATTATTATCCTTTTAGTCGCCTCTTACAACAGGCATAGAATTAACCGTGGGGCTCGAAAATGAAAATCAAATTTGAATTCGAGAGTTTTTCCAAAAAATTATTGCCAATTTCTCATAAATTCATCCACGATTTCACGAACTACAACATACGAACGACAAGTGTTAATACAAGCTGATTGTGCTAAATGAATATCGTTAAGATTCAGCATGCATTATGTATGCAATTCCCTTTCTGGTACATCCATGTAAACAACTCAATAAATTTCGAAACGAACGTGCTTAAAAGCGAATTTCTCATAACGAACCAACTGTGCTTTCCAAATTGATTGCCCTAATATAAATAAAGCGATCGACGTGGTCATCCACTATTGCGAAGCAAGAGACTTGTGGTTTGCTATTCCAAATTATGGAATTGAACCATGCCCTCTAGGGATCATTTATTTTTTCATACTGGCTTTATGAGACCCAGCAACGGTTTCCGAAATTAAACTCATTTATTTACTGCCTGTAGGCGTCTATCGTTTACCCAGGAATGTTTTTTCGTTATGTTGTATATTGAAACGATGAAAAAAGTTTGTCATTACAGTCATATTGATTTAATAAGTGCTGCTTTCAACACGAAGTGAGTTCCTCTTGAAACATACCTTATTTGAATGTATAAACATATTGTTGTTATCATTGGCGCAGCCAGGGGGGACTTGAAGCGACCAAATGACTATTAAAATGATGGCGTACGGGAAAAATATTGAAAAAATTCTAGAACTTTCGGAATTATTTTTTTTGCGGTTTTATGTGCTAGGATAGGATCTTAGCGCAACTATATTTATCGCATTTTGCGACCATAACGAGACACATTCGTTAAATACATAGGTATATAGAAAGGAAGCTAAGAAAATTTCCTACAAGAGAATGTTATTGTTTGCCAGTCTAATAGTTCGCTTGTAGGTGTCATAGGTGGTTTTGTGTGCTAGGATGCCGGATTCGTGCAATACAATTTTTGTTGCACATTTATCTTTGTTTTAAGGTACACCGTGTATCCGAACATATTCAAATCATACATTTTCGGAATCAGCATGAAATTTTGAGTATATCGGGGGTAATTTCAAGTGAATCTGATGACTTTGGATTTTTGGCCATTTTTAATAAATTGAAAGTTTCGTATGGTTGTGCTCATACGTGCTATTTGATGCCCCTTGTTATTTTAGGGATGGATTTTACTCTCCCTCCGTATTCGAAAATTATACCGCTCGGAAATATAATATTGTATATGCGAACGATTTTTTTATAATGAATAGGTTCTCAAAAATAGCCCTAATTTTATTTCGTTAAGCTACAGTTATATCTGCCTGTTATATTTTCACAAATACTTCCAACTGATGCAGCATATAGAATTATCCACAACAAAACAAATTCGTGAACTGACAGGTGTTCAATTATGTAAATGTTCAGACACAAAACAAATTATAAATATCCTAACGCAACTGAGAAATAACAAATATAAATCTCCGTTCGTAAAATGTTTGAAAGTTTCTAACTTTGACAACCGAGTAATCTATCTTGGGCAAATTAATTTATTGATGAGCCAAGAACGAATGTTGGTAACCGGATTCATTGTGTTTTTTCTGGATGGAGGATTTGCAGAAGTTTCTGTCGTAGGGAAAACTGGTGTCTTCTTGTAACGCTGAAAACCATACAAAGAAAAAAGTTGACTAAAACGGCTAATAAACGTTTAATAGTCGCAATTAAAAACTTGAATACTATATGGGACAGATATACTGTTTGATAGTGGTAAATGAAATATTTTTCTCAATTAGTATACCTGCAGCAGTAGTAAGTAGTTCATTGGACTTTGAAATCGACTACGTCTGCTAACTGAAAAATATCGCGGTAGTCACGTGGTACCTTCACCAAAAACAGTGGCAAGACTGCTATTGTCCTTCTTGATGTCATTTAGCGATATTCGAACACGTTCAAGTTCCGTTCCTCCAGGTCCTTGTTTACGTCCTCCGCCGAAATGGTCTCAGGACTAACTCAGAATAATACGTGGTGAGGTATTTCTATTTTCATCTCCATATCTTGGTGAGGAGTATATAGGTATGTTCGGCGAGCTGAGGATCTCCTTCCTTCTAGAACTCCGCAGAAATTCCATCTCTACCAACTGCTTTGTTATTTTTTAGCTTGTAGAGAAATAATCTCTTCGAATTAGTATTGAATAACCCTTTTAGGAATTGTAATGAAGATACTCTCATCAACGTATACAGGAGTTATAGAAGATGTTCCTCTCACCGGGAGTTGATAGAGCAATTGATTCTGATAAATCCAGTGCTATCCCTAGATCTCCTCAGATCTGGGGTGGACAGGCTGTAGATAGTTTTCGTAGCACTGAAGAAAGCTCTTTCGCTCTCCTCCATTGGGTTTTCAGAGTTCTAGTTTCTCTTTAGACTTCAGCTATGGCGTCTTGGTACTCTTTGGGAGGCTGAATTTGGACTGTTTTGCATGACACAACGAGCTTTTCTTGTTTGATCTATCATGTTTTGAATATCTAGGTTGTTCTCATCGAACTATTCCTGGTGTTTTTCTCTGTGTATAACCCACTGACTCTTCGCAAGCTGGAAGAATTGCTGACCTGAATGTTGAATGTTGTTCAATGTCCTCGGAGTATTCATGCAGCAGGTTTTCATTGAGGACTTGACGGAACTGTATTTTTAGTTTGATCATCTTTGAGACGATCGGTGTTTAATTTTCGTCTCATCTGTTTTCCCCATTTACGCCGTTTTAGATTAGAGAAACGGACAAGACATCACAGACCGCATTAGTTTATAATCAGTCCAGAAGTTATGGGCAATAGCCAGATTTATAATTTGTTATTGTTATTTCCGTCAACCGGATGCCCCCTTACGAGCAACCCTCAGAAGTCCTCGAGATACTTCTCGATCTAGGGAAGACGCAGTCCTCACCTTTTAACGTGTGATACCATGGACGCGATGCCGGTGACGGTGCGGTGAATAGCAAGCGGGCACACTACCTACGCGCCACCAAGACCCATTAACCCATGATTAACACAAGTACATAATTAATCAAATGGAAACTCGTTCTCTGATATACGAAATAAAATGCATCGGTACGTCTGTATTTCACAGATATATTCTTCCACCGTTAGTAATTTCATTGAAATTAATTCCAGAGGGCAGTCTTCCCCACGCTTTGATATCATCAGCCTGGATCCTGGATACTTAGGATTAATTTTTCAAATAATGGCTAAACTCTCGTATTTATTGCTTAGGGAGTATTTACCAAAGTTCACGAGTTTATATTTTCAAGAATATACCCAATTCTTTTTCTTGGTTCTCACGATTTAATGAAAGTTTTTTCTCGAGTGTGGCTGGAGTTTAATAAATTACCTCCAATAGCAACTGAATATTTTGTCGAATAATGTGTCTCTAGTGGATCACTGAATGTTTTGCTTATTCCTTGTACTCCCCAATTCTTCATTAATATTTTATATTTGTTACAGAAAGTGGGAAGATGGTTCAACGAGCTAGAACTGGACTCTGAATATCTGGTATTCGATCATAACGTAACTACGACACCTACATCAGCCTGTTCCCTACCTTGTGAAGCAGGAATGATAAAGAAACAACAAGTGAGTTGAACTGTATTGCCTTTGTTGGCTCTATGAATTGATAATAAGCCTTATATTTCTCCACCAGATGTATGAATATTGAAATATTAATTTACAAGTTCAACTGATGGATAATATAGAAGCAAATACTCATATTTGGTACCAAGTATTCAAATCGACAATAAAAATTATAACTTATTTTCGTTGATTCCAACATTAGTGAGTTAAAACTGAAACTGAGTAAAACCCAATGTCATGAATTTTTTTAACAAATCTATATCACAGTGGAATTTTTCATACATAGTCTAAGCGTCCATAGTATCATAGTATCATAGTATCATATCATATCATATCAGAAGACTTTTAACAACAAAATCCTCATGACTTACAAAATTGTATTTGTAAATTATAATGTTGTAAAATAAATTCAAAGAGATAGAATTTCTGCTCATGCAAGCTTTCATGAAAAACTTTCTGGGAAATAGATTAGAGAACAAAGGTAATTTTAGCAAAGATGATTCTCGCGTAATCAGTCTTTGAGCTTCAGGCTCCCCCATTGATAATTATCTCGAATCCTACATGATTTCGAACCTATTTTATATGCGGGTTGTTCAGCAAATAAAGCACAGAATGTTCTGTCTAAAAGGCACAGAAATCGATCTCCAAATCTACGGAATGCGATGTACATCAAGGGATGGGTAGAATGGTTGGATTAAATTTCGAATTATTCAAGACTGGAGCTCAGAAGTATCGCACTAATTTGGCGGTGTACTCGTCAACACGAGAAGATTCCGATTTCATCGTTTACTGTTTATTCCGATGGAAAACTTGCGAACGAACTAAAATTATCAGAGGTTTCACCACTCGCACATCATTGGGATTCCTTCCTGTGTGAAAAGAAATAACAAATACCTACAAATCCAATTCTTATTTCTTTTTTGATAAAGTAATCACATATTCTCAAAGCTCTGTTCACTGGACTGCAACTGTTCACGAGATATGCCATTTCTAGTACGGTGTTTACAGAGAAATTATTTCGACGAATTTTCGTTAATCGATCGTTCAAAAGGCACTGATACCTATGGATCAAATGTAATTTATGCACAGTAGCGTACACGGAAAATTAATGCTGTATTATGCCCTGCTAAACTCATTTATTTTTGCAATTTTCTATTGGGAGTCATGCTTTGATTTCATGTTAAATCATTATCTTCAGTCCAACTTTTCATGAAGAGAAGTTAGAACAAAAAAGCCAACGTTATAGTCAAAATCGGTCTTAACGTGCGGGTGTGAGACTTAGTCACCGACAATTTATTTAGTTTCCTTTCATTCCTTTGTGTTGAATCATTCCCGTTCAAATAAAATCCCAATGATGAGACAGACATATACGATTTTCACATGCGAAAAGCAGATGTGTTGTTCTACGGTTTCGGCGTTTTTTTAGTTTATAACTGACTCAGAAGATGACACAGTGCGTCGAAACAGCTGTTAGCATTAAATGTTAGTATTGTGTAAAAAATCTTTGTGAAGTATTACTTTCACTCTACCCATTCATTTAAAGCAGATGTGTTGATAATAATAATTTTCAGCAGCGCTAACCCGCACGATAAGACCGATTTGGACTATATTTCTTGTTTGTGTGAATATAATACTTTTATTAACCTCAAACATGGAGATTGCCAGAAGTTTTTGTAATATTGAGTCTCTATAAGTTCATCCTTTTGAGAAAACCATAAACTTTAATCTTGGTTGCATTGAATTCGACTACGTTATCGGATTTCCGTTTCATATTTTCTCTGGAATCCTCGGGGACGAATCAATCAACTTTTCCATACCATCAATTTCAATTCGCAGCTCAACTCCCTATAGACCGTAATATTTGTTATTTAGCTTATAATCCACTGAAAAATAACTTCATCTCGGTAGAATTCCAAATAATTCATGAAATAAAGCATGAATGAAAGGTTTCCAAGCGTCTCATCGATGGAAAGTGTGTGTAACTATGAACTGAAATCTGAATTAACACTTCGTTTATTGAAGACTTTCACTTCAGGATAAATACATCCAGAAAAAGTGTAATAGTGGTTTTGCAGCCACTTAGTCTATAGTACAGTCTGTGTAGAAATTTCCTACACAATTATGCGACATGAAAATGTTCTTTCATAAACTATTAGTAGAGGTCCCATATATCATAAAACTACAATAATCCGTTTTGAAAGGACATGGCTTCACCCCTAAAAAACCACGTCTTTGGTCAAAAAAGCGTATGTTTGCCTGTAACTCGTCAACCGTTGAAAATATGAAAAAAGAATTTATTACAAAAACTAAAGCTCGATAAATTTACTAGAAGAAAGATTGCTACTACTTTTTCTGTGAACTATTGTTGTCGAAATTTCGTTAATATTCCCAATGTGGATTTGCGCGTGAATTTGTTCATTTAAATTTTTAATACTGTTTGAGATCGATCGGGTCCATATATATTAACAGAAAAGCAAAATATCGATAGATCTATTCTACGACGTGATAGGCATCCGCTTGCGCTTTTTCCACTCAGTCTTGGAAATCGTATTACTGGAGAATCCCTTTCACCTACCGCCTTCGCCATTTTGTAAAAATTTGCCAGAATTTGGCGGATGCACTAAGAAAATTTTGAAACGCTCTCATTTGGTGAGCTCACAGGCCGAGCTATTTATTTATAGTTAGGAAGTAGATTTTTTCTCCATGAATCATTCATTACAGGTTGTCATTCTAGGCTGTTGCTGTTGCATATACGAATCAGGTAAGAAAGAAAATAGAAGAGCTATTATGAAAGTTTGTTGAGTTAAGACGCTTTCAATAAAATCTGATCTGAATATAATTTCCGATAGATTTGAAAGTCGATTTGTCGGTATATGTTTGTTACACTTACTAGCGATTTTTACTATTCTCGAACAAGATGAAACTATCTGGGAGCTGTTTGATTTTTTGTCAAGTCAATTCTAAGATAGTGAAGATTGATGATGCCATGATGAGACTGATAATGGCAAAGAGATGAATTCGAACATCCTCAATTCGTTAATATAATTTTGTGTCCCATTCAATCCTGAATTGTCCAGAGAACACCGTGAGAGCCGAGGGAACATAGGTAGGAATCGGTGTTCTTCTTGAATTTCTTGAAAATGTATGGTGATTTTTATTTCAAGAGAAATGAAAGTGATAGTTTTAGATTGTTGATACATGTTCCATATCTACCAAAAATTAGTATTATCATCATTTTTTTTTTTTTTTTTTTTTCAGGGCGACACATGTTGCTGGATTTGCGATAAATGCGAGGAATGGGAATACGTATACGACGAGTTTACATGTAAAGACTGTGGGCCTGGATACTGGCCGTTCGCTGATAAATTTTCGTGTTATGCGCTCGAACTGCAATACATGCGGTGGAACACCCCCTACGCTTTTGTTCCTGCTGCATTCTCCTGTCTGGGAATCTTGGTCACATTTGCCGTTATCATTCTGTTTATCAGGCACAACGATACTCCTCTAGTCCGAGCTTCCGGTCGAGAACTCAGCTACATGCTGTTATTCGGCATACTCCTGTGCTATCTGAATACTTTCGCACTGCTGGCGAAACCTACCACTGAAAGTTGTATAACGCAGAGATTCGGAATCGGCGTTGGATTTTCGATAATATACGGAGCACTGCTCACCAAAACCAATAGAATATCTCGGATATTCGATTCTGCCTCGAAATCAGCTCAGAGACCGAGTTACATCAGTCCGAAGTCACAGGTGATCATAACGTGCTCTCTCATAGCCGTTCAGGTTATACTCACGCTGGTGTGGATGATAGTTGAACCTCCGGGAACAAGATTCCACTACCCCACTAGGAACCAGGTTCGTATGAAATATCTGAATTGCGACTCGGATGAAATATATTATTGAATATCGATTCTCTCGGCGCAGTCACAGCGATTTGTTTACCTAAATGGTTTTTGAATCGTGTTTATTTCTCATTTGACACGTACAATCTGAATCGCCTATTTTTGCTCGAACAGTTTGAGAAAACTTTCGAAATTCTATTGAATTACTCTTTGAGTGACGGAAGGGGTTCACCAGACAACTATTGCTAGAGGTATAGTCAAAGTGAAGAATCAAAGTGAAGTGAATAGCGTCGGGATATAAATATAAATGAATCGCGGCGTTCAGACAAATTAAATTCCAGAAAAAAACTCTCCTCGAGCAGGGATCGAACCTACGACCTCTAGATTGCTAGTCCGTGCTCTAACCAACTGAGCTATCGAGGACACACGTTCGCATTTGCATATCGGGATAGCGCTTTTCCCTGGAATTTGATGTTAGCATTAACACTTGCAAACTTCGCACTTTGCAAGGTGTTGGTGAGTTAGAATGTTAGAAGGAACTCATTCATTATCAATATGATGATTATTATCAATATGATGATTATTGATAATGAATGAGTCCAATCCAATCCTTTCATCTAGCGTCATCGACATATGCGTGATTTCAGCAGGATTTAGGTGTGTGGATCTCCGATCTTTGAACAATGTCAATCCGGCCAAAGTAGAAAATCAAAGTGAAGTGAATAGCATCTGGATATAAATAAAAGTTAATGAAAGATTTGTATTAGACCAATGACGGTTCAATAATGGTCAACATTCGAAGAAATTGTCATTTTATAACAAGTTTCATTAAATTCATGTCCTTCAAGTATATGTATATTCCAAGAAGAATTTCGATGAAGAAATAATATGAACAACTGTTTCTTGACACAGAGTCCAGTTCAAGTTTTGTTGCCAAAGACTTTCTCTAAAAGACGCTTACACAAGCAGTTAACCGGTATGGTTATTGGGGAAGTTTCCGCAAGGCCACCCTCTCTTCATGAATAATGTATAAAACAGCATCTCGTTTAAATGTTCTATTCCAATGCACCTGGACTTGAGATAAGAATGTCATTACAAAGAGTGCTCACGCTCATTGTGTATTTTGATCGACTCTAAGAATAGCTATGCGGATGTAGTTAATCACTTAGTAGTCTGTTTGAACCCTTTTAGTCACAAAGTTCTTTCTGAGAAATGACGATTATTTTCTTTCCTCCACCCAGCCACCAGAGACCTTTTCACTGTCTGCTTAAATGATTGCCACCGCCTGTGGATCATAAAGCTGATTAAAAATTTTTTTAAACCCCCACGACGAAAATATCTGGAACGTAAAAAGGGAAGTTTTTCAACAATTTCCTTACGGATCCCAGCAGGAGCTTCATTTTCTATTATTTTTTGTTTTTTGAATTTGATTGAAGTTGGTTGTGATATTATCTAATTAGGATAACAACAAATTCCTAACCTTTTCTCTCCCATACGCCTACAGTGTGGAATATTATGGCAGGTAAGAAAACTACTGACCTGGTAGAAACTGCGACGGGTACCTATAGAATTATATTGAACAGATACTTCTCGACAAGGCTATAATTCAAATGGTCAGCTGAATATTGAGGTTTTGATCAGCTCAAAGAAGTTTTATAACATCAAATATATTTAATTGAGACGCTACTAGTTGCAGCAAGAGTAACAGAATATGAGTCAGATTCAATAAAATTTTGGCAAGCTGTTTTTGTCATCATTGAAAGAAGGTGTGATGGGTGTGTGTTGGTGGAAAGAAAGAGGTATATTAATTTTTTTTCACAATCAAAATTACTCCTCTTTACCATGATTTCAATATGCAAACCCATAAACATTTTAGCTCGTACATATTATTTTTGTGCTAACAAATTGTATAAGCTTCTTGGTTTCTCCACGGGTGGCGGTGCGACTGACTGTATACGGGACGCTGGACTTGGACGTACTACGAATATCAAGATGTCTCCTTCCTCTGTCGCTAGTGTCGCTCCATCATAATTCATAAAACTTCTTGTAGACATTATCAAAACTTCAATAAATATCACACAATGAACGTTAATAAAAAATAGTCAGAGATAAGTGGCATGGTGGTAACATTGTGCAGATCATAAGCACTCCTGCTAAACGCTCTCATATGAATTGGTATTAAAGGCTGCTTTGCGAATTCACAGGATTAACATTATGGGCATATTATTGTCCCCAAAGCGAAGTCGCTGGAACTTCCATGTAACATCGAAATGATGATTTATAATGAGATATTAAATTGAATTGCCTTCGACTCCGCTGGTTGACTGGGAGGTCATTCATAATGTTGATGAAATGCATCGCTGCTTGCCAAGAGAATCGATATTGATAATTTCAACATCACTAAATATAATGATTTTTTCTTTATCTAGGTTATCCTAAAATGCAAAATCCAGGATATGTCATTTCTATTCAGCCAGCTGTACAACATGGTCCTGATTACTACGTGCACTGTGTACGCTGTCAAAACACGCAAAATACCAGAAAACTTCAATGAATCCAAGTTCATCGGATTTACCATGTACACTACATGTATCATATGGCTCGCATTCATCCCGATTTACTTCGGAACTGGAAACGCTTATGAGGTTAGTCATCATGAGTTTTCATATGTTGAGTTTCAATATAAATAACGAAGATATACAGTGACCGCCAAAAAGTATGTACCATATTATGGAAAAAAAATTATTATTAGAGTATTGGAAAAAATATTCTAGGGAAAAGATGATGCCTGTCCGATAACCTAAAACTCGATTTTGACACATGTCACGTGATTGCTGGTATTGCGGAAAATTTAAAAAAAATGTTATGATAAGGCAAAAAGTGGGGTGAGATGGCAATATAAGGAAAAAAATTATTTGAAAAAGTTAAATAGAATTCAAATTTATACGCTGTGGCACGATTATCATCGAAACTTGATTATAATCTGGAAAACACCATGTTTTCAGATTGTCATGTCATCACAATGGTCGTGAAATTCTGATATAACTGTTAGATATAAACAATGAAATAGCCAGGGTGGAGAAAATGAAAAAATTTCGTCATTACCACTGATGTACAAATTTTCAGTATAGTCAAGCCATTCACGATGGAGAAAATTATATATTATTATACAGATGAGGAAATATTAAAAAAAAAATGTTATTTTGTTTACTTTGTTTATTTCATATAAAATTCAATCCTGAGCAACTTTTCAAATAACTTTTATCGATATCTTGCCATCTCACCCCACTTGTGTCATGTGTCAAAATCGGTTTTTAATTCATCGGGCATGCACAAACTTTTCCCCAGAATGTTTTTTTTTTTTCAATACTCGAATAATAAACTTTTTTTCCATATGGTACAAACTTTTTGGCGATCACTGTATATTCAGTTTTCAATAAATGTTGAAACAATAATGCGCCTGGGTCTGATTTTTTATGGCTTACTCACTTACTTCCAGCAGTTATCAAGTTATTACAAGTCGTCCAGTCTTTGGGCTCATTACTCACCGTTGAAGTCATTGATAGTTGTAGGAATAAATGTGGACGTCGGTAAATATACACAGTTGATTGGATTTCGAAAAGACAATGGGATTCCTTATGAGTTCTTTACAAATATTCCTTACAATTATATACTTTATTACCTCACTTGTCTCTACAATAAAAAATTTCAGACTTGCACCCTGCCTGAAAGTATAGGTCTGAAGTTCTAACACTATGACAAAGGTATGGTTAACTGTGTTTTCAAAGTATTCACTCAAATTTTGCTCAAACGCCTCGAGTGCTGGGCTAGTGACAGTAGCGCTCTCCTTGAATCACAATAGGTCAGGAGAGATAAGACATGAAAAGACGAAAATTTGAGAATAATTCCAAAAGTTTTCAAACTTTGGTCGAGTGAATGATACATCGAGAAAGCAATGAATCTCAGTTTTCAACCTCTTCCGAAGTACGCAACATTGTCAAAATCGAATTTCGCTGTATACTCGTTGAGAAGATATATTCCTAATTCGTGGTAATTTTTTTGATCATGGTGGTCTCAAAATAATCGCAAAAGTTTTAAAACTTTGTTGAAAATTTTGAAAATATCTATTCTGATGCATTTTGCATTATGCAAATTAATTTAAAAATTAGATTTTTGCCTCGTAACCTATTCTGTGAGTTTTTTATAATGTTACATCTCCCTAAACGCATATTCTTGTTTATTCATAATTTGTGAACATCAACAAATTGGCATTTGATAAATGTTATCATCATTTTAAAATATTGTCCACACTTCTGCAATGTGGATTTTGACCAACAATAGCAAGACCCGTTAGGGCGTATAACTAGCTTTGATCGTATTATAAGCCTCTTTCGATCGTCTCCTTGTAGATGTTTCTTGCTTCAACATATTCCGATCTGGTCTCATGATCCTCATTTTTCAACAATCGACGCTATGCACTGAAAAAAAAAATTGAGTAAAATTACATGACTTTTACAGATTTATTTATGTGATTTTTGCACAAATTTTATGTACATTTTCATAGTACAAACCGATTTCTGTATTTCTAGTGAATTCAATAAAGTTAACTGGTAATTCTTCAATTATACCAATTTGAAAAATGCACTTGAAATTCACATGAAACGTAAAAATAATATTTGTAATTTGCAAATGCACCTAATTTTAGAATGGAAATAGTAAAAATACATTTCACGTACTAATTCTAGTTATAATATGTTGAATTAGGTTCCAGGATATGTAAACTTCAGGTGACACAGGAATCAGCAAGTCTGGGGAGGGGTGTGGTTGACGCCATTTACGCTACATGCTACATCGAGTCGGTCAGTACGTTGAAATAAAACAGTGATTTTTTTGTTAATTTGTTGTGTTAAAATTGTTTTTTCCGTTAACCAGCTGTCGTCCCCTTACGAACGGCAGCCCTCAAAAGTCGAAACTTGTGCGAGCCAAGGATTAACGAGGTCTTATCTTTTAACGTGCGATTCCTGATAGGTGTGATAATCTAAATTATGAAAAAAAAATTTACTGAATCACAATATATAGGGTTGTAAATCGAATAAGTGAAAATACGTTGAATTTTTTTGAATTCACTTTTGAGAATTACAAATTAAAGAACACGTCGATGAACTGGTGGCAGTGACCAAATCATAAGCGTGGTTCTGATATCAATAGGTCTCACTGGTAAATTTAAGAAATCAAATTGAGATTACAGGTTGACTCATTTTGTTCCAGGTATGGGTTTTCCATCATATTTCATAATTTACAAAAATTCACCTCCATAGGTGCAATGTCATCGTATATTTAATTAATGACCAATCAAACTGGTGTTATCCATTTGGCCTGTCTACTATTAGTACTATAGAACCTTCACAGACGCCAATGCATCAACTAGAGTATAAAAGCTTGTCGCATTCAAAAGAATCGATACATATTGTTATGAAACAGGAAAAATTACACACGCGAGAATCCTTTTCTGTTGGCTAAATAGTTACCGTTTTGAGGCGCCACTTTATATCAGTATTATGGAAATATGTCACGTATAGGGTCATTCAGAAGGATGCCAGATTGCGGTTGCATTAGACACGACTGGTATTGATCTGATCGAAAGTGTTTATCTTCTATATTCTATCATGTACTATATGTAGTATGTTTTATTTCTTCCATACCAAAAACGTTTCCAAACAGGCATGATTTTTTAATTATAAAAGTTGTCTCATTAAAACTTTGAATATATCATAATTTATACGTTGGAGATGTAGGTATGAGTATTTGCGATAAAAGTAAAAAGATGAAAATTAATCAATTTTTCAATTAATAACTCAATATTTACATATATACTTATACTAATACATACAGATAAAACTTGAAAACATTCATAACTTCAAACACACAACAAAACGACTATTTAAAATAATCAAACAATTCATTTACGATTTCTTGGAATATAAAGATAATTTTTAATTCTTGTCTTTTAATGAAGAATCGATTCATTTTTTACTTTCTTTCAAGGCCGAACATTGTTTCCGCAACCTCATTTCATTGAGCCCAACCTAAAGTCATCGTACAACAAATTTATTCGTGATAAGTATTTTCAATATTTGTAATCATTTTATCCTTCTGTGTAGCTCCTTTGTGGATTGAGGATGATACTCAAAATATCAAACCGTCCTAATTTTCTCCTTCTTCAAAATGTTCCCAATTGGGTTGGTGACACTTTTTAAGTATGGCAGATAGACAGTGCCTTAGAGTTGCTTTTCACTGGTGTTCCTTTTCTTCAATCCAATCCAACCATCCCAATACAGAAACGAACCGGAATCAACACCCTAGTGAACAGAGCTTTTAGAATATGTTAACCAAGGTACATCGATAACGAAATAAGACAACTAAAGTAGCAAACATCTTCAACAAAAAAGACATAATCCGTGCTACGCGTCCAAGGTAGAAGAAAAGGACCACCAGTGAAGAGCTACTCCAAAGCACTGTCTATCTGCCATACACCAAAACGAATTTCCAATTGTGCATATTTAAGCAGATCATGATTCCTTCCAATATATCTGAAATATGCTTGTACGTTTTATGTGCATTTTACTCATCTTTTGCTGTCCTCGTGTCGTAGATATTCATGTTGCATGTTTCAATAACTTTTCCTAGCTTCACGCTCCAATTAACTTTTATTATTTCAGAGCTTCAGAGGTCCACGCAAATTCGAGGTGAGAAAACATAATCAAGACTATGTCAAACCTTCTCTCTAAGTTAACAGTTTGAAATGATTCACATCAAGTCTGACCAAAAAGTTTTCCGGTTCATCGTTAATTATGAGTTTTCAATAAACGTTTTGATGACGAACGTTTGAATGCACGGTCATGTCGCATGTTTCGGTGTAAATATGGGGTTGAAGATTATCTTGTGGAACTACGAATTCATCAAACTATACAGGATGCTGTTTTATTTTTCAGTTCCCTTTGTGCATCGTTGTATATATCCCTAGACATGCTTGGGTTCTGCTTGTATTTAATTTTACCCAGTTATTTGATCCCAATATTCCACATCCTTTAATTCTGGTCATATCCTCTATATTCCTCCCCCATTTATTTTTTATTTCATAGCGGTGTGAAGGGTACTATGATTCACGAAATTCTGTAAAGTACTTTTGACTTCGGAGCCAGTGGTCCCGGATTCTATAACTATAGTGATAGCAATGATTATTTTCAATTTAATTCCATAGACCGAATGATTTTCATATATCGACTGAAGAGTTCCTGGTTGCAGTGAGATGTTCGTCATGTCTCCAAAGTGACATAATATTGATGTAAGGACTGAGCTCGACGGGTCAGTCTCGATTGGACCGCTAATGGTGAAACTATCGATGATTTCTGAAGAACATCGTTCATAAAAATATCTATATAAGCAACGAGCAAGTGAGCGAAGTATCACCGACGAGACGAATTGCTCTCTTCGGGACAGAATCTAAAAGTTCCAAGGTGTGTTTGGGTGCTGTACTCCATATGTGGAAACAGTATTCCAGGACAGGTGGGATTTATGCCTTATAAATCATAATCAGTTCCTTGGCATGAAACAAAAAACAAGTTCTTGAGAGGCACTATGGCAATTGGTCTCACATGTTTTTCCCATGAAAAGATACTGCTGATGGTAATACCAGCATTCAAATGGAAGATCTCATTGATAGGAATACTCCTGATATAGTTACGCTGGCCACTGTGGGATCGGCCTTTCTAGAGAAAAGACATTCCTGGATTTTATTCGCATTGAATTGTACCAAGTTGTTGGATGCCCATTCTAGAACTTTTGCCAAGTCCATATTTATTTCGTTCACGATCCTTTCCTGTTAATTCCTGCTTTCACTCGCTGATATCGGAGCTTTGGAAAAGAAAGCGGTATGAAGGGAAACTAATATCTGCAAAGCTGTGCACTGGACATGAGATTACTCCCAACAAATCACTGATGTGAAGAAGAAACAGTAGTAGTGCTAGAATAGATCCCTGGGGAACACCAGCATTTATTGGTAGAGTATCGACTGATCAACCACCACGTGGAGAGATTGATCTGAGAGAAATCTAAACTCTTACTTTTTTATATGAATGCTGTTTTCAGGGTAGAACCCCTATACGCCAATTACTATTTTCATTTCCTTTGTTCTCGCGATGTTCTCTGATAGTTTCGCTAATAAACTTTGACTTCAGAATCTCAACGCTCTTGAAATCACTTAAGTTTGGTGAAAATGTTTATCGATCCAGAATATACATATCTCCCGAAACGTTTTCTTTCAGGATGAACAAACTTGATACTATTTACTTTGGAACACTGCTTCCTGTTTACATTATACACATTCCCAGTGTTTCCCAACTCGGAAGTTATTGATTGCTTTCAGAACCAGAACAAATGTTTTATGTGTTCTCAAAATTTACAAAAATGTAACATTTTCCAGTGCTTTTAGCACATTATTTCAAGCTCTTTTATAAGAACTATTCTAGAAATACAACTTATAATCTACTGAATCTAGTTTCTGGGAAGTTGGACCCACAAAATTATATTATTATCGCCAGGAAAAAAATGATAATTACCCCAATAATCTCAATAATTCTCAGTATTCCATGATAGATCACCCATAGGAAAACCATGTGAGGTCCATTGCCAAAAGTGCAGCTCAAAAACATTGTTTTCTGTTTCGTACCAAAAAGTATTTCATTTCCCGTCAACTGATTGTGATTAATGAGGCACAAAGCCTACCTGTCCTGGAATACTCTTTCAATATATGGAGTGCAGCACCCATCAAATACACATTGACACTTTTAAAATCTGTTCAAAAAAGAGTCATTCATCTCGTCGGTGATACATCGCTCACAAGATCGCTCACTTCTCTAGAAAACTTTGAAAAGGTTGGCGATCGGTATCTGTTTTACAGATATTTGCATGGACGATGATGTTCCGAAATAACATCAATAGTTCCACCGAGACTAAACCGTCGATCTCACTCCTCATATCCATATGCCGTCACTTTGGAGACATGTCGAATATCTCTTTCTCAGAGCTCGTTCTTCCAACGAACGACAAAGTTTTGGAACTCGCTACCCTGGGAGGTGATCCCTGAGGCATACAGCCTGCAGAAATTCAAGAAGAACACCAAATCTTTCCTACTTTTCTTCGGCTCTCACGATGTTTTCTGAATATTTCAGGATTTTTCGTTTTGTGGGAACCAGAAAATGGAAAAAAAAAATATGCCGCTCTGTTTCAAAGCACCCATATAAAAATTGTTGCTATTGTTTTGCCGCTAGATGGTCCCAAATTTGAATATTGAACAATAAAAGAATTTCTGATAATTTCAGTGCGGCGCAAGATTCAAATATTTGTTCTCGAACCCAAGTACCAACTTTTATATTATACAGGTAGAAAACCTATTCACGAAGTGTTTCTATAAAATGGTTCCTCTTACTAATTGGAACCTTGCCGGGAAGTGGGAATTGATATGATTGCATTGTACAGAGTGTTATTTAAAAAATACCGATGACATCACTTCTCTACCAATAGCAATTCAAAAGAGTATTTGTATTCTCAACAAGATGAATGTATCCTCAACATCGATCTTAACATTTTTCCAGTTACTCTCATACTAACTACGAAAAATAATTGGGTCCACTATTCGGCCAACTATGTATACTTCAGATATAATGAAATGCAACTAAAATGCAATCTTCTAAAAATATGGCAGATGCCGACTTTTGAGTATTCTGCGTATTCGGGTCAAACGCTCGACATTATTTTTCAATATTTCTTGAACATCCCACACTAATTTCGTCAGTACATTTTCATTTCCATATCAGAAAATAAGCATCAGGACACCTTCTGCAGCTGCTGAACTACACAAACTCGTTCACTTGTTTCGTCTTCATTTCTTTCAAGATTTGTGCCCACTCATAAATAACTATTAAATCCTATATTATACAGGTGTTTTTCATTTGTTGCAGACACAACTGACTACACTTTGCGTTGCAACCAGCATGAACGCCACCGTAGCTCTTGTATGCCTCTACTCTCCCAAGGTCTACATTATAGTTCTGCATCCCGACAAGAACGTTAGAAAATTGACGATGAACAGCGCCGCTTACAAAAAGTACAATTCTGGATCTGCCCCCACTTCAACCTGCCCTGCCCCGTCGACCACTCAAAAGGGTGAGTACATTTTCAGTGACAATAGTATTTCATTTGACAAAATAGAGAATGGAAACAAAATAGGGACGGAATTGAATAAAATAAAGTAAGTTTCCACAGATAATCTATATCTTCTCGGATTGTCAGGCAGCGCTCAAAGTCATCTACCACATCAAACCAAGCTCAGTGCGTGTACAGGAATGTGAAAATGTTTTCAAGAAACTAGCAAAGACGGCATGGCTTTAGAGATTCCCAAGCACTACACCTTCTAATAGGAATAATGGCAAATTAGGCACCAATCGCTACTAGGCATAGAAAACAGAACCACTTTCCGCTAATTTGAAGAAGACGAAGTAACTTCTTTTCATTTTCTCGGCGAGCGTGAGACGTATGGAAGGCTAGATTTAAAATATTTGTAATTGAAAACTCTAGCGAGAAAAACTTATCAATTAATGCGTTTTCATGTTTCTTTGATTTTCGTATCGCCCCTCGTGTTCTACAACAGACGGTAGCAATAATTCTCTCTCGATAAAAAGTTCGAATCACTTTGTCACAGCACTGTATAGAACTTATCTTGTATACACACGTGTAACACGAAGACCGTATTTGTTTCGTTTGCGACGTCTTTGACTGTAAATTCTATCATATCCTCGTCGTTTTGTAACAATCCTCGGAACAAAATTATTTGACCTCTGTGTGGACTCTCGAGACACTGAAAGTCATCTTTGGAAATATTTTCCTTATATCCTTAACAGGAGACAGTTTCCGTTGTTAGTTCTCCTTCTTTTTCTTGTTTTTCTCCGTGAAATGTCAATTCCTAGTTGTCTCTACGGGTTTTGTTTCGCTGGAAGCTGGATGGAGCCTGTCGAAATGAATTAAGAGTTTTTACGAGATTATTGCCTATTTCGATGGCTTGTGTTGTTCATCTGCTATTATTTATTCATTTTGGTAGTTTTTGACGAATCGCATAAGTTCAGAGAAGTTGAATGAATGAAGCCTAGCAGACTATGATATGTGTGGCTTACAACCACTAGAAGTTTGTTTTTTCTCATAGAAGCGATTCAATAAATTTGCGTTAAATGAATAAATCAAAAAAACAGATCAACCAAGATATAATCGATTTGGACAGAGTCAGGAAAGTTTGTCAGAGAATAACTCACATTCATGCGAAATTGTTGGAAGTCGAAGCCATTTTTTTCATGTAAAAAGCATAATTGATTTTTTCATTTGTAAATATTCACAAACTAAACCAAACTTCTTATAAGCCTATACACTCCAGTATTTGAAGAATAAGTTTGCATTCTACTTTCAACGTCTCTAACTCACTTGTGGAATGTCCATCGTTTTTTGTTTGCAGACAAAATAGTATTCAAAACATCGAAGCAAAATTGCCGTTGCTGCAGCAGTATTGCCAATAGTAAGATCATTTTGTTAAACGCTTGAAATTTTCAGGGTGCCTAATATTTCATCAGTTAAAAACGACATTTATCTTCTGCTCTTTCCATCTTTTTGGAAACAAATATTTCTCCGGAATTTTTACACTAAGAAATCTGAGTATATATACCTAGCAAAATCATATATTTTTTTACCAGTTTGACTATAGAGAGTTGATGTTTCGAAACAAGAGAGGTAAGAGGTGAATGTAAATCAACACAGTTGTCTCTCTTTCACTGAATATGATATGTTATATTCAACCAAAGTTAAAGATGAGTTATTTCGAGTGTACCGGATGACACCGGCATTAAGCTCGGTCAATCTTATTCTAGATTACTTACATTTCGGTTGATAAGATTTCTACTCCTTTTAATTTTTAACAACGTTTCAATTGCGTGTGATTACGCGCGGTCTCTATTCGTTTTTTAATACCCACTCTCGGTTGACTGATGGCACCATTGGCTTCGATCTAAGCGGTTTCTATAAATTTGGGTTTGAACCAATGCTCCTCTCTATGAAGAACAGTAGCCTCGTCCTCAAGACTTCGATGGTGCTCTGTCTAGGCGTGATCAACAATTCACGATTCAGATGTTTCCCCTCGTGTTCGGTTATTCTTATAGATAATGACCTCTTGGTCTATCCGATATAGTAATCTCCACATGGGACCTCGTACGAGGGGAAATGTCTAAATTGGGAATTGCTTATCACGCCTTGACAGAGCACCATCAAATTCCTGTGGCGAGGCTACTGTTCAGAGGGGAACATTAGTTCAAACGCAAATTTATAGAAAATGCATTCATCGAAGCCAATGGTGCCTTCAGGCAACCGAGCGTGGAAATTAAAAACGTATGGGAACCGCTCGTAGACCGTTTTCGAGGGAAAAAAAACGCGAAACTACCCGCTCAATTACACCATAATTACACCACACTGACAGACCTATAAAGCTTCTTGATTTGTCAGTATTCAGCTGAAGACGATTACAGATTCAAGCAACTGAAACGTTGTGAATGACTGAAAGGACTGGGAATCTTTCAATTCAAGTCCGAAATATTTTACGTCACTACACCTTCAAACAGTTTCAATCTAGTTATCACCCGGTATACTGATGTCAAGATAAGGTCCGATACAAACAAAATATAGATGTTTTCTGTTCCAGCCAGCTCTGAAGGGGCTGAAACTATCCTGATGCAGCGAGTTGGCCCCATTACTCCGTCAAGAAGTTCATGTGCTGTTGCGAATACAGAACCATTGGATAACGTAGTTCTTCTGTAGAGTCAGCATCAACCTAACGTGAGTTTGATATTTCATACTGTTATGCATGGCAGATTACTATAGGAAGTCTTTAGAAGACTTCTGAGGGTTGCTCGTAGGGGTGCAGCCGGATGACGGTCAGAACATTTTTTTTTTATAGAACAAATGTAATGTTCAGTGAAGATATCTTGCCAATATTGTTACAAAACACTGATTAAGAAAGAACCCACATCAGAACGAAGTGCCCTAATTATATAATAATAATTTGGAATTCGATAAGTTATATCTATGCTTCGTAACACGTCGAAATTTATACTTACAATTTTGAGTATCTCATATCGCATGATATTCCTATATTGGGCTTACTATTTTTATCGATAAAAAATATTGCGCGGTGTATCAAAATTAAAATCTGAAAAAAATGTATAGTCTTTCCACGTCGAAACCTCCATTGCGTTGTGTTAATGAAAAATTGTTCAGCGATATGAATAAATTGAACACAAAAATTCCCGGAAACATAATTTAATAGCCCATGCCAAGTCTAAATAGGAAATATTAAAATTTGAGCTTGATGCATCATTGATTCATTTTATACCGTTGTTTGACAACAGCAGAATGTTATTAATTGAAGGGCTGAGAGATTATTTTTTTAAATCATGGCTGCATATTGATGTTTTATTTGATTAACGGATTTTTTAAGTAGTAAAAACAATTATTTCTTCTCTAATATTATTATTTCCATCAATTTGATTATTTTGTTGAAATCTGTTATTGATTGTCGTTATTAATTTTGAGCTTTCGCTCAGTTCGTTCCGAAATAACTTATAGTATTTCATTCTAGCTTGGGAAAAACAGGTTGCCTTCAGCACAGTTATGATCTTTGATATTTGGGATTACTCTTTGTTGTGTTATGAGTTTAACGGCTGAACCGATTTTAATTTTTTTTGTTTGTTTGAAAGGTAACGAGAATGTTCTTAGCTATGATTCAAGAAAATCCTCTTCTGCAGTTTGGAGATTATCAGCTCTTTGATAGTTGATGAATGGGTGTGAGCATCTTCCACAGATCTGATCAAGTCTTCAATATTATTAGAAAAGTATATTAGGTGGTTGAAAGTGATTAAAGGAATGAATATAATAGGTGGCTCATATGTTCTGTCGAGTGGTCGATTGTATTTATTGATTACAACTCCGTGTCTAGTTTCGAATTCTCGGGCTGTTTTCTCTGAATATGGTTCAATTTCCTTTTCTGTCTCTCATTGGATGACTGTTAGGTTGAATCCATTGCTTTGAGGGTTACTTTATCAATATTGTTCCAGTCTTTTACTCCAGTGAGTTGCTGAGCTTCAGGTGGTATTTCAACAGTTATTCATCATTCGATACTAACTCCCTTCGTGTCTGATGGATTCTCTCCAGTAATGATTTTCCTTCACACTGATGAAGGACAAGAACCCAGAAAGTGATTATCCTTACCAAATCAAATAGAGAAACACTCGCAGGGCCTTTCTTGAAGAATATTGCACACACATTTGTTAGAAGTAATTCAGTGTCCGTGTCATTATTTTTTAGGAAATTAATTGTTTCCTGATAGATATGTGCCCTACAACCCACAAAGACAATTCGAAAAAATGTATTTCCACATCAACTAGATTAATCGTTTTCATTATGTCAGTCTCCGGATAATTGCTTAGAGCGTGTGTCTGATACCCGTCTAATCTTTCTCCATTTGAGGTGCATGTATGAGAAAGACGGCTCAACATACGCATTGGTTTGACATCCTCCTTTTTCCATCTCCACCGGCAATGGATATGAAGTAATCTATTATGTCTGACAAAACCACTTCGACCCAGTTTCAAATGAACTACCACTGTTCGGGGATCTCCGACGAATGCATCATTAATTAATATCAAACTTAACCGCTGATGCACGCGCTCATTCGGTGTTTCCCTTCGAGCAGATCTCACCACACAAAAATACCGGGTGGCCCCAAAGTGGGAGGATAGTTTGACGTATTATATGTACAGGTTTTTTTTTTTTTTTCAAAGTGGAAATTCATTCTCACTATGTTTTTTCAAAGTACTATATTCGGTTCATCTAGGGTTTTTTTACCAGTATCATCAGTTCAATTGCCAGATATTCTATTTTGTGAAAGAACCAATGATAGTGTCATTATTTTCACTCGGGTTCGAAGGCCGCCGTTTTTTGGAATTTCTTCCTGACGTTTCGCTCTAGCGCGAGTGGCTAGCTTCTTCAGAGACTTATACATCGTGGATAATCTCCGATAACTGAAGATTTTATCTGCGGAGATTGAATTTGTTCTGACTCAGGTCCTTCCGTGCGCTGATTACCGTATCTGGATTAGGTACCTGATCCAGATACGGTGGTATTATCCAGACTTACTGTATATTTTTTTCATGTTTGTGTGACCAGCTGACTTATACTCCACCACCTCACAGCCAGCTGACTTTTTTTTTCCTTCAAAGTATTGTGTCGACTATCGTTTGACAAATTTTCAGTCAGGAAGAAATTATCGAAAATAGTTTTTTTTTTTCTACGTAAGTGGGAGGCGGTCACTACTCAACTCACCCACGGAGCCGCAGTTGACATTCACGGGGCTACGTTTCACAATCGAAATGTATAAGCTTATAGCTCTCAACGCGCGTCGACTGAAACTGGCGTAGTTTTGGTCTTTTGGGTAGCTTCTATTTCTTGAATTCGTTTCACAACTCTATAGAGCATTTCACGAGTTATCACCCGAGAGAAAATGACTGACTACAATCTGCTACTGGCTCGTGGACTATATGTTTATGAGCAATCGTCATCTACACAGTCATTTTCATTTCAGGTCATCAACATCACTGGACAAATGAACCTTCCAAGAAATGAAGAGTGCGAGGTGATTTTTCAATTACTGACTAATACATTTCGATATCCAAACGGAACTGAAAAATCACGTGCATGGAGCCCTATAACATCCTAACTCAGAACTCTGTTCGGAAAATGTAGGTATTATGTCAATATTTGGTCAATTAGAAAGACATATTAGGCACCTTATGTTTCAAACAATGACTGCTATCGGTCTAAATATTGGTCTATTCATATACTCGCGCTGACAAACCACTAGAACATAGTCTGTCATTGTCTCTAATAATAATTGTTGTTCCTGTTTATTGATTTGTTTAAGAACAATATATTTTTGTTCAGACAATCTCCAAATTTCAGTTAATTAATGATTAAGTTTTGATATATTCTCTCGATTTATTCAAATTGTATAAATAATTAAAAAGGACTGATGAGAGAATATGTTTATCTGTTGTGATATTTTTGTTGTATGTATATTGCATAGTTTAAAACGTAGTATTTATTTATGTCTTCAGAAGGCTAAACTGTTTCAGAACATAAAAAATCGTCAATAAAAATTTGGTTTGTACGAGATTCGAATTCATTTTCGCATTTCGACGAAAAAAAGGCATTTGATCTTAATGATTTCGTAGTTGTTTGTAGGTTATAGTGTATATTTGTAAGATGTTAGGTATTATCCTAAAGTCTATTTTCAATCTACCAATAGTTTTCAATTCTCGTGGGGATAATACTTTCTGCGAATATATTGAATGAAGATATCATCCCCATTACGTCGATACAATAATAATATGTGGAGGAAAAAAATCGCCTCTTCATATAGTCGATGTTCCGCCACGTTGAAGAAAATGTTAAATGTTGATAGAATAGACAAAATATTTTTAAAAACTTGGAGCTAGTTTAAATATACGCATTTGCCATTTTTAGATTGGTTATTCTGGTTCGATTTTAAACATGTATTTTTGAAAAACAAAATAGCTTCTAGACTGTAGATATATCCCAACAAGAGAGAAACTTGCCTCACGGTACCAGGTTCATAAATGACAGTATAGATAAGTTATTTTTGAGTAAGACGAAGTCTACAAATTTTAACCAACTTGTTCATAGAAAAAATATCACTGTTGAAAATTATACAAATAATACTTATGAAGCCTCGGTAAAATTATTTCTGTATGAGGTGGCTTTTTATTCTTTCTCTTTTCTCTTATCCCCCTTTGCTTTCTTCTTCATGTCTCTTTTCTTATGTTGAATTATTTTATGGAGGATAAGTATTTTTTTCGAATATCGTTATTCATGCAATACTAAATAATCTACATTCAAAAATACAGTAACGTTATTGAACTGTATTTATTTTTCTTGATATGGCAAACAAGTTTTCAATATTTTGTTCAAATTCATAAATGATAGGCCAGTAGAGATAGACATGAAAAATTGAAAGTTTAACAATAATTCCAAAAGTTTTCAAACTTTGGTCAAGTGAATGGTACATCGAGAAAGCAATCAATCTCAATTTGCAACCTCTTCCGAAGTACGCAACATTTTCAAAATGGGAATGTACTTGAATTTTGCTGTATACTCGTTGAGAAAATTCCAAAAGTTCTGCAAACTTGGAGTAGTATTGAATATATCATTTCATATCACGAATCATTCCTTATTTATAGAAAGGGCGATTTATTACATAGAGATACAACATAACCTTTTATTGAAAAATAGATGCATAAAAATGAAATTAACGACTCTCCTAAAGTTTATTGAAGTCCTAGTGTATGCGGTCTTATCTTATAAACTATCTCTAATGAGCTCCATATACAATGATATAACATATTTTATGAACCTCGTGAATATTTATTATTACAGATATCACTTTGCCAGGAATAGATTTTGCAATTGGTGCTCACAAAATAAATTAATTATTGTGTAGTCCTCATCTGATATTCGGTTTTATAGCTGCTACAACATAGATGAAAATGAGCTTTTTTTCATAACTACTTCAGAACGCTAGAACTACTTCAGAACGCTAGAACTACTTCATTGCATAAATGTGTCGAATGGAACTATGTCCGCCATATTAAAATAATTTCACGTTAATAGACAATGCGTGATATTTTAAACATTTCACTTTTGCACGCAATCAAAATCTGGTGGATTCATTAGTTTAATCGATAATTTGGCTATGAAAATCCACCTCATCAACGTTCAGTATGCTATGGGGCAGAGCATATAGTATATACAGTATGTCTCACATCGTACAGTTTTGACTACTTCATACGTGAAATTCTCTGGAATGTGGAAATGGTCTTTACACTAATTGACAAGTTGACTTTCGACAAATTAATTTTCGAACAATTGAAATAAACTAGTTGAGGATGACTACACAGCTTCTCACTGAACCTGGTCCTCTAAAGGAAGGTGGGTTTGTACAAAATGGGAGTCACTATTGTAGAAAGACCATGTGGAAGATGAAGCCAGTCTAAGTTCTCGAAATTTATCTCTTGTTGCTTATCGTGATCTCCTCCATAAACGAAGGTATGACTCGATTAGTGTACTTTCCTTGCGACTTCCCAAAAGGTGCAGTGTTTTTATTTTTTTGTTAATGAGTAGGGGAAAGCTTAAAAACTGGAGACTACACGAGGTGAAGTATTTGCATCAAAGTAAAATTAAATCTCGATTTTCAAATTTTTTCATTCGTTTATATTTCATAGTACAAGTTTGTCCTATAAGTAAGGAATTACATTTTTCATCCAATGCGTCATTTGTTGTGTGGTCCTCAAGCAACAGACAACTGAATCTTGTTAGGATATATCCTCTAATATATAATAAAAACATATCATTCCTAAATATAATATAAGTATATTATAACTATCAGTGTGTTGTTGAAAAAATCTACTGATTGCTGATTTTGTTACTCTGTACATACGAGTTTTTTTGTTATTTTATTCATTTTAACTTTAAGGAGTCAAAACTGATTTCGTGAAGGGTGTTAACGGGTAGCGACATCATTCATATTTTTTATGTATGTATGATATGTGATAAAAGCTAAAATTATAATTAATGATTTCGTTGGCAGTAGAACTTTCTGTATAGGAGTAATGATGTAGATATGTATCGACCCGCTTTGGTTTTCAAATGGTGTGTCAAAATATCGTAAATTTCTTGCCCGATGTATGTGCACCAAAGAAACTCAAACGTTAGAAATATCACGAAAAAACGTCCAAAACCAAACACATCACGTGTCAAATATGTTCAATAAATTAGGAATGAGTTTTTGAACATCCTGAAAATTTTATAGAACCTTTAAATATAATTTCTTGGTATTTCTGGAGATTAAACAACACACATACTTTCAAATATTCTCCATACGATGTTTGGGGAGGTCATTCTAATCATTATCATTAGTTATTACAGATGTCAGGAAATTTATGTGAGTACGCTGTAGATGGCAAAACACAAATAACCATTGCTTGAATTACTGTGATGTGTATAGATTGTTTTCGGCAGTATTAGATACTCAATGTTTAATTAAAATATTCATGTTGAAATGAGTGCTACAAATTACCTTTTAGAAAATCTGCTGAAACGATAATAAAATGCATATATTTTGTGTTATCATTGTTTAAGAGGGTGGCAAACTGTTTGGTTAGTATCTACATTCTATTCAACAAAAAAAAAAGCTAAATGATCCTTCAACTCGATGAAAGATCATTCAATGTTTTTTATGATGATCAGTTCACGTTTACCTCAACAGATACATGTTTGCCATCTTGTCAAAAGTAACTTCAATGTCAAATGCAGTGTTCAATGTTCAAGTCAATGTAATTCGAAGAAAAACCTGAAGATCCGTATATTAATATTCCTAATAACTTATAACTTTAAAGTGTTGAAGGTGAAGGCAACCCATTTTCATTCACACAATCCTCGCAAATCAAGATATCAGTGAATTTTGCTGACAAACTCATATTCTCATTATTTTCAATTAGTCCAGTGAAAATTCAATAATCTAATCTAAACGAGAGAATCAAAATCCTCTATTTCTGCACTTCAGTTGAAATTTGGAAGATGCTCATTTCTGATTGCTCAGCGAGTCCATTGAGTTCTTTGATGAATGAAGAGAGATCAGAGAAAAACGGTTTCTATGTATCTCCAGAGGATTACACCATGAGGTAATTCATTACAATATGTTATTTGCTCACTTTCTTCTGTCACAAATCTTTCGGAGTGTCTCTTCAATTAATTGTTTTCTAAAGCTGATTTAATTGTTCAATTTGCAGTATATGTCAAGATGCCTGATATTATGATAGTCAAAACATTTTTACCTATATGTGCAATGATGTTTCAAAAATTACAGTGAGTTTTTTGTCGTTTCGAAGTAATATTATCTTCATTTACGTTTTATGGAAGTTCTGTGATGTATTTATTACTTGAAATACTCCCTATGACATTTCTTATTCCGCGCGTTGAATTTTATTCACAAAGTGTTTTGCTCAAAAGAAAATTCCGATAAGGAAATTTCATCCTTCTGAATGCATAAAAGGCAATGAACGAGAAGGAAAAAACGATATCGAGTTATACGTATTGCTCTCTTTTAGATTCTATAATATTCATGATTTTCAGAGTTTCGTTTACTTCGAACAGATTATTCCAACAAAAATTTCTATATTTCATCTCATCACGATTATTCTCACAACCTGAAGATCTGCTTTTGAACAGAGTTGTTCATAGCCTGTTGATAATGTTAATAAATCGCTTGTAGAAATTCGATTTATAAAAAATATAAAAAATCGTGCTTTATGACTCAAGCAGCACAAGGGACGATAAACATTACTTTCTGTTTTTCTAGAAACAACGAGTCAACAATAATTGTGAAAAGCCCTGTATATTCGATAAACCAAGCGTGAAAATCAACCGAAAATGCCTTGCTATAAGCCACATGTTTAAAAGGGCCTTCTCGACTTGGAATTCTTCAATTATAGACTCATCAATAAAAACGTCTTGAACAAACTCAGACAATGGAAATCTTGTAGATGAGAGAATATAAAAAAAAAATCGTTTCATTCTCATATAACCTTTTCAGTAAATCCAATAACCCTAGATCAACTTTTACAGTATGCTAAACTAATCCCATTATAATTTACCGAAAAGTGAGTCTGCATTTATCTCAAACTGAAACACCAAAGAACATTTAAGAGTTTTTCTTTTCGTGCTGAAGGGTGAGAGAAAAGGAAAGGAAACGAGATGAAGTTAAAGGAAATTCAAACAGGGTAGGAGCTGAAAGAATTATTTAACAACCGACCTCGGGTAGATAATGAAATTGTGTCAAAAATTGCTCCACTTTTCCGAGTAAACTTCTTTTTCGAACATTTTCGAGTTGAGTGAGTGATGATCAGTAGGTTATTGGGTTGAACCATCATTAGATTTAGTTTGATGAATTTTTTGACTTTCTCCTGGAATTTTTATGAGGTTTCATATGCAGGATGTTCCAAAATGCAATACAAATATTCTGAGGACGTATTTCTGGGGTCCAAATTAGACTATTTTTCCCATAAGCATGTGTCCGAAACCGCTTTTCTGGGATACAGGGTGTTGAAATTCAACAAAAATAATAATCCTCCGTGTTTTTTTTTTTTTCGAACGAATATTATAATTATGATTGTCCTCATATACTCATTAAAATGGTCACTTGACTATTTTTCGTGCTGCAAACGGCAAACAGTTCTAGATTTGTAAAACAAAATGTATTTTATTGAGACTAACAAAAAATCGCATAGGTTCAAGCAAATGAAGACCTTTTACTTTTTAAATCGAAAACCGTCCAATTAACGAAAAAAAGTAAATAGAGCATGAAATTTGTGATAACACCGATCTTCAAAATTGAAATTCGGTTGAAATATAGCGGGGATACAGTTGATTGTTCAATCGAACAAAGTTGGCCATGAAATTCAAACTTAAATCATTCTAAAAAACCTCCACATTCCGATTTTGAATTGAATCGAACCATAATCACAAATCTAGTCAGCCATCTTGAAGCCGGCGGTCTCCCGGTATATAAAGCGGTTGCGGACAGATATTTATGGGGAAATAAGTCTTATTTTAACCCCCGGAATATGCACTTAAAATATTTGTATTGAATTTTGAAACACCCTGTATACGTTTTAGGTCTTAAAACCTACATTTTTTTAAAAAAGTATGATATTATTTGTAGATACAATTATTTTAGCAGAAAAACTGTTAGTGCTGGTATCAAAGTGGAAAGCAATTCAAACTAGTAAATATATGTCTCTAAATGATTGCGTGAAATAAAATGTATTCTTGGAAACATGTAAAACATACAGGGTGTTTTATAATTGAATTTTGACCCTAAAAGGCAATAAACCTTGAGTGATTTAAAAAAAAATCTCCTTATGAACATTCCGCAACCACTTCATTTCTGAGATAGAGCGTTTGAAATTTAAAAAATAAAGTTTTTCCCGAATATTTCCAAAACTGCTTTCTATTTTTTCTCAAATTTTTGCACATGCAAAATAAAAATAAATCTTTCCAGGTTGAAGATTTTTTTTTATTTTATTGAAAATAGTGATACCTACGCTTCTGATGTTTTCTAAATAGGATCATTTATAATTGTCCTCTATCTTCTCATAAATGGTATACATGTTTAAGATAGGCGGCAATTATAAAAATAATATTCATTCGAAAAAGAAAACAGTTGCGTTTCATTATTTTGATTAAAAATGTCAAGAAATTTCTTATGTTCCTATGTTCATAAAAATAATTTTTCTTAGAATCACCCAAGGATTATAGCCCTTTAGGGTCACCATTCAGTTATGGAACACCCTGTATGACTACACTACATAGCTGCAGTTTCAAATACTATTTCATGCAAAGGATATTTGGTCACATGACATTGAACTCTTGTAGAGAAAAGGGATAAAGCTCAAGTTTACGAGACCTGGAATCTTAAATCGCAGTATTTTTTAGGAATATTTCAATGATTTTAGTGAAATTGAATTGATGTATTAAGCCCATTTTATTACTCTTATCTTTCTTCAATGAACTTTTTGAAACATCATGTACCTGATAATTGTGTTGTCAATGTGATATTAAATTTTTTGTTTGAATTATCAACCGATGAAAATGTCATCAACGTGTAGATGTTTTTACATTTATGACTATTCAACACATTACTACTATTTCTGATAACATAAACCTGTCTGTAATAAATTAATCTTCAAGAGTGACATTTTCTTCGGATCCTGGACATAATTCAGACTTAATCTAGTGTGAATATTTGGATGTGACCATTAAACACATTTACGTTCATTTAAATGATTGCTCAAGCTTTCTTTGTTCAAGTTGATAATCGTGCCATAAATATGTATTCGTAACTATTGATTTGGTTACATTCCGAATACTTAGATGTGTTTATTGGGAAAATACTATATAATCATAAACTCGTATCTTTAACTATCTTTTATGGACTCCTTCTATTTATGTTTGCATAAAATTTGTTCAAAAACCAATAAAAAATATATAAGTGTATTAGCGATTGTTTTCTTTTATTCCTCCCAACTTTCAAGCGAGAATAACTGTATCACAGTTTCTGGCTCGAATCATGAAATACCTACTAAAAAAAATTCTCAGCATGAATTATTAAAAAAAAAGTCATTCAAACTTAAGATAAAGCAGTTTAATTCTGTTCCATTTCCTGAAGGTCACAATGAATGATATGCAAGTTTAACAAAGCAGAGTATCAAATTCAATGCGTGATTCAAACACTCCATATGGATCTCAAACCTGATTAAGGTTTAAAATTTGATACATTGCTTAATTGTTATATCTGGAGAAATTTTCAAAACTGTTTTTTCAACACAAAAATTCGAATGAACTAATTAATTAAAACAATATAAGTTCTGGATTCTGCTACTTGAGATGCTCCTGTAGGTCCATTTTCAAGTAAATTTATCTTTGAATTTTTCACTGAAAAATATTCAAAGGTTAGCCTTCTTTTTTGAAAAGGCAAAAAAATCAGCTTCTTCCTAGAGTCTCCAAATTGGAGACAGAGAGGTGCAAGACAACGAATAACAGCGAAACTTTCGCAAATATTTCAATTTTTCAAAAACTGGTTTTTCAAAATAAAAATTGTAGTAAACTGGAAACCATGAGAGATGGAACTAAACCGATTACAGCACTGCATTCCATTCCTCAAGATCCCTCCAATTTTAAGTGAATCTACTCTTCAAGTTTAGAGGGGTAAGTAAAGGCTTCTTCTCTGAAATGACAAAAGAATCAACTTCTTCCTAGAACCTTTCATATTGAAGACAGACAGTTTCAATACAAAGAGTAACAGCAGAATACTGAAATTTCACAAAAGAATTTTTATTTTTCAACATATAGTCTGAAATAACTCGAAAACCATGAGAGATTGAACTAAACCGATTACAGTTCTGGATTCCGCTACTTGAGATTCTCCTATAGATCCATTTTCAAGTAAATCAATTGAATGTACTTGAATTTTCACACAAAAGTTCAAAGGGGTTAGCCTTCTTTTTTGAAAAGATCAAAAAATCAACTTCTTCCTAGAGCCTCCAAATTGGAGACAGAGGGTTGCAAGGCAACGAGTAACATCGGAGTTCTGAAATTTTTCAAGAATTCAAATTTCTTCAAAACTATTTTTTCAACATTCAAATTGAAATATAACTCTGAAGCTATGAGAGATTGAATCAAAACTATTACAGGTCAGGTTTCCGTTACTCGAGATCTTTCTGTAGATCCAGCTTCAAGTAAATATACTTTTCAATTTTCACCGAAAAGAGTTCAAAGTTCTTCTCTTTTGAAAAAAAAAAGCCTAAAATTCAACTTCATCCTAGAGCCTCCAAATAGGACACAGAGGGTTGCAAGAGGACGAATAAGAGCAGAATGCTGAAATTTATCGGAAATTACAAATTTTTTTGTAACTGTTTTTTCCTTCTTCTTTGAAGAGATAAAAAAATAAACATCTGCCTCCAAATTGAGGAAAGAGGGTTGCATGACAACGAGTAACAGCAGAATAATGAAATTTACCAAGAATTTTTTTTTGTTTCGTCAATAAATTGAGATAACTCATAAACCATTTAGAGATGGAACTGAACCGATTTCATTTCTGGATTCTGTCACTTGGAGATTCTTCTGCATGGTGTGTCCACGTCCAAACAGATTTTCATCGATAAAGTCTGAAGGAATTAAAGAAAATGTACTTTCTCGAAATACGAAATTTATATTATAGAACTATTGTGATTTGTCTCCTTTCACAATTTTTCAAAAGCCAATTTAATTTCTGTAACCTGAAAGCATTAAAAATACAACGATTAAAAGCATATCTGAAAGCTTGAAACGATCAATGCACGAGGAATACTTTTTTGTTGTTCAGTTTGGAATCGAATTCATATTAGTTCAGCTACTAAATAATAGATGGCAAGGCAGTTCAATGAAAAATCGATAAAAATAGTATGTCCCATAAGAGACCATTGAAGATGGAAGAATTCAGATTGTATTTAGAATCCTCATAAAGTTCAATCCAACATAGTTATTTCGAAACATATTAGATATTGTAACATTCAGAACGCCATGTAGTAAATGGATGGAAAAGTTTTTCAACTTGATGTACAGAAATCTGTACGTATGGCGGACTAGCTGTAATCATTTAGTTTGCCTACCAACCACTACGCCACTACGTGACGGCCCACATTCAATTGATACTGTTTTGATAGGGTAATGAACTTAATAAGTTTCAGATTCAACTATTTCTGACGTCTCATACATGTTTCAATGAATTTTACACCAATTATCAAAACACAATTATTTTTATTTCAAAAAGAATTAGAATTTATGTACATTCGAATGCATCGTTTCTGCTTTTTGCGTCATGTGTCACGCATTCTGAGTGGTGAATTCTTGACACGATTCAATTCACCAATCAGAGCGTGAAGAAGGCATTTGTGCTACGCGAAAAGCAAAAACGATGCAATGGGAACTCACCCTTAAGTAATCATCTTATTCAATATTCATCCTCTTCCATCCCTTGATTCTTTAATCTTTATGACAATTTTTTGAATCTGACCCATCCGACTATTCCTGAAAAAAAAATACTAAATTTTACAAACAAATGTTCCCCCATTTTAGACTAAATTAAATTCATTTTAGGAAATAGTGATGTTTGATGTTAGATAAGTGGAGTACGTAGTACTGTCACTGTTGGGTTTGTCGGCGATTTACATACAACAAGGAACAATCCCTTGTTAAAAGATCGTTCTAATCTCAGAGTAATAAAGGACATAGAAATGCCCTGCCTATACCTACACAAATACCTGTTTTGAAATGAACATGAACTATCCTTTTCTATACAAATTGTTGGCGTGGGGGGGACGGGTGGTGAAATGTTATGGACAGTTTGTTTACATTGAGAGTAAGAAGGACCATAAGGACGAAGAATGTTAATTTGATCCGAATGAAATGAGCGGACATGCACGAAACCACCCGAATGAGTACGGACTTACCATGTATAAGGTCCTCGTTTGTAAACAAACAAAGTTATGTCAAGGATGGAGAAGGCATCTCTATGGTCTTTTATTACTCTGAGGTTCTATACTTTCAGCTCTGTGATCCCATGATACAAAACCATAAAACCAAGGAGTTCAAAGTTCTTGGTACAAAACGAGATTTTTTCGTCACTCGGATTTTCTTTAACCGAACACACCTGTGTGTTGAAGCCGTTTACAGAACACACATGCGGTTGAAGGTTTTTTACGGCGATTGCTTGTGGGTATCTGTAACATCTGTGACAGGCCTTTTCTGTAGCGTATAACGATATCGTTAAAGGCCGATTCAGATGCATGCGTGCCCACCCAGGTTCTATGAAGCACGTGCAATTTATAATCATAGGCATTTATTTTAACCCGTGTGCCTGAAAACTGCAAGACACATTTCTCTGCTTCTGTATTAATTTTCTCAATACTGGGAGAAACGATGACATTTGAGTTTTCAAAATTATCTCCGTCGTATATTCCACTGGATATTTCATTTTGTGAACTAGATTGTTCTGATTCCGCAACGACTGATTCCATGCATGTGCGTGCTCACCACGCGTTTTTCACGCACGCTGACAGGCACAGTTGTGAACGTCGATGGATATGCATTTCTCATGCAGGGTCAAAAATGCAGAGTGGGCAAATATAGATATTTTGTGGGATTGCAGTTATGTTTTTAATGAAATTCTTTTTAACTTTTGTGAAAGCTTTCGAAATAGGTTTATTTCTTTTTCTTTAAAAATATATAGCTGCAATCCCACAAAATATCTAGATATTATATAAATATAATTGAGAGACTACATTGCAACATGGGGGATGGGCCATCCTTGTCAAATAGTGTTCAATATCCTTGGGGTGGGAACCCATGTATCTGAATCGACCTTGATGAACAAAGATCGTTATTTAAGGATATTTGCAATTCCGTAACTGAAAATTGTCATTATTTCACGATATAATGTATCGTTTGTGTGGTTCGTGATACGAACAGAAAATTGTATTGTGCAATAACGACAATCTAAAGCTTCAGAGAATCGCAACTATTGTCGTTTATTAGAGAGTTATTGCAAACTTGCAGAATGTATACCATATACGTTATACCTTAGCGCTATGTGCGTAAAAATGGAAGTTATTACAATTGCTTCGTGGAGTGTCATGCGCTATATTAAAATCAAAAATATATAAACCAGCATCACTTCAATACACGTCATACACCTCATCGCAGAATAATTTTTATAATTTATCTCTGATTCTGATTTAACTTATCACGGAACAATAAAACTGCAAAACATGAACATAGAACATCAAATATGTATAACGTATAAGGTTTAAAGCTCATTCTTATTCCTTACACCCGGTGGGTCTGTTCTCGAACCGTTCGGTTTCAAATCGTATACGAAAAAGAGCGAAGAACATACATATTTTATGTGTATTGGTGTGAAACAGAAAATTGAATTCGTATGCGTACAAATTCGAGAATAGCACCCCTGTACACATGATAGCTCTCCCTTATGGTGTATTGTTTTTTGATTGGCAGCTGACTGAGAACATGTTGTTCTGTGTCATTCAGTGACCAATTGGAAAACAAAACAATAAGAGATATAACGTATGACGTTATCCTTAAAAATGTTTGTTCACTGCTGCGCATGCGCAGATGTCATTCTAAGGCATACCGTTTAGCCCAAATGATGTGCAATAACTCTCTATTAACGTTATAGTTATGCGTTATAGAATAGGCAATTCGTATTTACCTGAAGACGATTACAGATACTAACAATCGAAACTTTGTGTGACATTTTGAATCCACGATGGGAATCCGAAACAAGACATCTTTTTGTTTGAGTAATTCGTAATATTTTTGACAAATGACACAAATACTTGGTTTGTTTCTGAGTCAAAACCTTCCTAGAACCGTCCAAAGTAGTGGCACAGTTGACGTCTGACAGGTTTTGGGCAATTAGACTTCCAAGACTTGGTTATGCAACTGTTCGGAACTGGTTCAGAATCGGTTATGAAAGAAACCAAAACAAACCCACTATTACACAGCTGAAAGCATCAAATGTCCCTTTTTATTTCATTTCATGAACCAGTGGACTTGCAGCGAACTTCGTATTGCACACGCGCATTTCTAATGTAATTTACTTACTCCAACAGACCACAAAATTCTTACATTTCATGGCCCATGAAGAGGCTGGTTAAAAAGACTAATAAGAGTTATTGGGCACATTTGGGGAAGTAAATCAGGAATTGTGTTTTTTCATAAGGAATAGCAAAATATTTTGACTTTGTATGTTGTAAGAGAATAATGAAATTTGCTGGAGGAAGTTTTTCACTTGACATGTACATTGTACACCGGTGTGCTATGTAATGTCTAATTTTTTTATTAACCTCAAAGTTTATTATGAAGTGTATATAAATAATTTTGATTTCAAACTTTTTCCTAATCTGTAAATTATTATAAAGTTGATTTGGGAAAACTTGAAGGAATCATGGCGAGTGTTTCATATCAAATTGCAAATTTGCTTGAGAAGGTAAACCAAATTTAACACTGGTAGAATGTACTTATTACAGGAATTATTTTGCAGATGACTTCTTCTGATAAAGATTTCAGATTCATGGCAACTAATGATCTGATGACTGAATTACAGAAAGATAGTATAAAGCTTGATGATGATTCGGAAAGGAAAGTAGTTAGAATGCTCTTGAAACTACTTGAAGACAAAAACGGTGAAGTTCAGAATCTTGCAGTGAAATGGTGAACATTCAATTAGCACACAAAATTTTACACATTAAATATGTTGTATCCCCTTTCAGTTTGGGCCCTCTTGTGAACAAAGTCAAGGAATATCAGGTAGAAACGATTGTTGAATCTCTTTGTACAAATATGGTTTCTGACAAAGAGCAGTTGAGGGATATTTCTAGTATTGGACTGAAAACTGTCATTGCAGAGCTTCCCCAAGCTTCTGGAGGATTATCTGGTAACATTTGTAAACGAATTACTGGAAGATTAACAACAGCTGTGGAAAGGGTAAGTAAATTTGTTTCCACGAAAGGTTTTGTGCCTAATTCCCTCAAAATATTTTAGCAAGAAGATGTGTCTGTGCAGCTAGAAGCTTTAGATATAATAACAGACCTATTACTACGATTTGGTCCTGTTTTACAAGCTTTTCATGGTTCAATATTAGCAGCTCTTCTGCCTCAGTTATGTTCACAACGTCAAGCTGTAAGAAAACGAACCATAAGTGCTTGTAGTAATTTGGTGCTGTCATGTAACAATTCTCTTTATACAAAACTAATCGATCACCTATATAATGGCCTTTGCTCTGATAAAAACAACTCCCAAATAAGGACTTATGTGCAGTGTGTAGCTGCTGTTTGGTAAGTGATGAAACTCAGTAGAGAAAAAAGTGAGAAATCCAAATTTTTTTTGCAGTCGACAATCTGGACATAAATTTGGGGAACATCTTGAAAAATTTGTACCCCTGATATTGCGGTGCAGTGAGGTTGATGACGATGAACTTAGGGAGTTTTGCTTACAAGCTTTTGAGAGCTTTATCATTCGTTGTCCCAAGGAAATTACCAAAAATATTACTTCCGTAAGTTGAATGGGTTTTATCCTTTTGAATTTCAACCAAAATTCAATTTCTAGATCACCGAACTGTGCTTGAAATACATGGTTTATGATCCTAACTATAACTACGATGAAGATGAAAGTGGTACTGGTCAACATGACCCTTATGATGATGACGAAGATGATGAGGAAAATGATGAGTACAGTGATGATGATGATATGAGTTGGAAAGTAAGAAGATCTGCTGCAAAGTGTCTTGAAGCCATAATATCAACAAGGCATGAGCTACTTCCTGAATTTCATAAAATTTTGTCGCCTGCTCTTATTGCAAGATTCAAAGGTGAGTACTTTTTCCTAAATGATTCAGAAAGTTGGAAATGTACTTCTCAATGGTTTTTGTAAAACCAAGACACACATTTAAAATCTATCGCAACACAGTAAATAAGAATTTGTTTGCAAAGACTATCCCAATTCTGGTAAAATTTCTTCATACTAGTTTCAAATTGAGATTGATGGATAGTTCTACGGAAGTATGAAAAAATAACCAAATGAAGTGACCAAATAATTTTTGTCTAATATTTCTTACGAGTCATCTCTGTCATAGGTATCGCATCTTCATTTATATGATTACATGCTGTAGATCGGTATTAAATTTTCAGAATACCTTGTGGCACTTACTTTTTGACAAAACTCTGGTGTGAAATATCTTTTCTCATTTTCAAGGTGATGGATTTGTCGACCAGATATTAGAATTTATCTCAGGCTCACTCTTTACTGTTGAGAAGCCTGAAAAGAAAAAAGAACTAGAAAAGTTGGAGAAATGCTTAGTGAAATTATTCTCTGAACAGCTCAATATTAACTGTTAAAAATGCTGAAAAATCATTTTGAAGATCTGCAGTGTACGTAAGGAAACCAGTGAATTTTCAAATTTAATGTTAAATTGAGTTGAGTTTATTCCAAATTTTATTGTTGTTGCAAATTATTTATATGTGAAAATATGCCAATTCATGTATTTATTATTTGTTTTGAGGTGTTGAAAAAATTTTGTAAGTATATGTTGAATAAACAGTATAATGAAATATCTATTGCTGAGACTCCGATTTTTTAATTTACATCTTGAGTAAATGACTATTTGGAACCTTTGGTGTGAATACAATTCAAGGAATAGAAGCTACCCAAAGTACCAAAACTACGTCACATTCTGGAATATCTGTAACATCGATTAAAAACTAAAGTAACAGAAATTTCTCTGATCAAAATTTTAATATAATTTTTTTTTCTAATCCAACCTCCACAGACCAGATATTAAATGAAAGATTTTTCAAGTGACATTCTGGAACATCCTGTATAATAAATCAAAATATCACTGCACCGTGTGCGTCGATCAAAAACTGAAGCAACCGAAATTTGTTTGATCCAAATTTCGAACATAACTAAACAGACGATCAAAACCTCATTCAAAATACCTCATAAATTTCCAGTTGTGTTCTTGTAATTATTCAGTTTGGTATACAAAAGAATTGATCCGAAAAATTAAAAAATGTCTGGACAATCAATTTGGCCACTCCAACATAATAGGGGTCATAAGAACAGACACATCTGAAATGCCGTCGGAAAAAATGACTTCAAACTACTCCTTTGACGGAATGTACACCACCATTATACAAGATGGTGAAGTCCCATCAAATGCCATACCAATGCTGTCATGAGGGCAAATCTTGTACACGCCAAGCAATGGAGTAGGGCCTGGAATGTACGGGGAGAGACCAAGGCAAGACATTAGTCTAAGCCTCTGTGCCCAACTCCAAGCCGAGGTTATGGCCTTTCCGTTTGCCCGAGAGAGAGATTCTAAGAAGGGGTTCTAGAATCAATCAATCATTCAATCAAAATATTTTTTATTTTCTGAAGATTCACATCTCATTGACAAAGTCTAGAAAAAGAGTAAATATAGTTAATATATATAACACAAACATAAATGTAAACACACATAATTAACTTTAACAGTATAAAAAATACAAGAAGCGACAAACGTAATTAACAACAAGATACAATTTCAATTGTAATTTTCAAGCACCTATGTTTTTGTTAAGGTATTCCCTGATGTCGAATACTTTTTCTGTGAGAATCAACTTCACTGATCTCCTGAATGAAACTGATGACTCTATGATTCTGACGCTTGCTGGAAGGTGATTGTACAGTTTGGCGGCTCTATAAATTGATGAGCTCTTTACTAGATTTGATGTTGGAATGGGTAGCCTTAGATTGTTGTTTTAGCGAGTGGGCCCAAAGGTCTTATCGTATATTGGTAGGTTTTTGACATACTGTTTCCAGAATGAAAATAGAAGGTAGGGTGAGAATTTTATGCTCTCTGAACAGTTCCTTACAAGAGACTCTAGGTCCAGCCTTACAGATATAGCGAACAGCACGCTTCTGCAGAGTGGAAATTATCTTGAAGCACTGTTTAGTGCAGGTTCCCCAGGAAGGAATAAATACAGTAAGAACAGGATAGGTCTAAGAGCAGAGCCTTGTGAAACACCATACCTAATTGAGCCAATTCCCGAGAAACCATTCGTTTTCACGATTTTGGTTCTCAGATTGAGATTTGACTCAACCCAGCAGCAGCTCTGCTCTCTAAACCCATAATGCTTTAGTTTACGCAGCAGTATCTCATGATTGACACAGTTAAAAGCTTTTGACAAATCACAAAATACTGCAGCGCTTGCTTCCTTCAGTAAAGATTTTTCAAAAAATTAAAGATAACATCCACTGTACTGTTTTTTTATTGGAAACCAAATTGTTAGTGGTTCAGAATACTGTGGATGGTTAGAAAGTTCATCAGTCTATTTCTTACCAACTTTTCAATTAATTTCCCAAGGGTTGGAATGATAGACATTGGCCACAAATTGGATGGATCAGAAGTGTCACCACCTTTATGAAGAGGAATCACACGTTGATGAGATAGACTAGTAATGCCAATACAAAAATTGGCAGATTTTCAATTATCTTTATAGAAATATCAATACCGGCAGAGGTTTTATTTTTTACGCATGTTATATACTAAAGAAATGCAAACAAGTGGATTACGTCGGTCATATAGTAACCTCATTCTATATACCCAGGATATATATTTACCGTTATCCTAGGAATATATATGGGTTAGGCCAGGGCTATCATGTCGAATATGGAAAACCTGAGGATACGATACCCCAAGAAAGGATTGGAGGGTTATCCCAATATGGGTCAACTGGGATCATACTGGGATATCCCAAGGCCATGCAATAATAATAAAAAGAATACACCCCAAAAGAAGTGATTATAGTTTTGAGGTCTGTTAATACTATGGAAATAGAAGCAAATTTTTTGTATAGTATTGCAGCATTTTCACTAAATTCATAACAAATTCTGATGTATCTTCTGTACATAATCTATATAGAGTGATTACCAACACTCTCTGGTCATTTATTACTATTGCACAAAAATCTGAGTGTATCTATGTATATGAGCAATTAGGTCCAGAATATCACTGTCGAAATGCCATTAGAGTGTTTCTAGTCAAATATCTTATCGCAGGAATATCAAATATATATATAGTGAAATGGTATGAGATGATGTGGTATTTTATTTATATTAAAGTGAATTTTTAAATTCCATATTCCAGAAACATGACTGCTAACATAGGTTGTATAAAATTTCAGAACGAGAGGAAAATGTCAAGTCGGACATTTTTCACGCTTATATCGCGTTACTTAAGCAAACTAGAGCCACCGTAAATGTGAACATGGACCCTAACGCCATGGTCATGGACGATGAAGAAGAAACCCCGATGTCTCTACTTCAACAACAAATTGACCTCTTGATTAAAGGTGTACAGGGTCAAATGCGAGAAAAAAGCATGAAAACCAGACAGGATTGCTTCCAGTTACTGAAAGAAGTTTGTTCTGTCTTACCTGGGGCGCTCAGCACCCACATTGGAGATCTGATACCAGGAATACTATATTCTATGGGTGAGAAGAATGCCAGCAGCAATATGAAGATCGACGCTTTGTCTTTCATATATTGTCTGTTGACTAGTCATCAACCGCAAGTGTTTCATCCCCATATTAGCGTTCTCTTACCTCCTGTAATCAACGCAGTGGGTGATAACTTTTACAAAATTACTGCGGAAGCATTGAATGTTCTTCAGGAGCTCGTGAAAGTTATCAGGCCATTGAATGTCAACTCTGGTTTTGATTTCACACCTTTCATCAAAGCAATTTATAGTTGCACCCTTGTGAGGTTGAGAACAGCTGACATTGATCAAGAAGTCAAAGAAAAAGCGATATCTACAATGGGACAAGTTATCTGTAACCTAGGCGACCATCTAAAAAGTGAGCTACCCTACTGCCTACCGTTGTTCTTAGATAGATTGAAGAATGAGATTACCAGGCTTACCACTGTCAAAGCTCTCACTAAAATCGCTGGGTCACCACTGGGTAAGTTTTAACCACTATTTGATCAGTGATATTCACTGACAACTGATTTTTTCCACATTGTATTTTTCAGGTATTGAACTGCCAATTCTTCCTGACGCCATGCCAATTCTGGGGCTGTTCCTCAGGAAAAACCAGCGAGCTCTCAAGTTGAGCACGTTGCAGCTGATTGATTGCCTGATCAAAAATTACCACAAGGATTTGAATGTGTCTTTGCTATATCCTATAATTGTGGAGATACCACCTCTACTTGACGAATCGGACCTTCATATTGCCCAATGGACTCTAATTATTCTCAAATCTGTAGCTACTTATCATCCCAGGGCTCTACAGGATATAAATAATACTATAATGCCACAAGTTCTTTTACTAGTCAAGTCTCCATTGCTACAGGGTAGGTCTCTTTTCTCATCCATATGTCATTAGCATTAATCTTCCCTCTCTGTTTGCTTGATATTGGGCATTGTCCCAAGGTCTTTGTAAATTTGAGTACCTCTTGTTGTTATGATTACATACATTTTGGATGTCTATCGTATTAATGGTTGAAAGATTTCTACAACATGTACATGGAGTGGTTTGAGGTATTAGCTATCAGAGAGGCAGAATACAAACCAAAACCATGGCTGAGAAACGAGGATGACACCTTCATCATATGGAACTACGGAGATGAACACCTTGAGAACATCTTTTCAAGAATAAACATGAGGGATTCATTCCAGTTCACAATGGAAACGGAAACTAATAGTACCCTGTCGTTTCTCGATGTGTACGCTTTCTACATCTGTTTTTTTTAAAAGTATTGACAGATTGTACTTAGGAATTGAAAAATTATTGATCTACTTTCAAAATATATTCTCAAACCATAATTTCTTCGTTGATAGTTTATCTTTGTCTTCTGTTCAATTTCAGGTACAGCCTTACAGTCAATGTTGGACTTTTTCAAATCTTTAGTCAAATGTAATCAACCAGGGCTGTATTACGAAGCTCTGTTACGATTGCTCCTAATGCCGATATCTCAACTTAACACAAACCATACTGCTACTTTGCATAAGCAGGCGTTCTATTCTTTAGCCAAATGTGTAGCTGCAATAACAGTCACATGCCATTCTCATGCTCTGCCTGTTGTGCCTCAGTTCATCAATGAAATACAAACTGCATCGACTGACTCTCAACAAATGTTTGCGCTTCTTGTTGTGGGCGAAATAGGAAGAGAAATGTGAGTAGAAATTTTCATTTGGAGGTACTTATTTAAAATGTCCGTTCTATTGATATGCTATTAATTAACTGACTAAAATCTTCCATTGACCTAGGACCACGGCAGTAATTAATTATCACTCATGAGTATATTAATTCATGTATCACATGGGAAGAAGATACCCATTTACATTAATATAAAACCAAATCGTAATTTCCAAAAAAAAAATGTATTTTATATTTGAAGTAAAAAAATATACCATATTTGAAACGTCTATACAAAATAACAACGAAGATACAGTGGGGTAAATTGGTTCCGGGTCACCCGGTATACGCTCTGTTTTCATACCTACGAATTTCAAAGAAAATTCTTGAACAAAAATTTAAAAGGATTTTTTTTTTTTTTCAGTGATTTGATGACTATATCAAATTTGAAGCAAGTGATACTGAATTCGTTTTCGGCTGTTTCAGAAGAGGTTAAATCTGCTGCAAGTTACGCATTAGGTAGTATTTGTATTGGAAATCTTCAACAATATTTACCGTTCATTTTGAAAGAGAGTCAAGATCAACCCAAGCGACAGTACCTTCTTTTACATTCTCTAAAAGAAGTAAGTGATGATTATTTTCACTAATGCAATTTCCTAAAAATTTATGTTATTTCTTGAACACTGCAGATATCAAATCATTTTTATTTATTTTTTCAGGTTATTACGTGTTTGTCTCAAACTCCAGAAGGTATTCAGCAACTTCTTCCATTCGTACCCGCCATATGGCAACAATTATACCGTCACTGTGAGTGTACTGAAGAAGGCACCAGGAATGTTGTAGCAGAATGTTTAGGGAAACTGACTTTGATAGACCCTAGTAACTTATTACCAAAACTTAAGAGATCTTTGAATTCACCCTCACCCCTTATGAGAACAACGGTTGTGACCGCTGTCAAATTCACGATATCTGATCAAGTGAGTTAATGTATATATATTATCGATATTGGGTTGTTTTCGATAAAAAATCATGTATCTTTGTACAGGGTGATTCAAATTAGGCTCGATGCTCGGGGATGGAACATATTCCATATGGGGGTTTGATGACCTTGTGGATTCATAAAAGCTGTTCTCACTAAAGAATTTCTTGTACCAAACACACACGTTCGTACTTTTTGTTCAAAATACGCAATTGAAAATAATACCCCAAATGTTTTTGAGAATTTCACTGTTCAGCTATGTTGGTAAAACTGTAACTGAACATTTTATTTTTTTCTCCATTGACACCTTTATTCTAAGAGTAAATTGGATAACAATCTGCAGATTAGTTTTGTTCAGAATATTCTCTGAAAATAGTTGTATAATGACAAATAACAAATAAATGTTGATTTTCGTTTTCTACTTATCACTGGGAATGGTTATAACGTCATCAAACTTCAACACAAAATTTATTGTTGAATTCTTGAGAAAAAATATTTGAATAGATAAAAAACAATCATTTGGCTTTCATATAAATTTCAATATTGATGACATCCAGTCACAAATACGTGAAAAGTTTCTGTGGGGTATCATTTCCAATCCACTATCAAAGCAAAGATAAAATTAAATATGCAATCTTAAAATAATTTTTTTCTTCATTTTTCTGGAGATTGACTTTGTGATGGACTGCGCGGTTTTGAACAACTTTAACTATTTCTGTTGGTCTTGCTGTTTTCAAGATCTTCATCTACATTCGTTTATCACCTTATATGTTGCTTTTTCATAATATCAATGTGTTTTTAGCCTGCAGCAATTGATATGCTATTGAGGCAGTGTATTGGAGAATTCTTAAATACCCTGCAAGATCCAGATTTGAATGTGAGAAGGGTGGCATTAGTTGCATTCAATTCTGCAGCTCACAATAAACCATCTTTAATAAGAGACTTACTAGTAACAACACTGCCACAGCTTTATGGCGAAACCATAGTTAAGGTAAGAAAGATTGTATAACATAAATCATAGCAAGGCTTCATTTATACAGAGTAACAACAATATAACTTTTTTACTTATTATCCGATTCTTACAATATTTTTCGTAATGAAAAGAGCTTCAATAGCTCTGTTATACTGCCACAACTTTGAAGTAAAATACGAACTGTCAAGACTTTCTTCGAATTTTTTTTTCATAGCAGAAAATCCTAAAAACGAAATCGCCTGAATTGGATAATAAGTAACAATTTTAGAGGGGTGCCCGCTTTCAAAAGGGTCACTCTGTATATGAAAGATATGAAATGTGCCCGAGACAGACCCTCGTGGAACACCATATTTACATAATTACCTCAGCAGAATAAATAAGACAGATACTACTATCATGACATTCACAGGTTTTCATAAAGATAAAAATTTATTTCAGAGAGATTTGATAAGGGAAGTCGAGATGGGACCCTTCAAGCACACAGTAGATGATGGACTGGACATAAGAAAGGCAGCATATGAATGCATGTATACTTTGCTAGATTCCTGTTTGGATAAAGTCGATATTTTCGAATTTATTAACCATGTGGAGACGGGCTTAAAGGATCATTATGATATCAAAATGCTTACCTACCTAATGGTGGCTAGGCTATCACAGATTTGTCCTGGAGCAGTGTTTCAAAGTAAGTTTTGTCGATGAGGATATTCGGATAAAGTATATACTTATATTCACTATTTTTCAGTGTTAGATAAGCTAGTTGAACCTTTAAGGGCGACTTTGACAATGAAAGTGAAGGCAAACTCTGTTAAACAAGAATATGAGAAGCAAGATGAACTCAAAAGGTCAGCCATGAGAGCAGTAGTAGCCCTCTTGAATATACCAGATGCAGGTAAAACAACAAAAGTGTTTGGAATAGAAAAGTAATTCATTCAACAAACATGAATCTTTATTTAGAATCAAGGGTGATTTGTTGTTTAATGAATTATTTTGAGTATCCCACTCAATATTTTCTCTATTTCATTCCACTAATGCTACTTTTTTGCAGATAAAAATCCCCATCTAAACGAGTTTGTTAATCAGATCAAGAACTCGTCAGACTTAGCACCAATCTTCGAATCTGTGCAGAAAGATTCATCGAGCTCACACACTGACTGTCTTCTGATGGATCTATGTTGAACATTTTCAAGTGACTTTATTATGTAGAATGAATACTATCAATTTTATTTTACATTAAGTGAATTTTACTGAATAAATAAACTCATTATTTTACCAAGCGATAATTGTTTTTCCCATTTATAAATTGTTGAAATAAATTACTTCAAAAACATCAGTGATATGACTCAATCAATCAGTCAGTAAGATACACCTTATTATCACATATAATCTTCCAAGTTGAATTATTGCCGGAAATTTTTGGAGTACATGAATATTCCTAAAAAAAGAAACAAAAGACAAATTTCCGGCAATCAATTCAAGCACGCGGGGGATTCGGTAAGGAAATTTCACACCAAGAAATGAAAATCATCCAATAATTCATAAGAAATAACTAACCATGGGTTCACCTGAACTATTTATATACTACAAAAAAAGATGCATGAAAATATTGATATATAAAACAAAAAAAAGAAAAAATATTTTTGCTCCCATTTGGGTTTGAACCTGCGACCTCGCGACTATCAGTCCAATTCTACCAAAAACACATTCGAAATATCTTGTGAATACATAATTATGAAATATTATCTCCATTCATATGAAAAATAAAATTCCATTTGTACATTAAATCAAAATATCAACTATCACATGTCAAATATTTGAAAGAAAAATTTCTACTTATTAATTTCGCCCAGGGTACCCCGGAGGAAAACATTTCCGGAAATTTTTTAGGTTGCCATGGCATCTAACAGAAACGAATTTTTTGACTGGCTAAAAAAGTGAGGTGAAAAATTTTTAGAAGAAAATATTTTCTATAAGTTGTCCCACTAATAATTTTGAATCTGATGTCACATGACCGAAAACAAGCTCATTTGGTAACAATATCAAACTAAGTTGAACCAATTGTTTCAATTTACAACCCCAAAGAAAAATTCTTTACTTTTCTCGAGTTCCGAGATATTATCTCCTAATTTTCGTGGGACACCCTGTAGACACCGGGGCAGGTGAAACTAAATAAAAGCTGAATAATTTACGAGTTTTATTCCAACACCAAACCGCATTTTTAACACCTCGACACGTGTTTAAATCACGGAGTGATCGTCCTAAAGATGGAAGATTAAACCTAACCTAACATAATCTTTCTTCCCACAAGTGAATAAAATATTGTAAAAGTGAGTAAATACGCCTCAAACTTGTAAGATGAGGAACAAGTGAAAAAACACCAACACTTTACTGAAAAATAAATTGTTTAATGTTATTTCTATGTATAATGATAAGTATGGATGAACATTTGATCATATGTATAAAAAACTTGTTCACAGGGCGACGAAACATTTTTCTCATGACCAAACCAAGTAACACAGATAGTACAAGTATAACTAACTACACCTTTTTCAATTGTAATTCAGATTAGACAAATGTATTTCAGAATGTGTAATTTTTAAATCAGATTAGTGAATTGTTGATCCGAAAGTGTAATATGTAATTCAGAAAGCGTAAGTTTTATTCAGAGAGTATCAGAAAACGAACAATCCGTACGAACGTGAATCAAGTATCCAACTATCAAGTAGTTCAGTCATGGCAAGATCAAGGAAATCAATAACCGATGTTGATGTCTTTCTGTGTGATAATGCACCCACTCCAGATTTGAAAATGTTCTGGACAGAACTGAGGCAAGTATTCGTTTGAGTTCGTATTTTCCAATGTTGAACCTGATCGAAACAATATGGTCCAAAATGAAAGACCATGTTAAAGTAAATCTTCGATTTCCCTAAATTGCAGGTCTGGGTGTTGGAGAACAACTTGTACATGTAAGTAATCAATTAAAGAATTCGTTGTTCTCATGTTCCCTACTTTTACTTATCAAGTTCTTGATCATTTCTGAATTACAAGTGATGTTTTCTGATTTAATATTGGCGCTTTCTAGTTTCTGAATTACATGTAAAAAGGGTAGAGAACAATGGATAAAATGTCACAAATAACATGAATATACTTTGACAGGATTCAATTTCATAGGAGCAAATATTTTTTGAAATGATTATCAGTTCTACTTACAGTTTTCTTTGAAAAATACATCCATCTATTCAAAACTTCCAGCTTTCCATAAATTATGATATTTTAACGAACACCTTTTTACAAAATTATACATTTTAGTATTGACAAAATGGTACAATGCCTTTCCCATCATCACTGTCAACTATCACGGCCAACTTTGCAGAATCTGACACCATACATCTTGGTAAAAATTTAATTCAAATCTACAAAGTAGGCTGGAAATTAAATCGCGTTGGCGACAACTGAAAGTTAGCGTGGTTATTCCTTCATTTATTTGGAAGTGGATAAAGCAAAAAAATGTTTTTTGAATTGAATTTAGTGAATTTATTCAAGGATTAGGTTCGTAAAAAAAAGGGTTTTTGTGAACGTTTGATTACAAAATCGTTCTGAATGGTCTTCAGGAAACTTTGGAGATGGGAACACTTGACTTCAGGCTTGTATTTCTAGGAAACAAGTAAGTCACATTCGAAACTTAATTATATGACTTATGCAATAACATTTGTTCCTGGTCAACAAAACCACTGATTTAGCAAACGAAAGTTGTTTGTTGACTGGAGTCACAAAATGGATAATTTGGCACATTTTCTAAATTGCGTTTTCTGGCTTATTTTTGAGCAATTTCTATAAAACTAGAATTATCTCTTTTCGGATTTGAAGGCTGTTGTACATAAGTATTTTTCGTAAGGTTCGCAGCTTTTTCAGTCTCAGTCACTTCAATAATTTAAAGTTGACTGGTGGTTGAATTTTTCAACATTTAAAGGACCTTGCACTTTCCTAATGGAAAATGACCTTTGGTTAAATTTCTTGAAATTTCAGTATGTACTAGGACCCATTTACCTTTTCAAAAATGTGCATTGGCCTGGTGCATCGTGTTGGGCCAATGGAAAATTTTTAAAAGATAATTGACTACTACAACATACTGATATTTCATGAAATTTATCCAAGGGCCATTTTCCATAAGGGAAGTGCGGGGTCATTGTTGAAGTTTCATTATCGTGGGTTGATATTGAATAAAATAAAATAATTCTGAAACTGTTGGCCTTTGTGAACGAAATCCTGACCTCTAAGCAATCCATTGTTCAAATGACCTATTTAAGAGCAGTTTAAGAGTGATTTGAAGTCATTGCAGAATACAAAAATGTTTGTACTAATCTCAAGACAAAAAATTCATAATTTTGCTGTTCAGGAAAGCAAGATAGATTCCTCTTATACATCTCTGGATTCAACACTGGTCAGTTAACTTCTATACAAACTCCCTGCTGGACTTTTGAGCAAGATCCCTGTTCAACTTGACACATTTTTTCCGGAAAGACAATTTTGTACATTACAACTACTTGCTATTGAAAACTTATAACTGATTTACATATATACTTATATTTCCGGAACAATCTAAACAAATAAACTCTAAATAACACTAAATTCAACAAGTATAAAATATCTGTATGAGCAAATGGTGACACTGAAAATGCTGATAAATGCGGATTTTCATATCCTGAATATGACCTAATACTTTACCCAACTTTGGTCAATGCAATCATTCAAATGAATAAACTAAAATTAATGTACAGTTGCTGAAGTAAAATATGTATACCCAACAAACCGACATAAAATTTTTTTTTCAAATACTTTAATAGAGGTCATAATATATTATTATGGTTTTATATCATAAAACCACAATAATTCCTATAACTTATCAACCGTAGAAAATATCAAAAAAGTATTCATTACAAAAAAGAATGCTTAATAAATGTCCTAAAAGCAAGTTCTTCACAGTTGTGGAATCATTTGCGGCTGCAAGACAAACTTTAGTAGCTATTTTCCATCCTTCAAGATAACCTCTTGGGAGACATTCATGTTGAAAAGGGGGACATTCCCCATTAAAATTGAAGAATGTGATTTTTTTTTGTAATATTTCAATTAATAAATTTGCGCGCATATATATGGGGAATCTTGACAACATTTTTATATTGAACTTTCTTATAAGAAATTCATCAAGATTTTTTTTTGTAATAAATACTTTTTTGATATTTTCAACGGTTGACAAATTATAGACAAAAACAAGCTTTTTTGACCAAAGGGTGTTTTTTTAGGAGTGAAGCCATGTAACTCCAAAATCATTGTGATTTTAGGATATATTGGACCTCTACTAACAGTTTATTAAAAAACATTTCCATGCTGGATAATTGTGTCGGAAATTTTCATACGGACTGTACAAAATCAACATGGATAGATCGTTGGGTTTCTCCTTCAACTTTCAAGCAGAACAGAAAAAAAGGCAAGATTGCTACCTTCTGTTGGTATCATTGGCATTGCTGGTAAGGAAGTCTAATAGTATTAAAAAAAAAAACGGGCTGGAAGATTTCGTAAGTCAGATTTCACTTGAATGCTATGAACCATCTCTTGAATATTCAGAATTTGTAAAGTGCATATTGAACGTTATTTTGCCTGGCTCAAAAATTACCTCAATGGTTGATTCACATATACACCTTATTATTGGTTGAAGATACCAAGATTTTGCAACTGAAGGCTTCAGTCTTGTATATTTAATTACCTATAGACTGTGCTGATTTTAAGTTTTCTCTATTCTAAAGAAATGAACTGTACAACTATTAATGAAAAGGAACCATAATTCATCTATCTGTTCAAAATGGTACTGTCTTTATTGCAAATATGATATTCCTTTCACCTCATTTGCACCCAACAAAATAGTCACTCAAACTCATTCATACTGTTTCTGAAGTTAATCAAATTCGACACTGATCATTAGGAAAATTTCTGTTCAGTTCAGTTCTGCACTGATACAAATATATTTTATAGAATTCAATGTGATTAAACTTATGTGTTATACTCGGAAATTTTGAAAATAAACATTACTTTACTTTAAGACAGAAATAATAGTCAGTGACGTCAGTGTCTAGTTCAGAAACAACACAATAACAGCAACTGGAATTCCTTTTTTCGCTAAGAATATCACTGACTATTATTTCCTTTTTATAGTATACTTTTTTTTCCAAGTATTTGTGAAATGGACCATCATTTCCAAAATTTGATTAGAGTTTGATAAAATAATTCAGTTGCTTTCAGTGAAATTTGAAAAACCCAAGAAGCTTGGCAATAATTTGACGTATTTTGGACGAAAGTTCGTTAAATAACAAACGGTGTGTACAAAATCAGGAGTCATAATTAAAGAACATAGAATTTTTTACATATTATCAGTAAGTATCATGAAACATCTACAATATCTTTCATATCATCAGGTAGTGAGGTGACAATATCAGTCAAACGTTGACTCAGTTGTTCCTTTGTTGGTTCACTTACAGGAATATCATCCTTGTTACATTTACTTATTTTGTTCTTGATTGTCAATACCATGTCTATTATTTCCACTTCTCGACGACCTTGAGCCCAGTCTTTCAAATCCTACAAAAAATCAACATTTACTATTTTAATAGAACATTTCAGGATTACAGCACTTCAGAAAATCATACCTCATCAATATAATCATCATAACCTCCAGAAAATTTTACCTTTTTTTTAATATAAACCAATGTTCCAAATTTTGATAAACTTATCCTCAGGGCTCTGTATCAACTGACAGTGTACCAGCCACAATACAATTATAAGGCACTTATAATATATCGGAGAATGGTATTTTTGCTTTTTTGCTTTTTTTTGGATAACATTTTTTTTCCAATTATAATTATTATTCGCAAACCCTACGTTGAAATTTAAACTGTGTATAATAATATCTGATAACCTATTTCTAGACACAGTGTGTACTAACATAGTGACAGAGGCCTGCATTCGATCAAAGGAATTCCTCAATGATTTTATAATTTTTTTTTCTTTTTTTGCATGTTCACTGATCATCAAATACTAGTCAGTTTCACTCAAGTGGTTGGTATTTATGTACTTCAATTTCATTTTTGTATATTTGTTTTTTTAACATTTGTTTCTTCGGAAAGTAATTGAAAAACGTTATTAATTTTCTAATTTTTCTATTTACTTCATGCAATGAAAAGGAAGTATTATGGCAAGTAAAAAATCCATTGTTACAGATAATTTTCATTCCTGGGACTACACCAGTAGATAGATTACTTGTTGAATGTATCTATTACTCAATACTTACAGCTTTAGACAATGCTTCAAGCTGAAGTGCTTCTAATTTCATTATTAGTTCTGCATTTCTATTATTGAACCACGTTCTGAAATTGGGGCTCTTGAAAAACTTCCTATACAATCCCTCCCAATCTCCTTTGATTCCTGTGTTATTAAGAGTCAACTGAGGCCCTGCTGTGTCTAGGGTGGCACAAAAATGATCTATGTTGAATGGTAGTGGTTTTGGGGCAGCCTGAAAAAAAACAGGAAGTTTTTGATTTTAGGCCCTGTTTAGCTAAGAGTTACAGCACTTTTTGCAATATGAAAGCAGTTTTTCAACAATTCCTCTAGTAGGTATAGATAATTACATATACTAACTTTGAATGGTGATATACTCTTCTGAAAAGGCATCAAACTAGCTATGTATCTTTCTAAAGGAAACATAAAGCTATGAGTCAGTTCTAATAAATGTCTACGAATTAAAGCTGATTGAACCTCGAAAGGTCGTTTGGAGCTCACTCCAGACATCAGTTTCTTGATTATGTGTTTGCTTTTTTGTACAAAAGGCTTATGTGATGTGAAAATTCCAGGGCTATTGTCAATCATCTTTGCTGGAGACGTCATTTTCAATTTTTGCTTGTGAGCCTGACCTACAAGTAAAATACTCAAATATTATCAATATTGTATGGAAAAGACTTGATGAAATACCTGAATCATCACTTAAACGAAGTGTATGTGGCCAGTGACAGAGTGTTTTCCCAAAAAAAGGGTTGGTAACCCCTAAAATTACTGGGGGTGGTCCTTGAGCTTTGCTAGTGAACTGTTTGAACTCACTGTCGTGTATAGTGAAGTAAGGTCTGTAGTCACCACAATATTGCAGAGGAAATATCAGTCTGAAACATAATGATATTGAGATATAATGTGCAAATGAATATAAATACCTAATAATCACCTAGTAAGTGCAAGAACCATTGATGAACAATAAGTAGGGGAGGAGGCCATAACCACAATAGGTTCTGAAATAATAACCAGTTCCCACAATAAATGAATGTGAGATAGAACGGGCTGCAGAATTTCAAATAAATTCAAGTCTTCTACATGTGTTTGAATCTGGTTGTCACCTCCTTCGCTAAGCAATGCCAATGTGGCATTCACTGAGCAATTACTTGAAGCCGGAATATATGTCTGAAATTGGATATAGTGTGAATGTTTTTAACCTATAACAGTTGAGGAAAATACCTTGAAAACTGACCCTAGTAAAGGTAAATTGAGTGCAATGCCTGGCTTCGGTGGTGGCCATTGTTCAATACTGTGACACACAGCTTCTAAGCAAACTTCACCATTTTCAAAATACTCAGGAGCAATGAAACTACATAATTTACTGAACAGGTTATTGAACGGGAAAAACGACAGTATAACAACACTCTGAAATTATTCAAGTTTAGTGAATTCATGATATGGTGGCGAGTTTCATGTTGAACAGGATCTGATGGTACTTTTAATGGTAACATGTCTTGTTTTCCATTCATACTATCAATCCATTTCAACTGTTATTTTCAAAAGAACTTGCTCCCGATCAACATGAATCTAGCCTTGCCAAAGCTGAAATGTTCATACTACCTTTTGGAAATAACCCCTAGGTAGTGTGATATCTCTGACCTGTCTAAAATATACATATCCCCAATAAAAATCACTATCAATTTGAAGGGAGGTAGCACAATTTGCATTGTAGTTGTGATGTTCAGGACGGAGGTTTTTTTTTCCTTGGCAACTCTGCAGTCTTATGATAAAATTTGTGTCCCCCATACATCCTGAATTGGAATCTGGGAATGCCAAATAGCATATGTTTGAGATTTCTTGTTTAGTTAAGGAAACACATCTGGGAAAAACACTCTGAAATAAAATCAACAAATTAAACAGTTATTCCTTGAAACTTAACAGTTCTTTTGCTTACCTCTAGGGCTTGTCCAAGTTCTAAATCAAATGTTACGACACAAATACAATAAATCCAATTGTGAAAACCTTCCCAAATAATTTTATCATCTCCATCTGTCATAGTTGAAAACTCTCTGCCATTTTTTTGACTAGGCCGTGGCTACTATTACGGTAGCGGCACAGAATGTGTATTATACTGTGGTAGGGACTAGTATGGTGTGACTCCATTTACGGTTCCACATAACCGCATTATTTCAAGGGAAATAAACGATTTAAACAATGACACTACTATGGATAAATTAATTATGGAAAATATTTTTCCGTTTTTCTCGTGCTGGTCCTACAGTATCAGAACCAGATTATATTGGTGATGTCATTGATAATGAATCGAAAACGGTTGGTTCAACTGTGGTTAAATTTTATGTGATAACAGAGCCAATCGGAAACGGCTATTATGAACAGCCAGAAAACATTTGGTTTTCTCGAATAATAGGTAACTGTATTGTCTTTCATTTACAGGTAAAGTTGAAAACACCAACAATGCAAAAAAAACGCAACTGTACTTTTAAAGAGTTTCTTATATTTTCTGATAGGTGTCGTAACCTAATCTAAACTCGGTGGTTTATTAATATTTTTACAAGCTTTTATTCAACATATAGGTACTCTGTTCGTATGTCCTTCTGTCTTTTCGGTTCAAGAGTTACAATCAATTTTTTAAGCACTTGCTAGCATCCGATTGGGCTGCAATTTTGTTGTGTCGTTCGTTCTGGGACATATATACAGCTTTTGTAAGAGCGAATTCCGAACCATTCTGGCTTGGTGACACACACACTGAGTTTGGACCTGGCTCTTCTGTGGGTGAAAAACCAACGTCTAGCCCTATGGCATTAACTTGACTTTGCGATAAATTATCAGATAAGTTAGTTGGAAAGCAGCTGACACATTGGAAGAATAATGTACAAGCAACCAGTTTGAGAAAATATTAATCAGAATTGAGAACTTGTAGGTACTCAAAATAGCGGCATTTTGTTTGTGATAGCTCATGCTTTTGTGTGTTTGCGCCAGTATTTTTGTTTTACATCTTGAACTAATTTCATTCGAATAGGATAAAATAAACACAAATGGAATAAATAAACAATTTTATTTCTCTATTTGTAATAGGAAAGGATAATAATACTGATACATTTTACATGCCTTGAACTTGGACTTGCACTATAAAACGCTAAATTATATATAAATTTCAACTAGATACTAGTAAACATATTAACAAATCAACAAATATAAATGTATTTGCGAAAGAAATATCAAAGATACAGTCAATTCGATACTTTCAAACAATAGTTATAACAAAATTCACCTAAATACACAATTATACTTTACATTGTCTACTACGAAAAATGGTCTTAGGAACATAAATAATCGATTCCACCAAACTCGGGTGATACGATGTATTATATACAAAATCATATACATGTAAAAATAAAATTTGATGTAATAAAACTTTTCAAGTATTTCTATAGAGGATTTATAACCCCTACATACTATACTGAACTTTTCAAAATTTGAAGATCATTCTGTTGGCCCAGAACTAATATAAATGGTATTTTTCATTTAATCAAATTAAGCTACCATTTTGCCAAAACCCTAATTAATAATTTTCAACGTTGAAATAATACTAGTATGTTAAGACATAGAGAAGTTAGGCTATGTAATTTTTATATTCTGCCCATTCAGGGTTCGAAGTAGAAACATGAATAAAAAACAGTTTAAAGGTTTTCACCAATACTACTTTTTGAAATAAAAAATATGGTGATTGCTCAAAAGGGGGCGCGGGGGCTCATTAACTCAAAATTTTTAAACAGCATGGGGGTCAAGTGGCCCATCGTCGAAAAGGAAATTCCATTCTCTTCAAAGTATCAAATATAAATGCGGATCTGAATACTACTCATACCTCCATAAATTTGAACGGTTTGATGTGGAACGAAACCAGAAATTTTTTGAAGGGTGTTACCGATACTACTTTATGAGAGAAGAAACATTGCAATTACTCGACAGATGGCGCTGGGGGCACATTAACTTAAAAATTTCGAAAAGCATAAAGTATAAAAATATTTTTGGGGATTTCGATTCAATGAACATTGTCAGATTACAATATCCCATTGGATGATTTAGAATTGCGACGCCACTGGGAATCACATTATCAAACACCATTTTGTTGGGATGTTGGGAGAAAGTGAGATCTTAGAATTTTGCGAGGTTCAGCTCCTTTGTATATACAAGATCGAAATCTGAATTTTAGCATAGGAAATGAGGGTAATGAGGTATGAAACAGGTAGACCACAAGAATAGGGTAACATTTATTCCAATTAGATATTGAATAGAGGAATCGAACTCCCACTACGTATTGTACTTGGTGAAAGGTCACATGGATGCATGTTTATTCGGTCACCGCTATGAGAGAAGTAGAGATGAATTTTATATTCCTAGATATAGTCTGGTAACCAACTGTATTTTATGTTTCTTGGGTCCCTGAATTCGAATATGTTATTTGCTTTGTTCAAAAACCTATAATTCAATTGTTATTAATAATTTGAAATTAAGAATTGGCCTGGTTTTTGCTTGAGTCATCCAGAGACGTCCACCCGAACTTTTTCGTACTTTACAATCGCCCGAGCCTCATTTCGAAAGAATCAAACCGGCAATATCAATTGTTAGCAAAAAAACAATAAACAAAACATTGAAGTAAAATTGGCGTAAAAGTCACGAGGGTACATTATCCCATGATTTTTGGGGGCGAGGATCATGATTTTGCATTATGTTTTTATCCAGGACACCCTTTGTCTAATGATTATTAACAATTTAAAGTGGATGAAGTGCTCAGTATTCTGGAATCCATACCTTTGGAGATTTTAACCAAAGGCGACCACGGCAAAAACCGGAAACCAACAAAAACACTGACGCCAGCCGTGGGAGCTTATACATTCCTATATATTTTATTAATTGTTCAGAAGTGACAAATGTTTAAAATAATTCTTACATTGTTTTTCTCATATATAGGCAACTCTACAAATGTGTCTAAGGAATATTCTATTTATTTTGAATACTTTTTGAAATATCGATTTTCAATCAAAATACGCCTATAGAGCTCATTTTATTTCGTACCTACATACCATGTTTCCTGTATGTTTACTTTTAAGGCCACGATTTATTGCATTGTGTTTTTTATAAAACAAAACGGCATATCACATATCTGAACATATAATCGGTTAATGATCATACACTGAAAAAATCTCGAATAAATAAAAACTGGACAATCTGTTGAACAAACACTTGTATTTCTTAACATAATAATGGGTAAACTACTATTTTTTATCTATCATTCATCACCCTTGTGGGTATTTCGCCTGCCTTCTCAATCTTAAGTACAGATTTGCATGTATAAATGTATGGACAGATTTGGAAGACGTATCATGTCATTGAAGATCCTTGAATCAGTATACAAAGCGTCCCTGAAATGATGGGCAATCTCATGTTGACATGACGATCATATGAAAAAACTTCAACGCTTTACAAAAGGTGTTTGATAATTTTTTTGATTGCTATTTGTGAACGAGCGACGTCATCGATAATTTTTTAAAGATATCTATGAATACATTGGGGCTTTATTCTAACACCAAACCACCATTTTCAACACCTCGACAGGTGTTTCAGACACCTTCTAGAGGGAAGATCTAAATAAATCAAAAAAGTATAAAATAGGCCCACTTTGGATTCAGATTCAGTTCAACCTTCCCTTGGTGTTGGTATAAAACCCAGTACATTTATGACTAGACCGAAATTTCCAAACATCATAAAACCACTATAATCCATTTTGGAGGGACATGGCTTGACCCCCAAAAAACCACCCCTTTGGTAAAAACAAACCTGTGGCGTAACCAATTATAATTTCTCCAAAGATATTTGGTAATTTTTTATTAGATCAACAATAAAAGAAATTCTTCAAACACAAAAAACATCAACATCATGTAATCGCACCCTCAAGAGATTGCCCTTATTTTCAGGTAAAATTCAATAAATAAACTCAAAGTCAGATAGGTATATCTTATTGCACTTGGCATAATATTAACTATTCACCACATGGCTAAGGAGTATCTCTATCAGCCGACTCTGATCGTCCTGGAGGCGGATGGTTCCTCTTCGGTGGAGGCTGTAACGGAAACAACCGATGTTCGGTCGGCCAATAAATTTGCCTTTCGGCATCTTCAGCGGGTGCCGCCGACGCCATGGAAGGCACATATTGCTCCGGCATCCAGTCGAATGAGAATGCACTAGTCTGTGTGCTGGGGGTTGCGGTAGGAGTGGGGGGAGTGCTCCCGATGTAGGGACTGAGTTCCTGGTGGCACAAGTCGGGGACCTTCTGCAGGGTGTCCGACCAAGGCGGACTGGGATTCCATTGGTCCATCAGATCGCTGGGATCGACCTAAGCGGAAATACATATTATGAGAAATAGGAATCGATAAGTAAACAATTTTTTTTAAAGCTTTCATTCAACTTGCAATGTTTGTGTATGTATTAGTTTGGGTCGAATCTTACAAGCTGAATAGGAATCACTTCCTCTTAACCTACGGAGTTCAAATTGTACATGTTGGTTCATTTTCGATGTCAATACATTACTGTCAAAAATTCTTCCCTATCTGCACCAAACCTGGGATATGCCCCAAGATGAGACGACAAAAAAGTTTAGCTTTGTGAAAGAATTCAACACAAAACTAAGTAGCCAAAGTGAATGGGAAAAAACACCATTCCAAGACACAAGAGGGCAAATAAAATAATATTTGCTCTCGTGAAGACCAGAAGGAGACTTTCGAGATACTCGGGGTGGAATATTTCGAATTGAACATATGCATGTAGACTCACCTTGAGCAGCGTCCTGGGCCTATCCGACATGTGCGATATCACCAGCAGGCCGCCACTGCCCCCGTCGGCGTCGGACACGTCGTGATCGGCTACTTCTAATTCGAGGTTCTGTAATTCTTTGGGCTTGCGCTTGCTGTACGAATAGTCTACCGGCTCTGAATCGGCACGCCTGTGGTGGTGGTGGTGCTGGTTGTGGTGCGAGTGCGTCGACGCCGTGTGGTGACTCATATGGGGTTGCAGGGAGGCGGGCATCGACGCCAAGTGCGCGTAGCCGCCGGCGTCGTGGGCGGCCGTGAAGTCCGGCGCTTGCGATCGCTCCGGGTAGTACAGCAGTCGCGACGACGGACCGACGTCGTATGTGAGGCCGTACTGGAGCTTGTTTTGCACGGAATAGTAGTGGTAGAGCCAGCTGTTGGTTCGCATTACGGCCGCTTCGGCGTCGCTGAGTACTTGATTCGTGCAAACGATTACGGGCTGTTGACTGCTTTCCGAGCTTTCTTTCACTTGCAGCACGCAGTGCATCCATATCCACTCGCCGGTCCGACGCTGTATTTGCGCCAGCAGGATGCAGGATCGCTCTTGTTCCGATTGGGTTACTGTAAAACGAGGAATACGTCAGTGATGTACAAGAGCAAGTCAACAAAATTCCCCGGATTCGTTTTGCTCTGATGTTATCAATTTGATTTGCAGTGACGTACCCAGAGGAAGGACAGTGTCCTCGCCACCCGCTTTTGGAAGTTAGGACGATATTATAATGTATAAGACTTTCTATAATAGCTCCCTCTCCAAAGAAAAATTCTGGCTACGCCACTGTTTGCTTGGCACATATACTATATTAACCATGGCAAATGACAGAGATCGGACAGTGATACAGGACAATTTTCTCAGTTACACTCAAATTTTTTTTGTTAAAATTTGTTATTACGAATCTCCCAGGTTTTCGTAGAAAACCCCTCAAAAGCAGAGCTTGTCCGAGCAAGGGAGACCCGGGACCTACAGCTTAAGAAGTGGATTCCAAACCACTTTAGCTTTGTGGCTCTGGATTGGTCAGAACAACGAAATTATTGACTGCCTGCCAATGAGTAGAACAATTTCTAACTTTGGATTCCGTGGTTCGTTTCAAATTAAGTTTCAACTAGTGACTGTAGATGTCACAAGTTATTTTTCATTATCATTGTCTTCATTGTCTCAATATATTGTTGTCCTAAATATAATTCGTAGTATGATTAATATCCTATAATTTTTTGGAATATCAATTCATTGGCAATGCCAACGCAAGAAAATACAACTCGTCCTGCATATTCGTGCAACGTTTATCGAAAATATTGCTATTTGCGACACTACAATACCTATGTAACAATTTGAAAAAAATAAAAATAAAATTGTTCCACTATGCATGAAATCCGTTCAAACAGATGTGTTTTTCCGAAAATTGTACCTTAAATTAGAAAATAAATGAGATTTTAATGTGATTTCAATCACATTAAATCAGCACTCGAAGTCTAGATACACTGTATACGCGCCCGTCATAGTGGGGCAAATGTAAGAACAGAATAATCTATAAAATTTTTGCCATACTTACTCAAGCGATGTTTGGTTTGGGCCTCACGCGTGCATTCCCAGTGCAGCAGCCGGTACCAGGACACCCCCTGCAGATCGGAGCGCGGAAAGCCCAGGTAGAATTCGCCGCTGCAACGAACGAACGAACACAAGTGTAACAGTTGTCGTGATTTACGGCATTGGATGTCACCGGCTCTCCCGCGACCCGGTGACCTGAACCGCCTCGGCGTCACGACCAGACGTTGATTTATCGCACGAGCGAACAAAGCCCCATAGCGTGTACCTCATAGTTGACATATCAGTGCCGTGCCGTACAACCGCGAGCCGCGAACCGCGAACCGGACCGCGCGTTTTCGGCGTTCACTCGTCCACCGTGTAGGAGGAGGCGATGGACGTTTTTTTGTATCGAGCGCTTAGCGCTTGCCGTCTACCAGAGTCACGGGTTTTGGATTTTTGTTCAGCTACGAATGCCACTAGGTGCTAGGGTAGAACCAATCAAATCAAATGGAGATTTCTAATGGTTCCGCAGACACCGATAAGAAGGACGAAAGTCCTAATATTTGTCATCCTTGACGGGGTTAGCACTCTGTGATTGGTCATTATTAGTGTTGCGTACGAGAGTCTCGTTTTCTAGTCTCGCATGATCTCGTCTCGTTTTCGAGACGAGACTTGAGACGAAACTCGAGACGATACTCGGGCAAGACGAGACTTTTATTGGTCTCCTCTTGAGTCTCGTGCATGAGGTCTCGCGTCTCGTATGAGAGTCTTGCAGGTGTATATTTCTACGTGAAATCCTAATGAAAATATAAATAAAAAAAACTTTCTAAAAAAACTTTTTTATAATACTATCAAAATGAACTGAAGAGTATATAAAACAGTTTTTTTATTGAAGATATTGTGTCCAGTATATTGATTTGTTTCAAATGCCGCTACTGGCGTTTTCGGTTGATGGTCATCACTTTGTTTACTTTATTACTTTGTTTATTTTATTGTATATTTTTTACGTGCTGCGTTATCTAGAAGAAAACATCGAAATCACCTTATTAATGAATCTGCACGATGTTTGTTATTTCTAAACGAGACGAGACGAGAGTGGAGGCTGCGACACGAGACTTAATACGAGACAAGACTTTATGAAAATCTCGTCTCGTTGGTCTCGTGCGAACCACTAGATTATAATGACGGAGAGATGAAATGACAGCTGTTTAAACTCCCCGCCATTGTCTAGTGACCAATTACGGAGAGCGTTCCCTGGCAACAATAACAGAAAAATTGAGAACCTTTGTCTTTTTTCATCGTGGTCATAAATAAGAAACCTGCAGTTAGGTCAAATAAATGTATACAGTCTTTTTAAGTTCTGGTTCCCACAAAAAGGAAAATCCTGTATTGTTCAAAGAACGTCTGAGAGCCGAGGGAAAGTGGGTAGAACACCTCCCGAGGCAGCGAGTTCCAAAGCTTTGCCGTTCGGTGGAAGAACGATCCCTGGGAAATAGATAATCGGCATATCTCCAAAGTGACGGCATAAGGATGTGAGGCCTGAGCTCGGCGGGTCAGTCTCGATGGGACCGCTTGTCCAAGATAATGAAGGGACTGAGAACTTACAGTCAATGAAAATTCAACGTTTCTGATTACTAATTGAGATAAGAACTAGCTTTTTGCAAGGAATGCCTCGAGTTTAATATTTTGAACTAGAGATTGAACATGATCGACTGAACAAGTTGAATATTGATCGTTCAATACGAGTAGCCGCATGTATATTCCTTTCGAAATGCCAATACAGGGTACACAAAACAAAACGGAGTTTGTGCTCGACGCGTGATCTGAATTGAATATAATCTATTGATTAAATATGAAACAGTTATAATAATATATCGAATTACGTCTGACTTCTACGAAATGAATGTACGGCACTGGTGATTTCACAATTGCTATTAGGAGATATGGAGCTTTGATCGCCAGATACGTGATACGTTCGCGTTCAGAGATAAGAACTTACTTGTTATCGATGTGGATAAACCTCATATCCATCGAGTGTATGGATGTGAAGACGTTGGTGGCACCCTGGACTACACACTCTCTCGTTTCGGGCATGGCGACTGGGGTACACGAAGCCAGAAATACTGGTTCATTACGGCTACACAGGGGTAGAAAGGATAGATACCTTCCTTGTACTAATACTACCTGGAAATGGAAACAAGGGATGAGAAGAACATATAAAATTATTAAAAAAATATAAAATCAATTCATTCAAAAACGATACACAGTGCGTTAAAAAAAAACCTTGTTTCCAAAATTTCCGGCTGAGGCACCCCCAGCAACCGAAGGCACAAAGAGTCACTCTATTATTTTATATGGATGACCTCAAGCTACATGCCTCCAGAAAAAAGGATCTACATCAGTCCTCAATGGCATGGGCATCGTTTTATTTTCTCAAACAACCAGGGATTCCGTAGACTGTTGGGTTTGGAGTATCTACATAGCGGAGAATGAGGTCCTCCTCTTCCTGCTACATAAGGATAACCAACCATTCATGATGGCCTGCCAGGATGGTGCCTTCAACAATACTGTACTTAGTCGCGTTATGAGTATAGACGTCAGATACACCCAGGAAAAATTGACGTATCTTTGACTTGGATATTCAGGACATCAGAACAACGGTTAAGGGCCGCTTTTCTGCCGAATATCATCGCTACAGATTTTCCAGGATTTATGGAGAGTAAAAGTTTCTCTGAAATTGATATTATTAACTCTTATTCCAAGGTCAGTTAGGTATTAGCTTTCAACTTGGATAAGTTTCTGAAAAGGACAAATAAATCTGCGTGTCGTCGGTATGAAAGTGACAATTTATTAATTTGAATAAGCTTAGAGAATCCTAGTGTATACAGAATGAAGAGTAAAGGGCCAAGAATCGAGCCCTGTGGAACTCCATTCTCAACAGTTAAGAACTCTGAGATGTGCCCTTCGACCATAACTGCTTGCATTCTTTCAGATGAATAGCAGTGTAGTAATGATACTGCATCTGCAGAAAGTCCAATAAAATGCAAACAGAAGCGGATGTTTTATCGTATGATATGGTAAAGGAGATGTATAATCTTTTAATATTTTCTTTTAAGATCATCATGCGATGGGTATTGCAACTCGAAATGAAAACTCTTCGGAATGGAACAAGTTATCACCGAAGAACGGAACTTGTCGACGGATTCACGTGGCGCTTTGGTATTCCAATGCGAGTTATTTCCATAACCTTGTCGCCATGCTGATTTGCATTCCCTATCCCTGTGGTTGCTGGTTAGTGCCCAGTAAGTAGGCGTCATAACATACAGCATTACTGCTATCCACGGTTGCGCCTCCACTTACTTTACATATTACGTGTGTAATGATATATAGATCGTGATGCTCTTTTACATGACAAGACATACGGAGTAACTTGAACGTCCCTATTTAATCGATTATCTACACCGTTTTAAATGTTTCTACTGACCCATTTTCGCCATCGTTCATGGTTTTGTTATTAGGCCAGTACCTTTTACGTTAACCGGAACGTATATATTTTTAATTTCTGGTCATCATTTGGATCAAGGTGGTCTCGAAATAATTACAAAAGTTTTGAAACTTTGTCAGGTTGCAACATTTTCTAGTTTGTTTTTAAACCTTTTCCGCCTTGTATTAAAGTTTGAAAACTTTTGAAATTATTATGAATTGATTGTCTATATCTACTGGCCTATATAGCAAGCGTTGATATCGGCGGTACTGGGTGGTCTATTTCCACATTCCGCGTGTATAAGCACGGCAAACATCTTTGGAACTAGAACGGTCTCAAGTTGAACTCGCATTATCTGATTTGACTTGTGGCGTGAGATCAGAATTAAATGAGTTGTTGTTATTTATTATAGCATCGTTGTGTCACACATCGGTGCTCACAGTGCTTAATATGCGAATTTTTCGGATGTTTATAATTTGGGTATCATATACAGGGTGTTCCAACCTCGAGGGCTTATTAGTCGTTTCTAGAGTCGGGAGGTGAGATTATTTTAAAATTTGGTTTCTTGAATAGGTTCTGCTCTATCGATCTGATATATTTACAGTGCTGCGGCGTTGCCTCTTATAATGAAATGTAACTTCACCGCTGGTATTTGAAATGGGCCACCCTGTATATTATTGCATTTTTGTTTCTATATACCTTTCCAATTATTTTTGTATGATACTTCCCTACAGGTACTTATCTCCAGCGGTTTTCGAGAAATTCATTGTCCTTATTTTTGTGCCAAATATAGCTTTAATTGCATTTTTATTATTGCGGTACTTGGATTCGTGGGAAGCTAAAATATTGCATCTATTTTACCAATATCCTTTGTATTAAGGGAATTTGTTCTTTATAATACAGGGTCGTTTGAAATTTGTGATTTTACCAATAGATACAAAAATGGTAAAAGGTGCAGTTTTTCAAACAGAACACCCTACATTTCACCGAATATCATAAAATACAATCAAAGTTCCTTTCTAATTATATATCATATTCCTATACCTGGATAGTCAGATATCCGAAAAAAAAGCTAGTTTCTATAAAAATTGGATTATTTTGCCATATTTCATCATCATGGCATCACACGTTAAAAGGTAAGGGCTGCATCTTCCCTAGCTCGCACAAGTCTCTCGAGGACTACCGAGGGTTGCTCGTATAAGGGGGCAGCCGGTTCATTAGAATAACAATGTTAACAACGAAAATTTGGCAAGTTATATGGATTCATCAGTAGAATTCGAATTGCCGAATTCGGCAATTGAGTCTAACATGCATGTATATTTATATATGATATTGAGAATGTTTCCTTTGGTTTATCTATAAAATTTTTGAAACATTCAGATTGGAGCCTTTCTATTCAATGTGTACAATTTCAATATTTCGACTACATATGGTATGGTAAATTGAAAAAAAATTAAGAATTGAATTTTCAATATGGTTATCTTAAGTATCATTTGTTTTGAAAGCAATATTGAGACCTTGGTTTGAAAATTTTTCTCTATGAAAGGAATTCTAGAAATTAATTGTATGTTCAAAGATTGTGCAATTCAAAGGAGATTTTTTTCTTCAGGTAATTTCATATCTCCTATAACATAATTGAAGAGGTCATCACTGGTATTCAGACAAATCGATTGAAGTTACCTGAGCAGAGAAGTTCGGTTAGTTACCAAATTAATAAAGCCATAGAAACAAGACTCGTAGATATAAATTATATGGTTTAAAACCGAATGCCACAATAACCATATCGATATGGTTCTCAATATAATAACATCCATACCGGAGAAATCGTTGCCTAATAAGATTTCCAAACCCATAGCCTTGTATGTTACATAGTTTGTGTGTATTGAAAGGATCCTAATAGCACGTTTCTGTTACATTCATTATATTTTATAATAATCATTTTCAGATCTTTAATCGGATTATGTCTTCAATTATAATTGCCGTGTAGTTATCAACAAGCTTAACAATGTCATCACGTACTTTGAGACACAGTTTGAATTTTCCTTCGGAGGAAAACGTCAGTTGCTTCAACCATATAGCTGATGTTGCGAATAACGGAATCCTATATTAACTTGATTACATAAACAGAGACTGAACAATCGATGCAATAAATTTGTTAACTGAATTAGTCAATTGATTTTATCTGTTTATAATCATTCATGATTTCGATCTCTATTTCTTAGGTGTCACTATAAAGATAATGCCCGGCTTGAAATTCTTGATTTAGATTATGTGTTGGTCTCAAGGGAATTTCAACAAGAAATTGTTAGTGACGAAGTTGAATCGAAAGGTCAATCGAACAATAGTTTGGAATTGCATATTTATTTTCTGTTTGTGCTGTCATGTATGAATTTTTTGGAGGTTTGGTTTTGGAGGTTGTTCTCTCTTGGAGGTTGTTCTCTTTTACTATTTGAAATGCTTATTAGGATAGATATCGTCCAATCGAGAAACATTTGGCATCTTCCAGTTTCCTCTTCCTAGTGAAGCATGCTATTTGACCATATGGCACCAACTGTGTACGTCATTCAACACTTTCTGGAGGATACCCTTCCTGACGTTATCCCCGCAAAAATTGCAAGGTCATCAGCATACGCTCAAAATTCTAGTCCTTTTATTTCACAAACATTTGATAGATTGTCCATCAGAGGTGACTACAGAAGGATAGTACCCCACATTGTGGGCCGCCCTTGGAGAACTCAAATCAAATGGCTGTAAAGATGTAATAGCTGTTCTGGTTATGAGTATGGCGTTGATTCAGCTGGTAATAGTTGGTTCTATACATATTTTAGGCAAAGCAGATTCAACAGAAAGTATTACTGCATTATCAAATTCTCCTTCGATAATGAGAAATATTGTCACCGCAATCTTCCTGTTATTAAGGGATTGGGTGATTTTTCCCAACGAGGTTGTTTAATGACAGATTTATTGATTTGTCGTTTTGATAGGCATGAACGGTTGAAATGATTTGATTGCCCAATCAACTGCAGGTGCTGTGATAAACTCAGTAATCAGGTTACTGATATCATACCACAGGGAAACCTCGTGAGAAGTTCATCAGGAGATCCGGATTTCTCACTAGCGGAGAGCAGAGAGGTTCTACACAGAACTACCTGCACTTCGGTCGAAAGCCAGTCCCACCGAGCAATAATAATAATAATAGTATTACCGTGGAATGACCCATTTGGAATGCAAAATTCTGAGGATATGATTAATTTTGTGAGTTTTATCTTTGGATTGTTGCACTCAAAAGGAGTGGGGAAGAAAATAAGGACAAGCAACAAGAAGATAGCTCGAACGGTAGAGCGAGTGGGTCATCGATAACTGAAGCCAAGCCAGGCAAGGCGAGGTTTGGATGGTGATTTACAGACGACTCCTTTTCGAGATCCATCCTCCTCGGATCGTGCTGCCCCCTCACAAGCAACCATCTGAATTCAAGAGACTTGTGCGAGCTAGGGAAGATGCAGCCCTCACCTTTTAACGTATGATGCCATGCACGAGGTCAGTAGGTGCGGCGATTCGAACCCGCGTACCATGTCATAGCAAGCGAGAACATAACCTGTCCGCCATCAAGACTCATTGAAAGGTAAGACCTCGTTAGTCCTTAGCTCGCACAAGTTTCGACTTTTGAGGACTGTCGTTCGTAGGAGGTCGACAGCTGGTTAACGGAAAAACAATTTTAACAAAAAAAAAACAGCATTTTTGTGATCCTCAAATTCCTCAAAGCGACCTGGACACGTATATTAGCTTTGTCAAAGTAACTACTGAAATGGTTAACCAGAGATTCTCACTAAAGGAATTCGCAAATCGAAACACATCTACTTTTTTCTAATGAATTATTCATTTGTTCTTAACGAGTCTGTGCGCCACTGGCTTGTATGTAGATAAATACCTCCAGTGTATCTGTGGTAACTATTCTGGGTGTGGGTGGAAACACTACTGCTGAACTAGGTGGGCCAGAGGGGTACGACGAGATGTGGTTGCTGCAAAGTGAAAGGCACATCCGGATCGGTATACTTTAACCTATACGAGGTATAGATATGTCGCTGCTAGCATACTGTGTTTCCCAACCCCTAGATATATTTCTCAGGATTGATCAATATCGAGGGGTATTTCAATCAAAAACCTAAAAAATCTCCGGGCGATGATGGTATACGTTCTAAAACACTAAAAAAGATAGTCAATGAAATGAAAACTACTTAACTTATTTCATAAATCTGTGTATACATACAGAATGCTTCCCAAAAATATTGAAAATTGGACTTATCACACCACTATACAAAAATCGAGACAAAAAAGAGGTACATTATAGACCGCTTTCTATCATATCTGATATAGTAAAAATTCTGGAAAATATGCTAAAAAAATTGTTTGGGTTTTTCCGGACGAACATAATGTTATCTCAAATAGCAATACGGGTTCAGAACAGGAAGATCAACGGAAGACATAATATTCGCTTTATCGTCATATACAGTGCGGCTTTTAATAATCCCCCCCCCCATGTTAATTTTTGAACGGTCGACGTTTCATCAATACTACTTTTTGAAAAAAAAAAACGCCCAGTCAATGGTTGGATGAAACTGAGACAGCGAAGTTATTTTTGAAAGCACTGTGTATAAGTTATACTAGTAGTATGAAGATGAACAGGAGATATTCATTTTTTTAATTGGATCACTTACCTTTTGGTCACCAAATCGCATTTGTCTCCTAACATTCCTAGAAACATTCATCCTACATAAAAACAGCCGAATTTCATCACTATTATTGTTAGACCCCGTATTTACTGGCCGTCCCAATTCACATTGAATTGCCTGGTGATCTTGCTTATCTATAATATCATATACACTATCTCCATGGATTAAAAGGTCCTCCTAAAACAAAAAATTCATTTATAAAACACATGAGCCAGCAACGGTTATCAAACTTCATATTCGGTCTGTTGGTCTCAACCTGAATTATCTTGATAGTCATGAAAGTTTGCGATGGTTCACAGAAATTTTCACGGTTGCTCTTTCTGTTTTGAGTTTGCTTTATTGTGATTCGTTCCTAATTCTGTATGTTGGTAACTGGAGACTGGAGAAGAGTTATCAATTGATTGCAGAATTTCAGAAAACTTATAATTTATTTGTTATGAATTTTTTGAATTGTTAGCTTCCCTCAACCTTCCTATGTCGTTTCCTGAAAATTTAGTCTGATCATTACCTACATTTTAGTAGCATCATGGTTATTTTAACCAAACGGCAGGTATTCTTGATGAAAAATATGTATGCCTGATCTTGTTAGTAATTGGATCCAAGATTAAAAAAGATGTGGAACAGATGTTTTTCATTGTTATCGTCTATATTATAAGAAGTCCAATGTTGAACTACGACCAGCAGAAATTCATGTAGTAGAACTCTACTTAGGTAGTTGCTCTGGAACCGTTGTACTAGTACAAACATTCCCCTACAAAACATGGGATTGGACAAGAAAATATCAGTTGAAGGCAAATGGATACAAAGTATAGGTACCTATTTCGATATTTCGTATTTGGGCCAAGCATTAGTATTTTTTCCAAATACGATTGAAAACAGACATTTCCGCATGGTTTCGAAAATGTCTGTCATTCTTCTGAGATTATATAGAATATATCGTAGTTTTTCAACTAGATATTCTATATGCGAGTTCTATGGAAGATATATATAGGTAATACCAAGTGCAGTACACGAATGGAAATTCCATCATACCATATAAAACATTACTTTTGATTTTAGTGAAATATTACGTCAAAAGTCCCAAAAAATTTATTGTTTCGCATACAGAGTTTTTTAGAATTTAATTTCAGTTTCGACTTCAATGCAAGAAAATCAAAATTTATTCGGTGTAATCTGTTCGACAAAATTTGACCGAGCGGAGATTTGTTCGAACGGAAAGTTAATAGACTCGAATCTGTTGGAACATAAATTTGTTCGACAAAAAAAGGGAAAATAATGAAGTGTGCGGAAATTGAAAACATACATTTTGCGAAAAGTAATTATTTAGTATAATTGAACCAGAACGAACTAACCTTACGTAGACATTTGAGTGCGTGGAAATTGAACAAATAAATTTTAATTGGGTATACGAAACAAGAAGGTGAATCATGAATTATTGTCATTGAAATATCTATTACTACTGGAAAATTCTCAAACTTTCGACGAAATGTAGGTCGAACAAATTTCCATTTGATCAAATTTTCTCTCGAACAAATATTTTTCGAACAAATGCTGTCCGCATACCATTAAAATTATCTTGGTCATCTTGTATTAAATGAAACAAAGATAGACCACGATCAAAGCTATGGTTTATTGTGAAGATAGTGGAAATAAAATTGATAAATGGCCAAAAGGGCGCAGTTGTTTTATGTTGCACGGGATGAAAGGTACCACAAAGAAAGGACGCTTCTTGTAAAACGACATTGAATGGAATAACAAATAAATGTAAAATTTTTTGTTGTCATTTCACTAGTAGTAACGTTTTGTATGATGCGGTTGACGGTGGGTGGAGTAATCAACGTATTAATAAGATGAAAAACGCATAGTCACTGACGTTGATGACATGAATTCAGTCGGTCTAGAGCCAAACAGTCACCGATATAAATCCGGAACAGAGCTTGTCAAAGCCAGACTGAAGGATTTCCCGCCGGCAAACGCTTGTACAGAGTGGATGAGTGTTTCGTCGATAACTTGTTTCAAATTAAATTACGAAGTCTCGCAGAGTTCGGTTGATTTACTGTTGATCAAAGCTCCATTTGAACCAGCTTCATGCTGGTGTCAATATTTGAAAATGAGCCCCGACCAAAGTTGTCACGTTTGGGAAAAGAGACACAAGGAAAAAGCTTAGCAGACTGGACACAAAATACTACGAGGAAGCAACTGGAATATCCAAGATGTGCTACTAGAGACGGAAATCGATGATAACTCTAGCGGCAATCAGGCGTACTTGGGACAAGATCTGGAGACTCAGACCTAGAATATTCAACTGGACTTCTACCAGGATGATGCTTTCAATAACATTTGCAGCTTAGTCATAATGGCCGAATACCCTACAAGTATTAGCAGAGAACCAGCTGATATGTTGCTTAGTTTCTGAGTCGACTGCATCAGCAGCAATGAAAATTCTATTGAACCTCCATCTCCTCAACATACTTCTGTGTAGTGTGACGACAGCGAGATCGTAGTTTTGCTTACATGATAGTATTGTAGATATTAGGGGGTAGGAGTACAGTCTATGCGGCTCACAAGCACTTCGACATATGAGATATTTTGTGCATGACCCTGACCCATTCAATGCCCAGGATTCCGAGACTTCGTATTGAGAGGCAGGTTGGAATGGTGTGAAAGGCTTCTTTAGGGAGCCTCCTGCAGAATACTGGGCATTCAAAACAAATAATGTTCTGCAAAATTCTCGCATAGTAGCGGCAACATCACTCTCTGATTTGCCCGTTCTTCAAGGTGATACTACAGAGGTCATTGTTCCGTTACCAAATTCAAGTCTTTCTGGTCCAGCTCGAGAAGCTGTTAGCTTTCCTTGCCGATAAGCTCGTTAGCTTTCAGATTGTCTTTGTCGTGGCACTTTATTCCAGTGAGATTTCATTTCATTTCTCACAGCTGCAGAATTCTTCTTTCAAGTATGCTCTGAGGCTGGAAAATTGTGTGTTTGCCCCTTCTTTAGCAAGGCAGTCTGCTTTCATGTTTCCTTTTTTTGAGGACTGGTTGTACTCTAGTTGGACGGAAATACCTCCAAATTATAAGAGATGAAGATATTTTAACATAAAAATAATATCAGAACGCAGGACTACAATGAAATCAATAGTAAACGAAAAGTTGTCTTGAGAGGTAATTTCATACATCGTAGTGTGATATATCAAGTAAAGAGTACTTGAGTAATCCTAGTCTTGGTACTGGAACTTTCGCTATTCTAGACAAAATTGTTTCAGATGTTATTCAGTAGATGTGAGAATTACGGTTTGTTTTGCTCACTGTGTACACAGCGCGTTTGGTTACAAAGTATGCGTTGTATTGAAGGATCATTTAGACGTACATATAAATATAATTTCATTCATTAATCAGATGGATGAGAGTAAAATGATGAATTATTAAGCTCACTCTTAAGCTTAAAAGCTCAAAAAGTTCGCTCACCTGTAGAACACTCACCATGGAATGGCCCAGGTACTCAGCAGCATTATCCGATATGTACAAAAGTTTTCCATTTTGCGTCATCATCATCAGGAATCCACTCAACGCCTGAAACGAAAGGAAAAAATGTCATTTCGAACTTGTTTGAATAGTGTTAAATTGCAAATAAGGTATTATGTTCACCTTAATAAATTAATATACCTTAGCTATGAAGCTTGAGGTGTGTGTCCAATTCTTTAACTTTTTGAACATCAAAGAAAACAAATATGTGTGTTCCCATGCATGAATACTTATGGATTAGATTTTTGGCCAATCTCCTATCAACTGTTCAGTGAAAATAATTTTCTTGACTTGAAGGCATTTTAATTTGTAGTAGTGGAGAGTATAGCGATAAGGACAGCATATAGAATGACCAAAAAGGGAACCACCAAACGCAAGTTTCGATCAAACCTGGGATATGACCCAAGATGAGATGACAAAAATTTTCCTCTTCTCACAGTAACTTGGGATTACACTAGCTGACATCAGAGCCCTAGTATTTCTAACAATAGTTGTAACTCCAATGGCGGAGAAAAGTCACCAATTTTTAGTGAGGATATGAAATAGAGAGCCATTCGTCTTGTCGGTGATATTTCGCTCACAAGCTTGCCTACTTCTCTGGAACATCGCAAAAAGGTTGGCGACCTGTCTCTGTTTTATAGATATTTTAATGGACGATGCTCTTCCGGAATATCATCATTCGTTCCACCGATAACGGTCCCATCCAGATTGACCCGTCGAGCTCAGTCCTCGCATCCATATGCCATCACTTTGGAGACAGGCCGCACATCTGCTTCCCAGGGCTCGTTTTTCAACCGAACGGCAGAGCTTTAGAACTCACTGCCTCGAGGGGTGTTCCCTGAGGCATGCAGCCTTGTTATCGAAGTTTTCTCAGATGGAATATAAAAAAGCACCTGAAGAGAAAACTGACATCTAAAAGTTTTGCCAACCCTTTCCAGTCTCACCTGTTCGATATGGAAGGAATAAAATTTATCTTAAAACATGTCGCCTTGGGCGATAACACCATTCAATGGTCTCAAAAGTTATCAGGGGTTTTATGGCCGAACGCAAATGAAATCTGTTGTAAAGGTAAATAATACAAACAATGGCAGTCATTGTTATTTTTTATCGCGCTGTTATTTCAGTCAAACAGGGGATATTAGTGTTTTTCAATGAAGATAGGCAGATACGCATAGAATTTATGGCCATTGAAAGTAATGGAGTCACGAAACCATAAAATCATTGTCTAATGATAAAATGTAAATTAGAATAGACGACGAAACATTTATTGATGATAATGATAACATCGATACTAATAATAATATACAAAGTACACAATGAGAGTGAGGTGCTGATGTTATCGATAATTCTGGTTGAAATGATCTGAAAAGTCTCAAAGAAACTGCTGGAATGATAAAATCAGAATATTGGGCTTCCGTTTAGTTTCAGCTCGTTGTTTTTGAAATTTTTATACTTGAATTATAACACCTATCACCAGAGGAAGGCTTGCCGAAATTGCACAAACCGTTCTAATGAAATCGACCTCTCCTTCAGTTATGAGATATTATATCACATGGATCCATTCAAAAACGAAAGCTTTTGCTAGTTCATTATCCTTTTACCGCTCAAAATCAGTTATTAGGTAGAGAGCCGCGGGATCCGAGACGCGATGAGCCACATACGTCTTCCGTTTCTGTCCATCCTTCGAAAACCCCAAATTCCAAATATTTTTGAATATCGGACAGGACCTACTCCAATACGAAGGAAAATGTCTGTCGACCCTTTCATCGATTTCTTCAGGTCTTCCGTTATTGTAATTTTGTTTAGAAAGTGTCTAGTAAACATCTGACAAAGCGAAAGACGATTTAGTTAAGGCGCACTACTCGAAATCTACTTTCGAAAATTTTGGACTCAAAAATCAATCAGCGCAAAAGTTCGACATCAATATGCTTAATTACCAAAAAAAAATGAATGAAGTTATGTACAATTCTTACAAACAAATCAACAACAAATTTCGATTGATGAAGCTAATGTGGAGCATTCTAATCCAGATATCTAAAAGCAGTTCGTAAAATATATAAATATCCAGTGAGCAGGCGCAGGGTCTGATAACAGCTTTTATGATGAAACAGAGGAAATTTTTGGAATTTGGGGTTTTCAAAGGATGGACTTTCTTCTAACCAAACGGAAGAACTTTTCGTTTTGGACCCGCGGCTCTCTATTAGTGAAAACGCAAGGGAAGTAGGAATCCTTCTGTTTGTGCTTCATCAGTAAATCGTGGTGTTCCATAAGGTTGAATTCTTGGGCCAGTCAACATCAGCAATGAACATAAACTCTAAAAATGTGGAGGCACAATATATATATCTGGATAGAAAATTACAGCAAGGATTTCTATAATGAGCGAATGCAGAGGTTTTTCAGGAAATGGAAATAAGAAAACAATCAATTGAATTCAATATGAAGACGACAGAAATTTGCGACTTTTCAAAACACTGATCGTAATACATATAAGGAATATTGAGGGGTGTGTTGTATAAGTCATGAATCATTGAGATTGGTGCAAGATTTATATTACCAGCATTACTATAATATTCTCTTTTATATACTCAAATTGGCGGTATTATAACAGCATTGCACACTACAATTTACAATTTTTCTGTTGCGAGGATGCCCTAGGGCAGATAATTACAATTAGGACTGTTATCTAATTTTGATTTGAGCGAATCGTAAGAAAGCGTAGAAGTACAAAGGCGTTGATGGAACGAATTCCAATATTCAGTAACAGTACGAATGAAATAATAATAAAAATAAGAATATCAATATTTCTTCATGAACACTGGTGGAGTGGACCCAAAGGCATAGCCTGTGCGGGTGAAGGATGGCTATACTAACTGTTTTCTCAATTAATCCAGCTTAGGATTTGCAGCAAACGTGTTGGCAAAAATATTGTCTGTTTCCTGATCATTTGTTGCTAGTGTTCCGTCTTCCCTGGTTAAGGGAGGAAATGAGCTGGAAATGAAATCCTACGACTTTGGCGAATGACCAAAAAAAGCGGGCCCGTTGGGACACTAAAAGAGCTTATTTATATAAGATCGTATTTTGGCGTTTTAAGCCTCTTCCTAGGATTCGAGTGTCCCGCAGATGTTTCCTGCTTCAAAATATTCTGATCTGGTCTCATTTTGCTTCAATTGAAAAGCAGTGTTTATTTTTTGGAGCATTCGGTGTACGTGGGAATATCTTTGGAATGACTAACGATGAGAACGCGGATTAGGGTTAGGAGAAATATTTATCTATGGGTATATTGTCAGAGTCTAGAACAAACGATTCGATGCAAAATAAATGATAGGCTTAGAATTAATCGTTCGTCGAGTATGTGTGTTGATTGAAATGGAATTTTTCTCTGCATACATTTAGAGTGATCGTAAACAAATATATTTTTCAAACGAGGAAATAATACACGTAAATACAGACATTACAATCGCTGCAGGGAATTTATTACATATTGAACGCTGGAATAAAATATGTTAATCCTCGTTTAGGAAGCTCACTTACGTTTGTTTTGCGATATTTGCGATCGGCTACGAATATGTTTTCTAGGTTAAACTATAGCACGCTTCGAACCAAGGAATCGTGTTCTTTGCAATGTTTTGATTTGTGATAAGCTACAACTTATTTTATTGAAGCGACTTTTGTTTGTTTTATCATAATTTGGTTCTATTCCAATGAGAAAGCATTTTCCGTTTGCTCTCTTCCCTATATGCTAACAGCGATAGATAACATCGAATCAATAAAAAGAGCTCATCTTAGAACTCATCTCAGAACGGAAAATTCACGATTCTGCTTTATTCAAAGGACTTGTACGGAATATTATATACGAAGTCGTATTCGAGGTCGATACAAGTAATAAACCATTCGTTTGGAGCTTACTAATCCATGAGTTGAAACCTGATGATCTAACTGGCGATAAACAACACTTCTGCCGACCATGCCCCATCCAATGATAATAGGAAGTCAGCTGTCCCTTCGAAAATGAAAGACAAAGCGGGCAAAACTCACCTTGGGGTCCTACCGCATGAAAGTCCGTAAACTTCTTAATAAAGCCAAACAGCACAAACAACCTATACTTCGAGAAGACTATAAGACAGCACGAAGATACTACAGAAATAGTATCCGAGAAGCACTCAGGGACACTTGAAGAACCTTTTGCCAAGGTATAAATGCCTCACCAGAGGCAGCTCTGATCCAAAGACCCGGGAGCAGGGCTGGAAGTGCCCTACCCTGATCAAAGGGAGATGCACTGCCTCGAACAGGGAGACACTCCAACACATTCCCTTCAACACCGAAGCCGCAGCCATCTGTACCACCACAAACAAAGGTTGACTACAAGGTGGCTGCTGAGATTGTAACTCACGAAAGAGTGGGCTAGGCCATTAGGTCCTTTTCACATTTCAAATATTTGGGGGAAGATGTTATATTTCTAGCACAACTACAAAAGGCAAATATATCCGTATTCTCAATCTTCTGGAAGGTTTTCACAGCTGTCTCGCATACAGATACGTTCTACGAATGACAGCCAAGGTCATCTTCATTCCCAAGCCTGGACTACACTGAGGAAAAGCATTCAGAGCCATTCACGTCTTTGTTTTCAGGACAACTAAGAGGCTGGTGAACAGATACATCAGAGAGAAGGTACTGAAGTTCAATCCGCACAGTTACATCCAGTACGCGAAACAGATATTCTACATGTCAAGCAACAAGGGAGAAGGGCATGAACGCAACAATGTTGTCCCAAAGACTAACTAGCTAGAGCACTCTCAGAAGTGGCTCCAGCGAGGCCATAACCGCGAGGGGCTGTCCACAGGAAGAAGTCTCCTGTCCTTTGCTTTGGTGCCTCGTGGTGAATGGCCTCCTAGTAAAAATGAAAGACCTGGGTACTACACTCAGGCATACTCGGACGACGTGGTTATTCCGGATTTGCCTCGTGAGGGGCACGATACAAAAGGCACCCAATGGGGTGGATGAATGGTGTCGTTCAGTATAGGACTGAGTGTAATCCCTGAAAATGCGGAGCTGGTTCTTTTCACCAGCAAATTCAAGGTCCCTGCAATACAAAAGCGCAGTCAAATACATTGGAGTCATTCTTGTCTCAATGCTAAACAGGAACGAGCATATGTAACATAAAGTTCGGAAAGCCCTAGCCTGATGCCTTTCTGGACATGCAGAAAGGCATCAGGCTCAGCCCCAAGATTCTATATAATCTATACGACTCTCATTCACCCAATGATTACATACGGAGCCATCATATGGTGGCAAGGTTCAGTATCCGGCAAATCAAAAGCCCAATTAGATAGGGTGAAAGACTTGCCGTTATATTGATTGAAAGTTTGATTTTGTGGAGGAAATCCGATTCTTGCCGTTATCTTGTGACAAGTAAAATGAGGACGGCACCCACTAGGGCGCTGGAGAGACTCACGAGACTGCTTTCCCTGTACCTCTTCATTGAACATGAGTCTTGAAAAGCTTCAGCTCATGACCTTCTTGATCTACAAGTTACGTGAGAATGCAATATTACGCAATATATTTTTTCCGACAATGACAGGAAAGGCTCATTCCTAGCTCATTCCCGATTTTTGGCACCTGGTGGTTTCAAATAATCGCCGACTGAGAGTACCTCAGAAATATCACAAGGATTCTACTGTTCTCAAATGTTACCGATGATTGGGAAAAAGTGGCAGGTACGTGAAAAACTCGCCGACGCACGTGCTGCTATCCTCGTTCAGTAGCCCTTGTTCTTTTTCTCTGCCCTTCTGTTCAGTGAACTCCGCATGGTATCGAACACATTTTTTTTTGGACGACACACTTCCGGAGTTTTGTACAGGTACCGTTCATTGGGTACCAGGAATCAATTACCAACTTCTCGTGGTATATTTTCTTTTGTTCTACTTGAATTGCACCGATAACATTCGATTTAGTTTTTCAATCATTCCATATCATTTCTTTAGATTGTAATCCGAGGTGGCAGATAATTATCGCGATTTATAAGTAGTGAATGCTAATATAAAACGTTATTGCTCATAAATCATGAAAATAAATTATATCTTACGGATTATTCCGTGAAATTCGCGTTGGTGATACCTAGTGATTTTTTTCTCGGAATAATTGATTAATTGTGTGATGGATGTTATTGGCTTCAATAATGTTTCAACCACAACGTGGACACAGGAAACAGAATACAACCGTTGATATAAATCGTCACTTTCGAAATTCTAAAGTTTGAAGCACTTTTTGTAACATCTTTGATAATATCAACCCTTATACACACAACATGGACTTGCTCTAGGAATTGTTCAGATCAGTGTTTGAAACTGTCATAGGACAAAGAGCGATTCCATTATTTACCAAAATTTCTCTATTATTCAATGAGAGGAACCTGTCAATTACGATATTCTTGAAATGGAGATGATTCTTCTGTTTTCAGCAGAAAAAAGTAGCTGGGTTGAATGGATGAACCAGGCTACATTGCATTATCATTTAAATATAATTTATTTATAATTCAATGTATTTTGTAGATGTATACGTTCTAAAATGTTACCGATGATTAACGTTACTTCAAATGTGTAATTAGGTCCTTCACCTGTTCGGCTAATAACTGTATATTATGTGGGTTTTTATTATTATTATTGCTAGCTTTCAACCTCATCAGAGAACCTGCCTGCGTGAAGTCTTGGTGTATCCCCAGCACATGCAGATGTTTCCTCAGGTAGCTGTGCCCTGTTAGGAGTCCTAGGTGGCTGAGGTTCTGTGTGAGTCTCCTAAACTAGTTTGAAAACTGCATACTCGCAGGGCCATTATTGCCGCCTGACTGTCGAAGAGAATGACTATGGATTGGTTTTCAGGATCCCTCCTTATTATCTCTCTCGTTTAAACGAAAATAGCGATAATCTTGGCTTGGAATATAGAGGCTTGGGCACTAAGGCTTAGACTAATGTCTTAGACTAATGTCTTGCCTCGATCTCTACCTTATACTTCAATGGCTTGTCTTAGAGCCATTCCTGAACCAAATTTATTCGCTTGACAGAAATGGTAATGCCTTCAAAGTGACTTTACCATTTTGTATGATGGTGGTGTATGTTTGATGTAAGGTGTAGATTGGACTCATTTTGTCCAACGGCATTTCAGATGTTTTGGTTCTTATGACCTCCATTAGGTTGGAGTAGTCTAGATTGTTGGTCCTCCATTGATCCAGGTACTTTAGTCTGGAGGCAAAAAATTGTATTTATGTTGCCTGTAGTCTGGCTCATTGATTATTGATTCTTGGTTCGCACCTATACTTGTTACTGCAGTGTTATCCGATATCACTTTATACCTGTTGTCATATAATTGTTCTTAATTGATCTTTCCCTGGCATTTTTGAGAATGTGATTCCAGATCCGCTTTAGGTTCAGAGTCTCTTCTGTTTTATTCAAATTTTCCGTGTGCTTGTGGATCTCTATTACTTTTCTTGGGTCAAGTTTTGTGCCTTTAAAAAGTATTCTATGATCTACTTTGATAAGAGCGTGTTCCGCTACTGCCGATTTTTCCGTTTGGCCTAATCTACCAGTTTTTCCGATGTTCCTTCAGCCTTGTTTCAACGGATTTTTTTCGTGGTTCTGGTATGAACTTTTCCACAAAAAACACGGTATGCGATATACCTCCATAGCTTATAGTGGGCCTTTTTTTTATTTGTCGACCTAAAGGTTTCTGGTACTTTTTTGGTCGGCTTGATAACTATTTCCCCAAGAGTTTTCGGATTCTGTCAGTAACCCTAGGGACATACGGTTGGTACACACGTGTAACCATCTGAGTCTTCTCTTCATTTTTGACTTGTGGAAGTCTTCTGTTTCATGGCCTTGTTCATCTGGAATTAAAAATGCGAGGGAAACAACAATTAAGAACAATAATGACAGCAGGTACAAACATGCTATCAAATAACAATGTAGTGAGTGTGCGAACCAAGAGCGAATAATTATTGATACCTGAGGCAGCTTAAATACAATTCAAGATGAACAAACCTCTGAAGAAGTTAGCCACTCGTGCTAACGAAACGTTAAGAAACAATTGTTCTGAAGAACGACGGTCTTAAAACTCGAATGAAAATAGCGATAGTGATTCACTAGATGATGTAAGTTCGTTACGGTCCTGTCCATGAATGCTTTTGTACCTGGACAAATTCTCGATGGTAGTTGAACAGACATGTATGATAAACAACAGTACCTGAATCGAACCAAATATTACTTTCACTGAGCACGAATGGAATATTGTTGAATAACGCCCACGCCTTCTCGAGCATCGCAAACGAGAGAAATTCCCTTCGCAATATTCCCTTGATACGCTTCTTCTTCTTCTTTGTCACAAAGTAAAGCACTTATTTTCTCGAGGATCGCGCTCGCTGTAAAGTACGCTCTCAGCATGTAATATATTCTTTAATGATCTTCTATCGGCCTGAGCGATCTTAAGAGTGGAGAGAACCTTTAATTTTTTTTATAAAATAAATAATAAATTAAAAAGTACGCTTGCTTAAAAATGAATCTGTCGGATTGGGCGTATACGGGGTGTGTCGATTTCCACTATTCGAGGGCAATAAAACTTTACCAGTTCGAAGGTGTTACGATTTTAAATTGTACGAGGACTCCATTATGGTGTCCCTCGAGTTGTCGAGGGTGAGACCACAGGTCGGGTATGTTTGGTAGGTATTTGTTGGTGTACCTAGATTCGGGTCGACGTGAACAAAAATAGTTGACTTCTTTCGAGTACATTTTCTAATGTATCAGCGACTTAAGATTCGATTCGAACAACAAATTATTCAATTTGTATTTAATCTTACCTCTTTAATCAAGCAATTCTTGAATATATTTTTGATCTCGGAAACGGCTTTAATGATTTGGATAAAATTTTGTATATAGCTCAGGTTTTGCTTATTAAATTCATATATGTATGTACTAATTTCGGCATGCTGAATCGATTGGCGTTCGCAGAATTGCTCTATCTCGATTCTGTCGTCGGATGAAAATGTTATCTAGAGGTTGCAGGTGCCAATTTTTTCAAATTTTTTTTCTATGTTATATTCATTAAATTCAATTTTTTTTCTATGGGCTGACCGAATTTGAAATCTATTGCTAGTCAAACATAGATTTGGTGGGCATTTTTACGAACGTGTGCACTTTGGAATGGACCGATTTTAAAATTCATCATTTTTCATTTTTCGAATACTGTGTCATGTTGAATTGATGGCGTAGAATACGGGAAAAATATTGAAAAAATTCAAGAATTTCTGGAAGTATTTTTCGTTGGCGGTTTTATGTGCTAGGATACTAGATCCTAGCGCACCTTGTACATTTTTCGCAATTTGCGACCATATCGAGACACATTCGTTAAATACATAGGTATATAGAAAGAAAGCTAAGATAATTGCCTACAAGGAGATGTTATTGTTTGCTGGCCTAACAGTTCGCTTGTAGGTGTTATAGGTGGTTTTGTGTGCTAGGATGCCGGATTCGTGCGATACAATTTTTGTTGCACATTTATCTTTGTTTTATGGTACACCGTGTATCCGAACATATTCAAATCATACATTTTCGGAATCAGCATAAAATTTTGAGTATATCGTTAGTGATTTCAAGGGAATCTGATGACTTTGGATTTTTGGCCATTTTTAAGGTATAACCCTTTGATGTTTTTTCGGTTGAAAATTCATTTTGTGCCGATCGACTCAAAAATCACAGCATATACTAATTTTGGCATGCTGAATCGATTGGTGTTCGCAGAATTGCTCTATCTCGATTCGGTCGTCGGATGAAAATATTATCTAGAGGATGCAGGTGCTATTTTCCCGCCAAAAATTTTTCTAATTTTTTTCTATGTTATGTTCATTAAATTCAATCTTTTTTCTATAGGCTGACCGAATTTGAAATCTATTGCTATTCAAACGTAGATTTGGTGGGCATTTTTACGAACGTGAGCACTTTGGAATGGACTCATTTTTAAATTTATTATTTTTCATTTTTTGAATACTGTGTCATGTTAAATTGATGGCGTAGAATACGGGAAAAATATTGAAAAAATTCTAGAATTTCTGGAAGTATTTTTCGTTGGCGGTTTTATGTGCTAGGATGCCGGATCCTATAGTATTACATTTTTCGCAGTTAAAGAAAGCTTAGAAAATTTCCTACAAGGTGATGTTATCGTTCGCTTGCCTAAGAGTTCGCTTGTAGGTGTTATTCATAACATCCGGCAGACGAAAAAAATTTTTTCCAGTTAGCTATATTCCTCGGCATTTGAGACTTCAAAATTAGATACCTGCGTCCAAGTGGCAAAATGTCGTTAAATGTTGTGTACGTTAAAATTCCTACGATTTTGGTCATTAGTTTGATTTTAGTAATCTTATTTGAGAACAATCCAGCAGGTTAACACCTTACGCCGACGTTTTTCGGCTTTAATTATTCATTATATCTAGTTTTGAATCAACCAAATTATATCAATTTTAATTTAGGACATTTTCAATTTCTATCAATTCTCTTCATCATAGGAAACCTCGCATAAAGCGACGTTGCCAATTAGAATTTGAAATTTGAAAACATTCTATTAAAAATTTATGTATTTCACTGCCTCGATTCAGTAAATTTAAATGTCTTCCATCACATTGCTGCACATCACCACTTGCCAAATTGTCATTAATAATACCGACAAAATGCAGAATTTTCAAAAGCACCTTGCTGGCACGAAAACTGTGGGTTCAAGAAGAACGTTTTTTGTCATTGTCATTGTGCAGACTCCTGCAAAATTTAATAGTTTGTTTTTATTAATGCACTAACAAACCATTGAAGTTTGAAAACTTTTGGAATAAATGTGAATTGAATGTCTATTTCTACTGGCCTATTATTTATCACTTGAATTTGATTCCTATTTTAATGCAAGTGTATCAAGAACTTGAAAAATCTTTCAACAGTTCATTCCAGCTTCATGATCCACAGTCTTTCTATTGGCTAGCCTTGTCCGTGAAAGAATGGCGGAGATAATAGCCTCGCTGAACTCCGGCAAGTCGAATAAAGGCCATTTATTTAATATATAATTTAAATACAAGAAAGAAAATCCGGGTTGGGAACCTATTTTACGTTTTTTAATATAGCGTGAGAGATTCGAGTACAGAACCAACAATACTACTTAAATATGCAAAAGAAATGCTTAGCGACTGATTTTAAAGATAAGTATACTTAATAAACCGACGTTATCAGGATGTAGGTATTATAGCATTTTGTGCTCGCAGGAGATTTCGACTGACCGGTAAGAAACGTTTACAGTTCACAGCGAGTGAGACGTCATCGAATTTGAGTCGAGTAGGATGATTAATATCTATGATAATCCATTTCAAGCAGGACATTGTTTTTGACATTCAGAAAAAATGTTATATTGATGTCGGTTGGGTTTTCGTAACCACAAATTATCGGAATTTGCTGGTATTTATTCTCGTATTCGGTCTACTGATTCTCAAATTAACCGCAATGAAGATCAAGTAATGATCAAAGCAAGCAGAGAAAATGGAATAGTTACTAGGGGTGAAAGATAATAGTCCAGTTGCCAGGTACTTTTAGCAACAAATAATTCCCAGGTTAACGAAATTTTGGGAGGTTGTTTGCACATGTTTGTTGATATCAAATCCACGTTTTCGACCTCGAGAAGGTTGTGGAAAATTTTTGGTGGCCGAAAAACCGCGACATTTTTTGACTTGTTTTAGTTTTTCGCCTATAACTCGAAAACGGTCAATCCTAAGTGAAAAGTCAATGTGAACTGAATTGAAGAAAACAAAATTCTCGTCGAAAAAAATCCTAAATCGCTCAGATAGGAAAGTTTTTACGAACGATAAAAAATAGCAATTTTTTCCAATTTTGGTAAAAACTGCTATAAACCATTTTCAAAATGTGTTGTAACTCCAAACCATCAATCTCAATCGCCTTCCTCCTCTCTGAAAGTTGTAGATCATCAATTGCAGAGTTGAATAAGCCACAAAAAAATTAAATTGGTTCATTTTTTGAAATTTCAAATCCGTTTTTCCAAAATGAGTGTTTCTCGAAATGGCTCAAAGTTCTATGCTCTTTTCTAGGGCTTACTGACCCATAATGTAAATTACAGCCCGAGGATATTATCTTCCTTCATGCGTTAAGCGGGTGCGATACTACATCCGCACCCTTTGGGTTGGGAAAGGAAAAGGTGAACAGTACGTACGCAAAAAATCTCTTCCTTACGACAAACAGGAAGTTTGTGAAGCGGGCAAGAAATTTCTAGTGTCAGGAATAGACAGCAAGCTCCGACTAGTGATGCTGCAAGCTATCACTCCTTCCGTACGTACCAGAAGGTACAAACTTGGTTAAAGAACAACATAATCGCTACAGTTTGGGGGTGGTTACTAAACCAAGCAAGGAGTAGTGCTAACCACCACCACGAAGAACGCAACTCCGGATTGTCTCCTCAAGATAAATGCCTGCAAGTGCGCCAAAAGCTGCAACACCGCGGCCTGCAGTTGCAAGAAGGCAGGTCTGCAGTGCTAAAGTAATTTGCAAGCATTGCTCCGGCCATGCCTGCGAGAACTCGCGCGTGCCTGACCTCAGTGAGGAAGACGAAGAGGACGACGTCGATGCGGAGGTCCTCATGGATTAGCTTATTGACCAGGAGGAGCTTGAAGTAGAGGACGCCGAACCTCGAATATTTCATTGTTGTCTTTTCCCACAGAGTACGAGCTACGAAGTTCTAAAATTGATCACTTCGTAATACTGTTCATAAAGCAAGTGTTACCAATATTTTTCTTCCCTCAACCCATCGAGATCGAGTGTTTTGGCAGTACCTTCTATCTACTACAGATCTGTTGGTGCTGAAGCTATTCTCACTGTTTTCACACTTAAGGCCTTGTGCAAACTGATATGGGTTGCAGGGCACCAGGGAGTTGAAGCAATGAGAAAGCAGACGAACTCGCAAAAAAGATTCGGTATATCCCCCAAATCAAGAGCAGATATTGTGGGTACCGCAAGAGCGTCTGTAAGAGACTGGGTTGGGAACATATACAAAAACTAGTGGGAAAGCATCCCAGGAAACAAATACGTCAAAGAGATGAACATGAGCCAGTTGAGAATCGTTACGGGGCTCGTGACCGGTCATGCACCAGTATAGAAGCACCTCAACAAAATGGGACTGTATGTATAATGAAGACCTGACCTGCAGACTGTGCGGTAAAGATCCTGAAACAGTGACACACGTACTGATGTGTTGTTACGACTGCGAAAGACAGCCATCTGGCGATCCAGAACTATAGGGTGACAACCAGTAAAGAACTTGTACAAACTCGTACAAGGCACGAAAGTACTGGATTGGATACTGTACCAGTACATAATATAGTCATGATACAATGGGCCAATAGGCCTAACGTCACCGGGAGCAACAACCTGACGGGCCTACAGAGAGGTGGAGGTTTTATTGAGTAGTTCTAACTACGGAGAATCGGTGGAGTCTCACAGTTAGTCTTGAGTTTTCAGAGTCTCTATAAAATATTTCCTCCACCTTAGCATAAAAAAAAATCTCCTATCGGTTTCAGTCCGGTTCATCCCACCTTCTCATATTCGTTGGCAATAGTGATTGCAAAACGGCTAATGAATGTCATCACTTGAACTGGATATATATTGGCTCACATACACAGTCCATCACCAGTTGCTACCTATGAGAACAGTGGCATTCAAGAGTTCATATCATCAAGTAATCGAGGACATGTAATAACAAGTGAAGTTCAATAACAAATAAATATTCCATTCAACTATCAACACAAGCGTATCTTCATAGATAAAGGCTGAAGATGACGGTGTTACCGGTAACTTACTAGCTCTTAAAAAATATTCAATTATTTTACATTAATTTTACATCGAATTGAGGTCTGTGCCTTGTCGGAATGCTTCCTGTGGTTCCTATATGGCCCTGTGCCCTACTTTCTTAGTTTTCGTAGAACCATTTACAAAAGCGTATGGTAATCCATTGCAGGATGACGGATACAAGCATTGGCTTTCCGTCTCTACCCAGTCTGCACTGAAGATCAGCAGAACCGTGAAACTAGTAGGTATGCAGATAGTCACCTGGTTTGATCAACATTTGCTATTTGTTACACGAAGCATTGCAAAGTGTGTTCTTGTAGAACAACTTTGCCAAGTGTTGGGCAGAGGTGATTCGGCAGTCGTATGGGGCTTCTGGATTATTTTATGTTCTATGCTTGCCGACTAAACCAGTGTAGGAAGTTTACTGGATTATTACCGATCTTTCATTTCATTTTCGCCAAATGTGAATTATTCAATTGTTTTACATGATGAAATATGAAATCGATTAGTTTCAGAAGATTCAGCAACTCCTCTAATAAGGTGGGTGGATATTTGTATAATGTGGTGGCGATAATCTGCAAGTGGCATAGTATTTATTTGATCCTAGATTTTTGTTTTCCAAATTCTGGAGACATTGTCAAATAGTTATGAAATACTTTCCATTCATGGTCCTTCAATAACATTTTATATATTATTCATAACAATGGAATTTGTCTATTCGTTCAAATTATGGGTTCTACAGCAAATTGAGAGCGGAATTTCCAAACATGGTAATGCCGGGTAAATTATGTTCAGCGCTTTGTGCTTCATATTTCATTTTCAGTATGAGATTATTGATTTATTGATTAGTTCGTTTGATAAACTCTATTCTCCGTTTCGAGCATAATATTTCCCGCAATAAGCCTTTCATATTGGAGATAAATTATGAAATCTTCATCCATCAAACAACACCGAAGTTGAGGATTGATTTCATACAATTTTTTAATGACTCTTTGTGAGTATTACTAATTATCTTCGTCTGTCACGCCTACTGATTGAAAATGCACACATTTATTTTGAGCAGCTACAGATATTGTTTCATGGAATTCAGATTAATAATTTCAAGAGCAGAGAACTGATGTACACAGTTTTTCTCAATAAAAAATTACTTCAGTCCAGGCATCCTCCATGAAATACTCCTTAGGCGTTTTATGAAACTGAAATAAATCGTTACGAATGTTATTTCCATCAACCTGCTGCACCCTTACAAGCAACCCTCGGTAGCCTTCGAGAGACTTGTTGAGAATATCCAAGTTGGAAATTTGTACACTCATGTGCGCATTGCCAACATATTTCTTCGTATTTTTGGGAATGGGATAAATTCACAGTAGACTTTGAAAATTTCATTTCAAAGTTTTGGCACTAATTTGCAACTACCGAAGTTCTATTATTCGGGAGCAAAATCGTCCTACCAAATTTTTAAAGGAACGTGGAATACCAAGGGGTACATATTCTACCCTTTGCTTTCCTCTGAGTTTGGAGGGGAAAATTCTGCTACACATAAAAAAACTAAATATTCGTTCAAATTTTATTCGAAATAATGTTATTTCTATACAATAATAACATATAATTTAAATTTCCATCGTTGCGTTTCCCTTTGGTAGAAGAAATTCACTGTAGATTTTGATTCTGGGTTTTATATTGCTTGTTTTCGAGTTGACGGCAGTTTCTGTCGCCAGGTGAAATTCAATTGATCCAATTTTTTTAAAGTGTTTAACTTAATACTCATGTGGTTCTGAAAATGAAAATTTTTCCTGGGCTATAAAATATGCGAAGTACTTCGAACGAACTGGCGTTATTTTGAGCGATAAGCATTTTATATGAAGTTTAATTTAATTTGAATCAAAACGTCTGATGTGGCCATCAAATATGTAAGAGGGTACGACCGCTATATAAATATGATGTGTAAAATGTTCAGAAAGCGCGATGGGCGTTACTGAAATAAACGCCCACAGTGTTTCAAGATTTGCCAGTTTTGAGCAAAGCGTTCCATTAACGAACAAACTCAGAGTACGCCTCTCTCAACTCATATTTATCTTTTCTTTAATGTATAAACGAGCGTAGCAAATTTCAACAATTGTGCATTACGACACCACATTTACCTACAGGGAGGAGCGAGTATGATATTGAAGGAGGTGATGAAGTACAGCGGAAAATTCACCAGTGACGTACAAGTAAAAGTGTCATACTTCATCAAAGAGGGGTGGTGTATGTAATCTGTATTCATGTACTCAAAAAATTACTAGAGACTTTTTTAGAAAAAATCTGACTACTGAAAAATAAGATTAGTTGGCCTTTGAAATAGTGATTTATCCATCAAATTTGGTGTCCTAGTGGACTTTTTGAATGTCTACTCAATGAAACAAAAAACACTTCCAATCGGTTGAAAAATGCATGTTTTATAAGGGTGATCCATTTTTAATGGGTCAAACAGTATTATAGAAATTGTCCGAGTTCAATTTTTGTCAATACACAGTGCTCACTACTAGAGAAAAGATTCGGAATCAGCACTTCAAAATACGCTCGAGTACAAAAATTTTGAAAAATGAAAAATAAAAAAGTTCAAAAAATTATGTAGGTATCATGATATTCTCGACTTTTTTGTCCGTTTATTTTTTTCTTTCAAATTCCTAGTATATACTGAATCGGCCATTCTGAATATATTGGCATTCGCAGAAATTGTCTATCTTTAACCGTTCTCGAGTTGGTCAGCTCTAAATCAGTTTTTAGATGTTTTTTTTGCCGCCAAAAATATTTCTGATGAGTTTTCGACAATTTCGTTCAAAGATTCGGAATCAGCACGTTGAAATACGCTCGAGTACAAAAATTTTAAATTCGAAAAATGAAAAATAAAAGAGTTCAAAAAATTATGTGCTTATCATGATATTCTCGACTTTTTTGTCCGTTAATTGTTTTCGTTCTAATTCCCTGGATATACTAATTCGGCCATTCTGATTCGATTAGCATTCGCAGAATTTGTCTATCTTTAACCGTTCTCGAGTTGGTCAGCTCTAAATCAGTTTTTAGATGTTTTTTTTGCCGCCAAAAATATTTCTGATGAGTTTTCGACAATTTCGTTCAAAGATTCGGAATCAGCACGTTGAAATACGCTCGATTACAAAAATTTGAAATTCGAAAAATGAAAAATAAAAGAGTTCAAAAAATTATGTATTATGATTTTCTCGACTTTTTTGTCCGTTAATTGTTTTCGTTCTAATTCCCTGGATATACTAATTCGGCCATTCTGATTCGATTAGCATTCGCAGAATTTGTCTATCTTTAACCGTTCTCGAGTTGGTCAGCTCTAAATCAGTTTTTAGATGTTTTTTTTGCCGCCAAAAATATTTCTGATGAGTTTTCGACAATTTCGTTCAAAGATTCGGAATCAGCACGTTGAAATACGCTCGAGTACAAAAATTTGAAATTCGAAAAATGAAAAATAAAAGAGTTCAAAAAATTATGTATCATGATATTCTCGACTTTTTTGTCCGTTAATTGTTTTCGTTCTAATTTCCTGGATATACTAATTCGGCCATTCTGATTAGATTGGCATTCGCAGAATTGGTCTATCTTTAACCGTTCTCGAGTTGGTCAGCTCTAAAACAGTTTTTAGATGGTTTTTTTGCCGCCAAAAATATTTCTGATGAGTTTTCGACAATTTCGTTCAAAGATTCGGAATCAGCACGTTGAAGTACGCTCGATTACAAAAATTTGAAATTCGAAAAATGAAAAATAAAAGAGTTCAAAAAATTATGTATCATGATATTCTCGACTTTTTTGTCCGTTAATTGTTTTCGTTCTAATTCTCCGGATATACTAATTCGGTCATTCTGATTCGATTAGCATTCGCAGAATTTGTCTATCTTTAACCGTTCTCGAGTTGGTCAGCTCTAAATCAGTTTTTAGATGTTTTTTTTGCCGCCAAAAATATTTCTGATGAGTTTTCGACAATTTCGTTCAAAGATTCGGAATCAGCACGTTGAAATACGCTCGAGTACAAAAATTTGAAATTCGAAAAATGAAAAATAAAAGAGTTCAAAAAATTATGTATCATGATATTCTCGACTTTTTTGTCCGTTAATTGTTTTCGTTCTAATTTCCTGGATATACTAATTCGGCCATTCTGATTAGATTGGCATTCGCAGAATTGGTCTATCTTTAACCGTTCTCGAGTTGGTCAGCTCTAAAACAGTTTTTAGATGGTTTTTTTGCCGCCAAAAATATTTCTGATGAGTTTTCGACAATTTCGTTCAAAGATTCGGAATCAGCACGTTGAAGTACGCTCGATTACAAAAATTTGAAATTCGAAAAATGAAAAATAAAAGAGTTCAAAAAATTATGTATCATGATATTCTCGACTTTTTTGTCCGTTAATTGTTTTCGTTCTAATTCTCCGGATATACTAATTCGGTCATTCTGATTCGATTGGCGTTCGCAGAATTTGTCTATCTTCAACCGTTCTCGAGTTGGTCAGCTCTAAATCAGTTTTTAGATGGTTTTTTTGGCGCCAAAAATATTTCTGATGAGTTTTCGAAATTTTCGTTCAAAGATTCAGAATCAGCACGTCAAAATTCGCTTGGGCACAATAATTTGAAATTCGAAAAATTAAAAATGAAAAATAAAAAAGTTCAAAGAAAGATCGCATCTGATCATAATCATAAAACTCATCCACCATCTTGGGCCGCCATCTTGAATTCATGAATTTTGACAAAAATTTCATAATCTCTGACCCCGAAAACCCTCACACATTTATTTTGAATCGAATCGGACCATAATGACAAATTTGTCTGCCATATTGGAGCTGCCATCTTCAATTTATGAATTTTTACAAGAAATTCGAAATTCATGACCCAAACAACCCGCACATACCAATTTTGAATCGAATCCGACCCTAATCATAAATCTCGTCCGCCATATTGGAGCCGACATCTTGAATTTATAAATTTTGACAAAATTTCAAAATCCCTGACTCCGATAACCCATATATCGGTGTCTTCGGCAATAATTGAAAATTTTCAAATTATAGGGAATAGTAAATTTTCAAAAAAGACAGTGTAATGGTCGACACCACAAATAGCAATTTTCTCTCTTCTTCTTTTCCACACCTTTACGGTTTCAGTAAATTAAGGGCCGGTTTTTCAATATCCTGCTAGCGTAGTTTGACTGACGGCTAAATTTGACTAGTGGTTAGAATGAACGTTACATCTGTTCACATAAAGGAATAAACTCTCATTCTAACAATTAGTCACGTAGCATAGACTTTGACTGAACATTGAAAAACCGGCCCTTAATTAGCGTTCTTTTGTGCTCCCACTGTTTAATAAATTTATTGTATGCAGAGGTATGTATAATATCTACTAATTGCATTCACTTAACTTCCTTCATTGTGAAATAATGTTTTTCTTGTAATAGATAACCATGATTGTATTCAATCCTTCAATCACTATTTTTAGTACCATAACATCATGTCAATTACTATTTCTTGATAATTGTTCAGCTATTGTGAGATAATCGAGTAAAATGTAGAAAATCTCGGAATACGCCCGATCTATTTATAAATAAAGGTCATTTGTACAAAAATCGAGTTTGCTTGCAAGGTCAAATCCAATAAAAAAGTTATTCCAACCTCCCTTTAATGATTAAGTATCTTTTTTATCTTGCTCTACTCATTCGCTACTAACTCTCTTCAAATTATTCAATTTTTTATTGCATCCAGGTCAACCAGGCTTGAATGCCTTGCAGTTTTATTTTTCAATTAGTTTCTTTTCTCAAAATAGGGCCAAACTATTTCGAACATATTGGATATATTTAATTGGTTTCGTCAGCTAGTTCTTACTTTTTCATCAGTTTTTGCTTTATCTGATGTTATAATTTTGCCCAGCTATATAGATATGTACCTACATAGAGTCGAGTGTGTTTTCCCTAGATCCCTGTCCTTGCGTTTCATTTATTATAATGAATTGTTTCTGAAATTTCTGTTCAAGTTCGATTCTGAGAAAGAGCAAATTAGAAGGTCGATCTTGCAATTATAATAATACTCCCTCATAAACACTTGTAGAGTGTACCCAAAGTCGTAGTCTATGTCCAACATCTACTCATACACAAGGATGTGAATTTTACCTAATGATAAAAGGCAACGAAGAAATTTTACTAATTGTTTCATCTGCCAGATATATCCAACATACATACGGATACCCATCGAAATGTTTCTGCAAATGATCACAAACTAGCCCGAAAGAAAAAATAATGACTTGGGAATGATAATGGTTGTATGAATGGGATTAACCTTCAAATTCGTGAACTGTTCGCATCTCGTAGCAAGAATCAGATACACGGCAGATCATTCAACTTTAGAAATTTTACCTGACAATAGAACATTAAGAGGGAACCCTATAGGATAATCAGTATATAATTTCTCCGTCGGATGACCGCTGGATAGTTTGACTGATGGTCTCATTGAAACGTAGCGTAGATTGAGAGTATTCTGAAAATTGATTAATTGGTGTTTGTTTTAGAATAAACTGAAATTCTCGATACGTTTCACAATCAATCCAGTGAAAGTTTTATAGAAGATAGTAAACCAATTCTGGATTGTGAGGCCTACATGCTTATGGTTTCTTCCGCCCACAAAACTATATTCTATCCATCTTACCATCAGAGTGGTACCAGATATAACACACATTTATTGAATGCCATTATTATTATTCCCTCCTAAATTCCACATTTACAAAAAATCATGACATATCAAGAAATCAAAACATGAAGTTTAGCCACACAAAAACTCATGCTATTTTCATGGTAAAAAGGAATGAACAACTAAAAATTTTAAAAATTATAGGTTCGTGGAAATTGAATAAATACATTTTGCGAGGAGTCATCATTAATTATTTAGTCTGATCTAACCAAAACGAACTAACCTCACGTAGACATTTAAATGCGTGGAAATAGAATGAATACATTTTGCAAGGAGTAATTATTTAGTCTGATCTAACCAGAACGAACATCGCAGTGGTCGGTGTACGAAACGAGAAGCCGGAAGCGGATGTAATTTCCTAAATATATTTGGTGACGAAGTTACCTGTGGGATTAACGTACAAACTGGCTTTTACAGGTAGGACAGGGGTTTTGGTGAGAAAAATACGCCCGCCCCAAATGGACGTAGGCAAGCAGGTAGGTATCAGTTTTTCCTTATGGAAAGAAAATTAATCTCAGGAAACAAGGGAAACGAGAAATTAACCCCAGTTGACGAGAAACATTTCTTTTTCGTTCAACAAATTTTAACAGAAAAAATTTCAGTCAGGACCGCAAATAGCAGAAAATCCCACAAAATTCACAAATTCCAATTCGTTGTAATAATCAGCACAAGATTGAGTTGAAAAAATCATAAATTATGAGCACCTCCTCGATTCCCTAACAACACAATCCGGCGAAATTTAATATTCAGAACAGTAGCAGACATAAGCCCATATATTTAATGAAACCTTTAACTCAACCATTTCCTCACGATTCACGAATAACATTGGGAAGGAATCGATTTTCCCCGGGGCATTCAATATAATATACACATAATCGATAGTTTTTTTTGCTTCCACAGAGTTTCGATATTTCATGCTTCACGAAGTAGAAAAACAAACACATGTATGCTTGTGAAGATTCACTGATTATCCGATGTTGGCGATAATAGTAGAATAAGAAACTGAATGGGGAGAATTAACGTGTATATATATATATATCTTCATTCATCACTATACACGGTGGCCCAAAGAAAATGGTATCAGTTACCGCAACTTTTTTTTTTCGTCAGCAGGATGTTATGAATAACACCTACAAGCGAAATGTTAGGCATGCGAACGATAACATCATCTTGTAGGAAATTTTCTTAGTTTTCTTCCTATACAGATATGTATTTAAGGAATGTGTCTCCTTATGGTCGCAAAATGCGAAAAATGTAAAAGGTGCGCTAGGATCCAGTATCCTATCACATAAAACCGCCAACGAACAATACTACCAAAAATTCTAGAATTTTTTCAATATTTTTCCCATATTTTACGCCATTAATTTAACATGACACAGTATTCGAGAAATGAAAAATGATGAATTTAAAAATCGGTCCATGCCAAAGTACAGACGTTCGTAAAAATGCCCACCAAATTTATGTTTGGCTAGCAATCGATTTCAAATTTGGTCAGCGTATTGAAAAAAGATTGAATTTAACCTGTAGTGTATTGATAAATAGAAATAGTTATCATAACATATTGAATATTATGTTTTACAATTAAGTAGGTTAAGGATGATATTGTTTGAAATATTACATAGTGAGTTTTGTCCTAGTTTTAGTTAGAATAGATCAAGACAACGAGCTTGAAAGTAGTACTGTACCGAAGGCATTTTCGATACAATAAATGTAGTAATAAATAATGTCCTGCGTATTATTAGAAGGGAAATAGGATACCAAAGGACCATCCTATTACATGGCGATCCTGCCAGCCGATACTAGAGCTGAGAATCATTAGAATGAAAAATGCTATGAATATCGACGAATAACTGAAAATGGGTAGTGAAAATTCCAAGGAAGAGGTGATTATCACGCAATCAGGAATCAGTGGTGGAACTACTGCTGGAACAAATAGTGGAAATAAGTACTCTCTCCTTGAAGTTGTTGCAGTTGTTATGGGCATCTTGGTGTTGCTAGGAATTGCATTATGTTTGTGGCAAAAATCACGAAAGGCGTTGGAAAAGAAGATAAGAAGAGAAATTTCTAGAAGCAAAGAACTAGTCATTGAATAAGACAGATTGTTGGTGTTTAGACTGTAGGTGATGAATGGTGAAGAAAATATAAGAACAATTACGCATAAATGGTTATTGAATACCAGGAAGGGCCAGCAGTTCAGACGAATGATCAGATAAGTCTAGATTAACTTAAAATAGCAGTAATGTTGTTAGGAACCTACAAATGATTGAATTTGAAAAGCTTTTACAAGAGGTTTGTTTGTTTAAACGTAATATATCTAAAGATAGTTTGCAAAGGCGTGAGAATTTTGAGAAAGTCAACAAAAAACTTGTGGAATTGAACGTCTTTGAAGCTACATTCACTCATTTGAAGGATACTTATAATAAACTAGTGAATAAAAATGAAGATGAAGTAAAATTAATCAAAACTTATGCTAGGGATATAAATAACAATATTAGTGATGCTCGTGAAACATTATTGAATAGATTACATAAAATAAAACAAACATCTAAACTAGTCAATATGTCTGAAAAATTTGATTTACGAACAGCTTCATCCCTGTTGCCTCTTATGGATGGTTCTGAAAATACAACTAAACAGTTAATTGACGCAATTGAATTATATAGTGAACTTTTAGATGCTGAGGGAAAAAAACTATTGATAACTTATGTTCTAAAAACCAGGTTAACACAAAATGCTAAACTGAGATTAGATAGAACTTATGCCACCGTGGACAATCTGATAAGAGATATAAAATTGCATTTACTCTCTATTAGGTCTACCGCTGCTCTGTCAGTAGAGTTGCATAATAGCAAACAGGATGGAAAATCTATTGATGAGTTTGGTAGAACTATAGAAGAGATGATGGTTAATTTAACAATATCTCAAGCAAACGGAGACGATAATGCAGCTAGAGTTCTTAGAGGAGTTAATGAGAAGATTTCGATTAATGCTTTTGCAAATGGGTTGAAGAGCCACGAATTACGAACAATAATTAAAGCTAGAAATTATGATAAACTACGAGATGCAATTGTAGGAGCTACGGATGAAGAAAAATCGAAAGTGTCCAGTAGCAATTCACAAATATTTCATATGCGTGGTAAAAATAATTCATGGCGCGGATATTCTAAAAACAATAACAACAACACAATGAATCGTAATTATAAATATAGTAACCAGAGCCAAAACTTTCGACAAGGTCACGGACGGAATTTTAATAATCAGCAAAATAATTATAATGGCAATCGGTCACGAGGCCGCGGAAATATGAGAGATCGAGGTATTTTCAACAACAATAATAACAGAAATCGTACTCACAGAGCTTATTTTGCGGAAGAAGCAAATTCTAATAATGTCGCTGGAAATGAAATAAACCACTCATCATTTGTAAATGAGCGATTTTTTCGTGCCCCCCAATAATGATAATACAATAAATAATGTGATTTTGAGTATGAATGGAATGAATTTTGTATGTATGCAGTATGTAGGTAATAATTTGAAATTCTTAATTGATACGGGTGCTACTATTAGTGTAATTTTCTCAAAGTATGTGAATCAGTTTGAAAACATTGACAGTTCAAAGAAAATAAGAATAAATGGAATAGCTGGTTCCACGTACTCATTGGGATCGGTGAATATTTCATTGAAAACAGATGGTATGAACGTTTCACATTCATTTTTGGTTATGAATGAGTTTACGAATGATATAGATGGAGTATTAGGTGCTGATTTTCTAACCAAATATTCAGCTACCATAGATTTTGAGAAATTTAGTTTTTCCTTTGTGAAGGATGACAGAAAAATAACCGTCCCATTGCAATCGAAATATGATTGTTATACTACCATTCCTCCGAGGTGTGAAATTGTTAAGTATTGTTGGGTGAATAGTAATGAGGATTGTGTTGTTTTGGGTGAACAGTTGACTGAGGGTGTATTCACAGCAAGTGTTATCGCTAGACCAGATAATAATATGATTCCCGTACGGATACTCAATGTCCAAGATAAGGAGATAAAACTTCGGAATTTTAGGCCAAAGAGTGAAAAGCTTTCGGATTTCGAGTATTGTAAGTTTGGAAATGATGAAATGTCTGTTGCACGAGTGGATAGACTGTTAGACCTTATTGATACAGAGTCATTAAATAAGGAAGAGAAAGTGTCTATAGAAAAAATTTGTGCTAAATATGCTGATGTTTTTTATTTAGAAAATGACTACCTTACGGTAACTAATGTTTGTACACATAAAATACAGTTACAGCCGAATGCAAAACCTGTATATGTGAAGCCCTATAGGTTACCGCATGCTCAAAAGGCAAATATACATGAACAAGTTGAAAAAATGCTTCACGATGGAATTATAGAGGAGGCTAAATCAGAATGGTCCTCTCCATTGTTGATAGTGCCAAAAAAGGCAGATAAGGAAGGCAATAAAAAATGGAGGGTTGTAATTGATTACAGGCTTCTTAATCAAAGAATAGAAGATGATAAATTTCCATTACCCTGTATAACAGAAATATTAGATTCGTTATCAGGTGCTGTTTATTTTTCCCACTTAGATCTGTCGCAAGGGTACTACCAAGTAGAGTTGCACCCTAGTAGCAGACCATATACAGCGTTTACTACTGATCGTGGCCAATATCAAATGAAAAGGCTTCCAATGGGTCTCAAAGTAAGTCCGAGTGTGTTTTCTAGAGTGATGACAATAGCTATGTCAGGTTTGAATTATGAATCATGTTTCATATATTTAGACGACTTGATTTGTTTTGGTAATAACTTGGTGAATCATAACATCAATCTTATCAAAGTTTTGGATCGTTTGAGATCTGTGAATCTCAAACTCAACCCCATTAAATGCGAATTTCTAAAAAAAGAAATTTTATACTTAGGGCATATAATTTCGTCCGAAGGTATATCGCCTGATCCTGAAAAGATTGAATCTATAAAAAACTATCCAGTACCCAAAGATTCCAGTGAAACGAAACGATTCGTAGCATTTGCCAATTATTACCGGAAATTCATAAAAAACTTTGCCCACATTGTCTATCCTCTGAACAAACTGACCCACAAAAGCGCAGAATTTAATTGGACAGAAGAATGTCAAAATTCATTTGACAATCTGAAAACGTCGCTTTCTAATCCACCTTTGTTACAATACCCAAATTTTTCAGAAAATAACAGATTCATACTGAGGACGGATGCATCAAAATGTGCTGTTGGGGCCGTGTTGTCAAATTCAAATGACCAACCAGTAGCGTATGCAAGCCGTTCATTAAATAAGGCAGAGAAAAATTACTGTACGATAGAAAAAGAGCTTCTGGCCATTGTATTTGCTGTTCGACACTTTAGGCCCTATCTGTATTGTCGAAAATTTGATATTTTCACAGATCATAGACCATTAGTATATTTATTCGGTATGACTAATCCATCTAGTCGCCTAACCAAGTTCAGACTAGCATTAGAAGAGTATGACTTCACAGTAACGTACCTAAAAGGTACCGAAAATGTTGTTGCTGATGCTCTTTCAAGAATTCAGATTGAGTCGGACGAACTCAAATCTATAGGTGAAAAAGTTTCTGATATGTTCGTTATGACACGAGCTCAAGCAAAGGAAGAAAGTATTAGAAAAGGGGATGAAATTATTTCTACATACCGCAGGATTGATCACCCTGGAGTGGTAGAATTACTGAAACGCCCTGTAGAATCGGTTGAACTCAGACCAATTCTTAATAATAATTTCGAAAAGATTTCAAAAATAAAGGGAAACGAAGGATTTTTTACTGATAATTTAAAATATGATGTCAATTCAGGAACTATCTATATAAAACAGTTATCTCAATCAGTGTCAGCATTTGGTGCGTCACTGAGGGAACTGAAAAAACTTTGCGAAAAACACAAAATTCCTGAATTATGTATTGTTAATAACGAAAAAGCTAAAGAACTGATAAAAAATATAATAAAAATTAAAGACGAATTGAAAAATGCAGATATAAAAATCTCTATAATAAAGGACGTACAAGTAATTGATGATAAAGAAACCAGAAATTTAATAATGAATGATTTTCACATGTTACCAACAGGAGGGCATACAGGTATTAATAGAATGTACAACAATATAAAGAAATACTATTTCTGGCCTGGGTTGAAAAATCATGTTGGAAGGTTTGTGAAGCGTTGTGATGATTGTCAGAGGTATAAGCATTCAAGGCCGAATAAAGAACCGATGACAGTCACTACTACGGCGGAAACAGCCTTGCAAAAGATTTATCTCGATCTCGTAGGTCCTCTGAAACCAGATGAGAGCAATAATCGATATATTCTCACCTTACAATGTGAACTTTCCAAATTTGTTGAAGGTTATCCTATACCGAACAAAGAAGCGGTCACAGTTGCGAAGGCTTTCGTAGAAAACTACGTTCTGAGATTTGGTATACCTAAAACAATAGGAACCGATCAAGGAACTGAATTCCTGGCTTCCACCCTTCAGGAATCTTGTAAATTGTTAGGAATAACTTCTCTCAAATCTACTGCATATCACCACGAAACTCTGGGAGCACTAGAGAATACCCATAAAAACTTAGGTGCATATTTGCGTATTCAAGTGGCAAAACACCCAGACAGTTGGAGCTCTTGGGTGCCCTATTGGTCATTTTCTTACAATAACACGGTACACACTGAAACACATTACACACCGTATGAACTGGTTTTTGGAAAGAGTTGTCAACTACCTTCAAATATAACAAACGTAATTGACCCCGTATATAATTTTGAGAACTATCCAATAGAGTTAAAGTACAGGTTACAAAAAGCATGGGATGATGCTAAAAATAATCTACTGAAATCAAAAACTAAGAGAAAAGAAACATGGGATGTAAATAGTAGAATAGTTAGTTATAAAAAAGGTGATAAGGTATTGATTAAAAATAATAATCCTTCTGAGAAATTAGAGCCCTTATTCAATGGACCATTCGAGGTTCAAGAGGAAATAAGTCCGAATTTAGTAATAAAAATCGAAGATAAGTTAATTAAGGTACATAAAAATAGAGTAAAGCCTTATTTTAATTAGGCAATTCATAAGTTACCAAATATTTGAGTAGAAAAAAAAAAAAAAAAAAAAAAAAAAATAATAAAATTAGCCAATGTTTATATTTTTTTCTTTGCCCGGGGAAGGTGTAGTGTATTGATAAATAGAAATAGTTATCATAACATATTGAATATTATGTTTTACAATTAAGTAGGTTAAGGATGATATTGTTTGAAATATTACATAGTGAGTTTTGTCCTAGTTTTAGTTAGAATAGATCAAGACAACGAGCTTGAAAGTAGTACTGTACCGAAGGCATTTTCGATACAATAAATGTAGTAATAAATAATGTCCTGCGTATTATTAGAAGGGAAATAGGATACCAAAGGACCATCCTATTACAAACCAATATAACATAGAAAAAATCAAAAAAATGTTTGGCGGGAAAATGGCACCTGCAACCTCTAGATAACATTTTCATCCGACGACTGAATCGAGATAGAGCAATTCTGCGAACGCCAATCGATTCAGCATGCCAAAATTAGTATATGCTGTCATTTTCGAGTCGATCAGCACAAAGTAAATTTTCAACCGAAAAAACATCAAAGGGTTATACCTTAAAAATGGCCAAAAATCCAAAGTCATCAGATTCACTCGAAATTACCACCGATATACTCAAAATTTTATGCTGATTCCGAAAATGTATGATTTGAATATGTTCGGATACACGGTGTACCAGAAAACAAAGATAAATGTGCAACAAAAATTGTATCACACGAATCCGGCATCCTAGCACACAAAACCACCTATAACACCTACAAGCGAACTGTTAGGCACGCGAAAGATAACATCACCTTGTAGAAAATTTTCTTAGCTTTCTTCCTATATAGATATGTATTTAACGAATGTGTCTCCTTATGGTCGCAAAATACGAAAAATGTAAAAGGTGCGCTAGGATCCCGCATCCTAGCACATAAAACCGCCAACGAAAAATACTACAGAAAATTCTAGAATTTTTTCAATATTTTTCCCATATATTACGCCATCAATTTAACATGACACAGTATTCGAAAAATGAAAAATGATGAATTTAAAAATCGGTCCATGCCAAAGTACAGACGTTCGTAAAAATGCCCACCAAATTTATGTTTGGCTAGCAATCGATTTCAAATCTGGTCAGCGTATTGAAAAAAGATTGAATTTAACCAATATAACATAGAAAAAATCAAAAAAATGTTTGGCGGGAAAATGGCACCTGCAACCTCTAGATAACATTTTCATCCGACGACTGAATCGAGATAGAGCAATTCTGCGAACGCCAATCGATTCAGCATGCCAAAATTAGTATATGCTGTCATTTTCGAGTCGATCAGCACAAAGTAAATTTTCAACCGAAAAAACATCAAAGGGTTATACCTTAAAAATGGCCAAAAATCCAAAGTCATCAGATTCACTCGAAATTACCACCGATATACTCAAAATTTTATGCTGATTCCGAAAATGTATGATTTGAATATGTTCGGATACACGGTGTACCAGAAAACAAAGATAAATGTGCAACAAAAATTGTATCACGCGAATCCGGCATCCTAGCACACAAAACCACCTATAACACCTACAAGCGAACTGTTAGGCACGCGAAAGATAACATCACCCTGTAGAACATTTTCTTAGCTTTCTTCCTATATAGATATGTATTTAACGAATGTGTCTCCTTATGGTCGCAAAATACGAAAAATGTAAAAGGTACGCTAGGATCCCGCATCCTATCACATAAAACCGCCAACGAACAATACTACCAAAAATTCTAGAATTTTTTCAATATTTTTCCCATATTTTACGCCATTAATTTAACATGACACAGTATTCGAAAAATGAAAAATGATGAATTTAAAAATCGGTCCATGCCAAAGTACAGACGTTCGTAAAAATGCCCACCAAATTTATGTTTGGCTAGCAATCGATTTCAAATTTGGTCAGCGTATTGAAAAAAGATTGAATTTAACCAATATAACATAGAAAAAATCAAAAAAATGTTTGGCGGGAAAATGGCACCTGCAACCTCTAGATAACATTTTCATCCGACGACTGAATCGAGATAGAGCAATTCTGCGAACGCCAATCGATTCAGCATGCCAAAATTAGTATATGCTGTGATTTTCGAGTCGATCACCACAAAATAAATTTAGGTTAGGTTAGGTTAGGTTACAAAATTATGGGTTTGATTTACTTCAAAGTTTATTTACTTTTTTAGTACATTTAAATACAAGTTTTCTGTAACATTTTATACGATATTTGAAAAATTCCAACGCAGGCATCTGTTGTTGTCAGTTAGTCGCAAACCAGAACGGATAACCCTCGTATAGGTACTCTTTCGATTTCAAAATTAGAATAACTTGTATCCTGAGCGATACAACAGGTATGCGCGTGGATTTTTGAGACCGTAGCTGTCCCCACCCACCCCCAATAGAGATCGTAACTATAGTATGTGTGTGTGTGTGTGTATTGATAGTGCGTTGCTTAATCAGCGTCTTAATCGATACAGTTGTTCATGTATCTGGATTGCCTCACCACTCACCACACATTGCCATATTTAATGACAGGCTAGAGTCAGATGAAGAGCGCTAGATATTGCGGGCGGGTCCGTGGGAAAGTAGCTGCGTACCCCTCGGCGCGAGGTCACGCGTTGACCCCGCTGTAGCCCCCTCCCCACACCGCGTTATTCACGATACAGATCCACCCAAGTGGCCTGAACTAGCACTCCGTACTCTGCACTAGCCCAGCGCTCTCCACCGTCCATCGATAATAGTCCAGTCGGCAGGTCCTGGAAAAGGAATGTCACGACGAAAAATCCCCAGGTTGATGAAATTTCAGTATGTTGTTTGTACATGTTTAGTGTTGTCAAATCCAAATTATCGACCTCAAGGAGGTTGTGTAAAATTTTTGGTGGCCGAAAAACCGCTAAATTTTAGTTTTTCGCTCATAACTCGAAAACAGTCAATCCTATGTAAAATGTCACTGTGAACAAAAATGGCGAAGAAAACGAAATTCCCAGTTGATGAAAAAAAATCTGAAATCGGCCAAAAGCTTTTACGAACGATCAAAAATGGCAATTTTTTTTTCCAATTATGGTCAAAACTGCTATATCCTGCTGTAGCTCTACACTATTAATTCCAATCGCCTACCCCCTCCCTGAAAGTTGTAGTTCATCAATTGGACAGTAAAATGAGCCCAAAAAATTGGCCAATTTTTTTAAGTTTAAAAACTGTTTTTCCAAAATAAGCGTTTCTCGAAAATGGCTCCAAGTTGGTTCTATGTTCTTTCCTGGGGCATACTGATCTCTCTGGCCCATAATCGCATCTGATACCAATTCCAACATGCCTGGCTTCCGCCGACTAGTGATGTTGCAATCCTGCAAGGTATCACTCCTTCCGTACGTATCGGCAGGTATAAACTTGGTTAGGGAACATCAAAATCACTACAGTTTGAAGGGAGTTCACTAAGCCCAGCAAGGAATAGTACTTACCACCACCTCGAAGAACGCAGCCCCGGATTCTCTCCTCAAGATTCTTGGCTGCAAGTGCGCCAGAGGCTGCAACACCACGGCCTGCAGTTGCAAGAAGGTCTGGACTCATTCAATGTATGTAACTCCGTTCATTCTAATGTATTGACGTTATTAGTTTTTACGTCAAATATTTTATTGTTGTCTTTTCCCACAGAGGACGACCTACGAAGACACGGTATGGTATTAGAGGCGATCAGTATTGACCGTGTTCGACTTATGAGCGAAAAACTAAAACAAGTCCAAAAATTTCACGGTTCTTTAGCCACCAAAAATTTTCCATAACCTCCTCGAGGTCGAAAACTTGTATTTGATATCCATATATAGGTAAAAACAGCATACTGAAATTTCATCAACGTGGAAAGTTTTCGTCGTGACACTCCTTTTCAACGACCTGCTGACTGGACTACTAGCCCAGCGCTCTCCACCGACCCACCGTCCACCGATAAAGATGGTCCAGCAATTTACTTGACCTCTGGTTCGCTATATTCTCTTTCTCGGCTAGGTACCTGGTCGGAGATGTAGTTCGGGTCGCTACCTCCAATAATGAGCGCAATTTCGTAATTCTTCTCAACGAAACTAGTTCTGATGCAAAGCAAAGAAATTGGAGCGAAAGTATGGTCATTAACCCTTTTACTCTCGGACAGCCGAATTCGAATACACTGCTCGGCGCAGCGAATGGACGGGTGAACGTTGATATATTAGGCTACGGGTACTGTGGATGGGTATTTCGACATATTGATTTTCTGACCAGCACGTCTATTTTGACGATGGTTGCTTAGGTAAGTTGACGATTCTCATGTAAAGTTGGATTTTGGGATCTTTTCCCGTGCAATAAAAAAAATCACAGAGATTTCAAGTACACAACTCTACCTGGCTCAAATTCTCCAAAAAAACAGTCGAGACAGTTTGTCAAGCTGAGGCTTTCGCTGTTACGTATGATCTAGAGCAACTAGTCGAGTTACCAACATTCATGTCAACAGTCAATATGCCAAATTGGCAAACTGGTTTTTTACAAGTGTATTGGCAATGCCAATTAGTATTTCCACTCATCAATGAATGATTTTAGATGCATATAGAAACCATCAAGAGCATGAATAATGGGTACTCATGTATAATTAATAATTGGCTGCATACGAATTACAGATACATTTTCAGAAACCGCATGATAAAATAAACCAATTGTGTAAACCATATGTGGAAATATGTCGTTTTGTATGAAATTCCTGTTAAGATATTGCTTTCTTCATAGGGCATTTTGAATGGTTCTGTCGAGGTAAGAAGATACCTTTTAATCTTAAGATTGGATTTTCGTCAAAAGTTTATTTTTGGGTGTAGGTGAAAAAATGTCCTTTTGAAAAAACAGTTATTCGTTTTAATTCAGGCCCAGGTAGTGGTAAAAACTCTAACCAGTATCTAATTCATTAGGGTTTTATGAAGATTCTTCAAATTAGACATACAATCAATTTACTATCTTTGTAAAATTGAATGTGTACACAAGGGTCATTAGCTGCAATCCGTCATAATTACCCGTAATAGTTCTATGCAACTGCTTTCTTATATCCTACATAATAATTCACAAAATGATTTTTTTTTCTTTTACAAATGAGTACGGTCCATTAATCATTGTGCGTTTTACCTTTCACTACCACACAATGAATTTCATCTCAAAAACAATAAGCTTGTAAACATGTTTACCTTCCTCGATATTGGTTATATCAAATTGAATTATTGAATTTTATGCTGCATCAAATGGTAGATGAAATGTGTTTTCTTTGAAGAGACAACAGGTTGTACTCAAAAGTTACAAGGACGTTCAATCTAATTGTTTAGAAATATTCACACCCAGCAGTTCTGATTTTCGAAACTTCATCAAACGAAAGTCTGCGCATCTGTCTGCCTGTCTGTCTGCTTGAATTGCATTTACAACAAAGGTTTCAAATATTTATTTATTCAGAAGAACAGTACTCTAAAACTAATTATGATTTTGAAAATATTTCAGTCAGCACTATGGTAGCTTGAGCAAGTGAAATAACTGGCAATAACTTTTATGAGACATAATGCCACATCATACATTTCTGCCTGTTTGTCCTATGTAGACTTTGTCCCAATTTGAGATACTGTCAATGTTTGAACATTCTAAATTTGCTGTAGGAGCTTTTTTGCGTATTTGAGTGTGAATTTTTCAATATGACCAAGGGTTTTTTCTATAAGTTAAAAGTATTTCTTGAGGTGTGAATTACTCATAATTGTTATTGATGATACTGTCGTGGGCACTTGGGATGTTATATATGTTTGCAGTCCTTTAAGAAATAATAAAACAGGAAAAATAATTGAAAATGCCTAGACCAATAGTTTTACTTTTAGTGGACCACTCAGTATATGGAACAATGACTGGAATTTTTAGCAGGGTTATTTGAATGAAGTCCGTTTGTCCAATAAACTACATCTTTAAATGGACCAAGTCTTTGGCACTTAAAATTTCTCATACGGATTTGAAGAAGAGGAATCTTGACATAAATGATGAATCGTTCAATCTTCCTAAATAATTATCGAAAAAAAAAAAAGGAATTTAAACTTGTTTCGTCAGTTCATTAAAGAAAACGGGCAGTATTTTGAGTGGAATGATTTAATGGTTCTAGCAATGAGTACAGGTTGATTCGGTTTCATCGAAAGTTTTTGTAGAATGTGAACATATAATAAATATACATATGTATAAAAGTGGTTGACGATAATACCTCGATCCATCAATTGATCAATGTTTTTTTCTCTCTAAGATTTTGGTGATTGCAGAATGGGAATCAATGGGGGCACCTCCTTCGTGTGAGAATTTCCGCTTCACTCGTTGTACTGTCTACTTCGTTGATAGAGGCCACAGTACGTATCCTTCGTTAGATGCATTGGCCTTGATGCACTGGGGACAACTGTGACATTACACATCGTACTACCATAAAGGCCTAAAATATAAGTGGGGCCCGATCAACGATGACAGTTTCGTTCGAAGCCGAACTGATTACACGAAGATGTTGCTTCAATAGAAACTCAGTTAGGAATCCCTTTCGACTTCTAAGAGCATCTCCGTTATATTCTTGGTCCTTTGATGTCCAGTATACGTCCATTCTGAATTTTACACTCGTTATCGCAGTCTTCAACGGACTCCATTCAAAATTCGGAAGTCGTCGTATTCGGAAGATTTGTGAGTACTGTTCATCGAAAATTTCTCTCTAAGCCTTTGATGATTGCAGAATGGAAATCAATGGGGGCATCTCCTTCGTGTGACAAGTTCCGCTTCACTCGTTGTACTGTCTACATCGTTGATAGGGGCCACAGTACGTATCCTTCGTTAGATGCATTGGCCTTGATGCACTGAGGACAACTGTGACATTACACAGCACAGCGTACTACCATAAAGGCCTAAAATATAAGTGGGGCTCGATCAACGATGACAGTTTCGTTCGAAGCCGAACTGATTACACGAAGATGTTGCTCCAATAGAAACTCAGTTAGGAATCCCTTTCGACTTCTAAGAGCATCTCCGTTACATTCTCGGTCCTTTGATGTCCAGTATACGTCCATTCTGAATTTTACACTCGTTATCGCAGTCTTCAACGGACTCCATTCAAAATTCGGAAGTCGTCGTATTCGGAAGATTTGTGAGTACTGTTCATCGAAAATTTCTCTCTAAGCCTTTGATGATTGCAGAATGGAAATCAATGGGGGCATCTCCTTCGTGTGACAAGTTCCGCTTCACTCGTTGTACTGTCTACATCGTTGATAGGGGCCAAAGTACGTATCCTTCGTTAGATGCATTGGCCTTGATGCACTGAGGATAACTGTGACATTACACAGCACAGCGTACTACCATAAAGGCCTAAAATATAAGTGGGGCCCGATCAACGATGACAGTTTCGTTCGAAGCCGAACTGATTACACGAAGATGTTGCTCCAATAGAAACTCAGTTAGGAATCCCTTTCGACTTCTAAGAGCATTTCCGTTACATTCTTGGTCCTTTGATGTCCAGTATTATACGTCCATTCTGAATTTTACACTCGTTATCGCAGTCTTCAACGGACTCCATTCAAAATTCGGAAGTCGTCGTATTCGGAAGATTTGTGAGTACTGTTCATCGAAAATTTCTCTCTAAGCCTTTGATGATTGCAGAATGGAAATCAATGGGGGCATCTCCTTTGTGTGACAAGTTCCGCTTCACTCGTTGTACTGTCTACATCGTTGATAGGGGCCAAAGTACGTATCCTTCGTTAGATGCATTGGCCTTGATGCACTGAGGATAACTGTGACATTACACAGCACAGCGTACTACCATAAAGGCCTAAAATATAAGTGGGGCCCGATCAACGATGACAGTTTCGTTCGAAGCCGAACTGATTACACGAAGATGTTGCTCCAATAGAAACTCAGTTAGGAATCCCTTTCGACTTCTAAGAGCATTTCCGTTACATTCTTGGTCCTTTGATGTCCAGTATTATACGTCCATTCTGAATTTTACACTCGTTATCGCAGTCTTCAACGGACTCCATTCAAAATTCGGAAGTCGTCGTATTCGGAAGATTTGTGAGGACTGTTCATCGAAAATTTCTCTCTAAGCTTTTGATGATTGCAGAATGGGAATCAATGTGGGCATCTCCTTCGTGTGACAAGTTCCGCTTCACTCGTTGTACTGTCTACATCGTTGTACTGTCTACATCGTTGATAGGGGCCACAGTACGTATCCTTCGTTAGATGCATTGGCCTTGATGCACTGAGGACAACTGTGACATTACACAGCACAGCGTACTACCATAAAGGCCTAAAATATAAGTGGGGCCCGATCAACAAGGTCGAAGAAATCAGCCCTCTACACTATAGAGGTTCAAAGAGGAAACGCTCTATAGAGGTTCAAAGAGGTGACGCTAGGGGTGTTTTTCGATGTGGAAGTTGACGACAAGGAGACAGAAGCGGCCACACAGGCAACACTAATGAACAGAGGAACACCCCATTCAATGGTTAGCTTGGTTGTATCGTCGCTAACGCAGAGAGGTGGGTTGAGGTATCCCCGGAAGACACAAGATTGGAAGTTGTGGTGGAGGGGGGCTGTGCTGAACTATGATGCCTAGTCATGGATGAATTTCTGGGTGACCTTACAGATGAAGGCTTCATTTCATTTTATTCTAGCGACCTCAGGGTTCAAAATCCTCACATTAGTCACCTTCATGATGAAATGAAGACTGAAATAAAAAAAATTTAAATTCTCGAATTGAAAAAGGGTGACAATAATTTTGGCCAACTTTTTATGTCAAATACCCCTCTGTGCAGTCTTTGGAAGAACGAAATGGCGAAGTAATATCTGTGTGAAATTCCTATTTCTTACGCGAGCGTTTGATGTTGAGTGCCTTATCACTAATATAGTCCTGTCGTACGACTAATACGCATCATGGGCGTGAATATTTTCACGGTTTCGGATATGTTTGTAAAACTATACGCAAGTTACACAAAAATGAGAGCTTATAGCCCGTAGCAAGCAGTCGTGAGATTGGTAACTGTCTCATCATCATCATCGGGCCGATAATTATTGAATGTTTCTATGCAACTAGAGATAGTACAGTGAGGACCACCCGAAGTTATGTGAACATATTGAATAAGTGAACAAAATTATTAATCCTTCAGTTTCAAGTATTTTTTTTTTGATAATCACGAACCACTTAACATTATATCTGTTCAGTACTACTTCCGGAAAGTGAATTCAGTCGCTTCGTATTTAATAGCAGTCCGTGCAGAACACAATGTGTATTTATTTGTTGCAGGGGCCAGCTCTGTATTCATAAATACTACTACATGTTCTGTGTGAACTACTGCATATTAAATCTTGATATTGGATTCAAATTACATGCACATACACGCATTTCACTGCGAATTCTTGCTTTTATTACGGTGGGATGCAGTTAAGGGTCAGCGGAAAAAGCTGAATACCATTCTGTCGATGTCTGGGTTGATAAAACGTAGAAAAAACAGCCTAGTTACTTTGGCAATAAAGTTCAGCAATAATTTTTTTATATTTTTTTAGGAACGAAGTAGATCCAAGGACGAAATTGAGCAAAATAAGTATTTTTTTTGGGATTCTAGCACTGGTAATAATTTTTCACGTTTCCAGGACCAGTATGGCCCAGACAATAATTCATAACTTCTTCATTATGAATTCTGCCAATTTCATATTTCAGTATAACTCATCACAGTCAGTTGAAAGAAGAAACCACATATTCGAAATAATTTTTCGGGCGTCCAGGGCCGGCTTCACTCCAGCAATAAATCTCAACTTCCTTATTAGAAACTCTGCCAGTTTCAAATTTCAGAGTAGGAATCAGGATCAGTTGAGAAAAGAATTCACATGTTCGGAATAATTTTTCCGGGCGTCCAGGGCCGGCTTCACTCCAGCAATAAATCTCAACTTCCTTATTAGAAACTCTGCCAGTTTCAAATTTCAGAGTAGGAATCAGGATCAGTTGAGAAAAGAATTCACATGTTCGGAATAATTTTTCCGGGCGTCCAGGGCCGGCTTCACTCCAGCAGTAAATCTTAACTTCCTTATTAGGAACTCTACCAGTTTCATATCTGGGGGAAACAATCAGGTTCGGTTGAGGAAAAAAAACACATCTTCAGAATAATTTTTTCGAGCGTCCAGGGCCGGCTTCACTCCAGCAATAAATCCTAACTTTCTTATTAGGAACTCTGCCAGTTTTATATTTCAGGGTAATGATCAGGATCGGTTGAGAAAATAATCCACATGTTCGGAATAATTTTTCCGGGCGTCCAGGGCCGGCTTCACTCCAGCAATAAATCCTAACTTTCTTATTAGGAACTCTGCCAGTTTTATATTTCAGGGTAATGATCAGGATCGGTTGAGAAAATAATCCACATGTTCGGAATAATTTTTCCGGGCGTCCAGGGCCGGCTTCACTCCAGCAATAAATCCTAACTTTCTTATTAGGAACTCTGCCAGTTTTATATTTCAGGGTAATGATCAGGATCGGTTGAGAAAATAATCCACATGTTCGGAATAATTTTTCCGGGCGTCCAGGGTCGGCTTCACTCCAGCAATGAATCCTTACTTTCTTATTAGGAACTCTGCCAGTTTCATATTTCAGAGTAACGATCAAGATCGGTTGGGAAAATAATCTACATGTTCGGATATCAGACGCCAAGAAACTGTTCTGCAAGTATCGTTATCGTTTGAACCTGAATATAAAAAAAATGTTCTTTGATTCAGAAACTAATCGGCAAAATTTTGGTAATTGAATGTGATATTCACGGGGTGTACCTTAATCCAACTGTCCATTTCAAGATGTTGATGGGGCTAGCTGTGGGTGCCTATAAGATGATATCGTGCATTTTAATAGAAATAACATCAACACACAATCCCCATGAAGTTATCAAATCAGATTTTCAAATGTTCTAAAGTTTACAGTTCATTACTCGCTTTGAAATTATCACCTTTTATATGGTTCTTGTTCCAGTAGTTACAAATGACACAGATAGTGTTGTCGCAGGCGCGTTTGTCATGTATTGCCCCTGTATCTGGTCCTCGGACACCTTGTAAATGGATCAGGTGAGTTAATATAATAAGTAGTATCTTATCGCGCTTTGTTATTGCCTCTCTTTACTTTTGTACATCTCGAATTATATTTATGTATTCAGCGGTTAGAGTAATTGCTGTTTGTCCGCGATGCGTCTTAAGCCAATCCGTGGGAAATCCATGGGTTCGGTTCTCAAATGAAACAATTACCTACTTGCGTGTTTACAACACATTATTGAACCATTCCCGCATTATATTTGTTTTTATTTTTCTATATACCCCTTCATATCTCCATATTTTAGAGCATCTCGGCGGTTTTCGTTTTTTTTCACACGGTTTATGTTATTAATCTCAGCTGAATTTGCGTATTCGAAATTCGCTGGTAGTCTGAGAGTTTTGCATTTTATTGCTAATAATCAGCGCTTCTAGTTCACATTGTGAACATGCGTTACCGATATTCGCTTGAAGTTCACGTTCCATGACCGCTTCTGGTCAATTTCCCAAGAAAGCGGCTGCTGGACGTGACCATGATGAGATTATTTCCAAAAAATGAATTATTATTCTTCAGTCAGTATTCACCTATTTGAAATAACGCTTTCGTTTTTCTGAAAAAAATTCTCACGATTTTTATGTATTGAAATCTCTGGATGTTATTTTTTTGAGGGGGGGGAAATACCCCAGACTAGTACAAGATTAGAGGTGACAGAAAATATATGCTGGGGAGAATCTTTGGAGGAAAGAAGATGAGGACGGAATGGTTAAGATACACAAAATATCCGTGTGATGTTTTGAAAATAATATAACATCATATCGCAATGAAATACAACTCAAAGTTAACATAAGGATATGTAGTACCTCTAGACACATTTTTTAATCAGATCCTCTTTTTTATCTACATAAAGAACGCGGTGAATTCACTGGATTGTGGCTAATAGGACTACTTATTATCAGAATGAAGATACAATCGTCATATACGTATTTTGTGTGTGTTCTGTTTTCTGTTCAGCATGGGTTTTCAGGACCTTCAGTAATTTCACCTTAGTTTGGCACAACTGAGCCTTCAATGCCGTCTGATTGTCGTCAGGGGATGATAAGTCATTGAGTTTGGTCATCTCTGTTTTATATTACATGAAATTGCAGTTCTGCAGGTGACAATCAATACTGAATTAATTTTCTGATTTTTGAAAACCTGAGGGAGTTGGATTTTACTGATCCTGTATAACTTCTGACATCGAGCATGAGTAATTCTGTATGAATTATGAGTACCTTAATCTTTACCTGGCTGTGAGTGCATACGGTCATTCGCTGGTATCGATTAATTTCAAAAATGTTCTTGTAGTATTATTGTTAGCCTGAAATATCAACATCGAGGCTTGCTGTTTTTCAGTTCATTCGAGACACTCGGTATATGAATGTTCTGTATTCTGATAAAACATAATCACCGCAAACGAGTTGTGATAAATTGACTTTTTCAATCATAATTCAATTGGTAAGGAATTTCCCTCGACTCTTATGTAATCACTTGATGATCGCCAATTAAAATGTAAGATAAATTCCTTTGATCATCGTATAGATCTGAAGAATACTTAATCACTATTTCTCTGTAGATGAGATACATTGCAAATCCACATGTGTTATATTTGAGAAAAAAATACATTTTGTTTTTCACACAATTACAAAAACGGAAATCATCCTAGGTAACTTTTTACTAATAAAAAGGGTCATCTGAAAGTTGAGGAGTAAATCACGACTCAATGTTGACCTGAAATGGACATATTGTGACATTAATGAGTCAGGAATTTCTTTTTGTGGTAGTAACTCAGAAGTATTGAAAATTACCACGAAAACTACTTCAATTTTTTTCGACGTGCGTTTCTCCAACAAAGTTGGTATCATCAAGAGTTGGAAGCTTTTAGTTTCCTATGTTTCTGAATTGTCATCACACCACAGATTTCAAATATTCATATACAGGTGTTTCCGAATTAATTCGAAAAAAATTAGAAGGAGACTCATTGTTGTGAATTGTAGGGGGACAGTCCTACAAAAAAATGTAATTGCATTATTATCAATCATTCATTTGAATTAGGTTTAATAAAAAAAAACAGATACCTTACTAAGAGGACGTTCATAACACTACGGAATTACAGAATATACTATGAAATCCCAGAAACTGAAAATCTTGATATCGTCAAAAAGCAAATTTCTAGACTTGACACTAGCAATTACGTGATTAAGGAATGGAAGAAATAGTAGTGGTCCCAAGTTTAGACCTTGGAAAACCCCGGAAGTTGCTCTAAATGTAATTGATTTAATTCCTTCAGATTCCACAAAAGTTTTGGTTGTTTCCGGGTTTTGCCGTGGTCTTCTTTGGTTAAAATCTCCAAACTTTTCAACTGCAACTTCGGCATTCATCTTTAGTGGCGTGATCGAAGTATGAAGATGACTGCCAAAGCTGGATAATTTAATGAAAAATTGGTGACTTTGACACAATTTTTTTTTAATAATTACTGATATATCATTGCTTTCGTCACTCACCTTTGAAAATCCAATATTGGGTGTTGGCGTTTGGTGCAATCCTACATCATGGCATTTGAAAGCTGGAACAAATGTAAAAAAAATTATTTGCATACATATCGATTAGAAGCATCATATTCTCTTTTAAACTCTAGAACTTTGCAGGAGGTTTTTACGCCCCCCTCTCTTGGTGACATAACTTTCGTGAATTTCATTCAAGGGTATTTTTGGTACGTTCTAGAACTCCGGAGCCTCTGTTATGGTTCATTTCAAGATTCCCTCAAACTAATAAGAACCTTCCTAAAGCCTCGAGAACATTCTGGAGTTTTCTCTTGTATATTCCAGACATTTCTAGAAAGTTCCAAACCTCACGATCACTTAAACTTTAAAACAAATTTAATTTCCAATAAAAAATATTAAGATGATTTTTTAAGATAAAAATTATCCTATTTCAAGCTGGACCATTACGCACAGTTTGCAAAATTTCATTAGGATCGGTTGAGTAGTTCCAGAATTTAGCTCGAACAAATATCGTAACACAGGATTTTTATATACAGTGTGACACATTCAAAATGGTAGCACCCTTATAAAACACACCTTTTTCAAACGATTGGAATGATTTTGTTTTTATCAGGTAGACATTAAAAAACTCCACTATCACACCATATTTCGAGCATGAATCTTCATTTTCAGGGCCAACTATTCGTATTTTCAAAGATCAAAAATCTAAAAAAAATTATGAGCGACTTTTTAAGAACAAATATGACATCACTGAATTCGTGACATTTTCAAATGGTTCATGTTGAATTTACCATGAAATGCTGTCCAGCATATAAGAAAGTTATTGGGAAAAAAATTGAAAAATATGACATTTCATGAACCCACCACTTCAATTCAGGAAGTCTCGAAATATCGCTCATCAGAATTTTATCGAAATCTGTTCAGATATTTTATTGAAATACATATTATATTAATGTTGGTATTTAACTAGCCAGAATAATTTTGGGTAATCAAAAAATTGCACTTCTGAACAATACTGGCCGAACTAAAAGAGCCACTTAGGCCACCCGCTTATATTTGAATAAATGTTTATTGTAGTGTACTGAGACATTAGTATGGTAATCGTCTTGACACGGTTTAATGCGTGTATGTTCACATGCAACTGTAAATGATATTATTTAAATTGTTCTGGTCTGCCTATTCTTTGATGTTTGTCCTCAAACTGAACAAAGTAAAGATAAAAAGTTTTTTTTTTTGGAAAGCGTGTTATTGTCGATGTATTGAGTGATAATTTGGGACTCAGTTGAATTGTTTGCATTTTCTGAGATTTCGAAACGTTATGAAACTCCCATCTCATGGTTTGCCTTCCCAGTTGTGTCACTTATTACGTGGTGATGGAGTACACTCTACCAATAAATGCTGGTGTTCCACAGGGACACATTCTAGCATCGACACTGTTTCTTCTTCACATCAATGATTTGTTGGGAGCTACCTCATGTCCAGTGCACGAACTGAATATGGACTCAGCAAAAATTCTGGAATGGGGATTCAACAACTTGGTGGAATTCAATGCGAATACAACCCAAGCTTGTCTCTTCTCTAGAAGGGCCGATCTCCAAATCTTCCAATCTAATGCTCGGTATTACTATCAGCAGAACCCCTTCATGGGAAGTTCACGTGAGGTTCTTTGCCAAAAAGGTCTCTCAAAAACTTACTTTTTTGTTTCGTGTAAAGAAGTATTTTACTTTAATTATTTTGGGAGATTTTGAATTTTAAAGTTTTTAAAGCACTTTTGGAAATCACTGATCAGAGGTAAACAGCGTATGAAAACCAAGCTATTACTCTGCCAGCGAACAAACACGCTGTTGCCTGAAGAATCAAACCAGTGCCTTCTCCCAAACAAAAATAACTGAAAGGGTCAATATTTTGAGAATTTTTGATTGCTTCTAAAACAAAAATTTTGCAATTATTTGTTACATTATGCTCCATATATAAACTCATTTTTTTAATCGCTCCAATTTTGTAAACAACCTCTAGAACACCGCGGTCCCATCGAGGCTGACCCGTCGAGCTCAGTCCTCTTTTCCAGGGCTCGTTCTTACAACGAACGGCAAAGCGTTGTACCTCGCTGCCTCGGGAGGTGTTCCCTGAGGCATACAACCTGCCGAAATGCAAGAAGAGTGCCAATTCCTATCTACTTTTCCTCGGGTTTGACGATGTTCTCTGAACTTTGCAGATTCCTCAGATACGATGAGGATGTATTCATTTATTGGCACTCTATTCTTACAAGTATCCACTTGCATTTTTGTATGGAATACCATGCATGCTATTTAGTTCTAGAAGAAAGTTTTGTCTTTTTCTGGGACAATCACTGTCAATCCCTGACCAATTTGTGAACCATGTCAGTCCTCAGAAAATATATCTGGGTTTCCTTGTTGTCTAGACGTCATGTGGTGCAATCCGATTTGGAAATGCAGTCAGAGCAGAACTCCTACTGAGATTCCGGAATTCCAGTAAAGCACGAGTGACGTAGTGACGTAAACGTAAAGCAATATACACATGACAGGACTAGAGTCTCGCCACTACCGACTTGGAAACCTGGATTTTAATCAATAGGCCAATCATTTTAGTAAAAATGGGAAAAATTACAAATTTACAAAATACAAATTTACCCCCTCGTACAAACCCAGCAACATTGTTAAAAAAAATATTATTTACAGTTGTGGTTATTTATTTATAGAGTAAAAATTCAAAAGAGTCGCAAAATGGTGGAAACAAATAAAATATTATGTGATAAAGAAAAATGCAAAAAACGTTTTTGATATAATTCACCCTGTAATTAAAATTTACGATTTTTCGTCATTATTCTCGGTTTGAGTACACTATTTTAGATACTTATGGCTCTGCAATGACTAGTTTTTGAGATACACAGAATTAAACAATGAGAGAGATGACAGGTTATACATATATCTGTTATTACAAACGTATCAAAAATGTATTGGAAAGGTAGTGACAAAAAAAGTACTGATATACATTTTATAATTCATCTGGGACATGTCACAAAAACTGTAGATAAATCTGTATGTAGGATACGATTACAAAAAAAATTAACAATTTTTGAATCCGCCGCGTATGTAGTAATATGAATATTTTATATTGCATTACTACGATAAAATGGAATTTTATAAAATAATGACTTGTAATGGTCTCTTTAATAGTATTGTTCCCATCAGAAAAATAAAAGGAAATATCGGGTGGAGTCCCAATTTTTGTTATCGGTGAAAAATTTAATAAAATTGTGTAACATCTATTAAAATTATGATGTATCTTTTGGAACTTAATAATATTATCGAGGTTTTTTTCATAATACCCGCTCATGATTTATAAAAATGAGATTAGGATAGATTTCTTTGTCACATATTTATCATACAAAATCGCGAAAGTTATATCCCGTAAGAGAAAGTATGCGTTTATATTTCCAATGACAATTGTTATAAAGTATCACAAAATATTTCCTAGATCCTCCCACATTTTTAACGGGTAGGCAGGTGCTCAAATTATTAAAAAAGAATACATTATAGGCAGCTTCTTTAATGAATTATTATGTGCGAATAAGCATGAAATGTCAGAGTCGATTAAATTCAGCGAGACAGCTTAATTACTGACATTGTTCAACATTTTCTACTACATGTATTTTTATAATTATGGGTATTAGGATTTGTACAACAGTACAACTATAATTTCTCGTCTCAGAAGTTACTCAAAAAATGTTAATGTAGCAAGTGTATAGGTGTGGTTTGATTCAATTTCCAATTCCTATTTTCAGCTTGGGCGAGATCCCATTTCATTCAAAATTTCATTATTAGATCATTATCTATCATTTACTTATGAAACAATGATATTTTGAATGAATTATAGAAATTGTTTCATTAAAAATAGGTCCAAGTATGTGGCATGACTTGCACTCGGGTGGACCTTCAAACGTTAGAATGGTGAAGGTAGACTTCGCTTTGAAAATTTGGTGAAATTAACAATATCGAGAAAAGCCATAAGGTCTCTGGAGATCTTATAGACTTCAATCTCATGTGCAGAATAAACATACTGAAAAAGTCAAGATGAAATCGAAAACTAGCGTAGATACAATTGGAAGTACCTGTTGTAAGACCAGCTATAATTAAAAAATCAACTATCTGAATGAAAATGCAAATTTTTACTTTCAGATATTTCTTTTCAGTTAGGGTCTTTTCACAATATCTATCAGATGTAGTTCAATGTTCAGCGTGGCTTTAGCCGAAGAAGTAGTTGTAGATATTACAAAAAAAAAACACATTTTTTTTATTTCCAATGGACTAAACTAAGGCCATCTCAGTCGGCTGAATTGTATTGCCTTGTGATACGGGGTAGCCTTGTAGTGGTCGATGGTGTATAAAAAGTGAAAATAGTGGAGATGAGGTTGTGGTCGGAGTACTCAAATGAGACACAAACTTCTATACTCTATGAATAAGGATTGGTGGTGATAATAAGATCAAAAGTATTGGCATACTGGTTGTTGATATCAGAAATGAGTGTCTATAGCTTGACCAGTTGCTCTAGACAGTCTAGACCATACATGATAGCGAAGGCCTCAGCTTGACGACATACCTCGTCTGTTTTATTTTGGATGAAACGTGCATTGAGTGAAATAAAAGTAGTTTTGGTGTACGGGCATATTCAGGCGCGAGCCTAGGGACCTTCCATTGGGGATAGGTAATCAATCCTGAACATAAAATTTATGAGACTGTTTTTTCCAGACAAAATTTTTTACTGCGCCTATGAGTATCACTTTCTTATGAAGGCGTCGTAGTAACCCAATTACCCGCTTCCAATGCCTAGGTAGATTATGCGGCCCCACAAGCACTTCGCCCCGTTCGATTTTTGTGTATTGGTGTACATGTGTCGACGTCATAAATAAGCACCCTGTAATCAAAAGAGTGAAAAGTCATGAAGTATACCATAAATATATTTGCATCAGCAAGAATCCAATTATTTCTGAACCAAAATTCAATTGTTCAAATCATTACGTGCAATCTGTTCTCATTTTATTCTACTTCACTTGTTTTGCAATCCCTTTGATCTAGCGAATTCAAAGTATGGGTGTGTTATTAAACCGTTTTGGAATAAAAAGTGTTGGAGTTATCTTGCCCGAAGAGACCGATGGGACGAGCTGATGTACTGAAACGGACATTCAATTTAAATGCAAAGGAGAGATGAAAAAAGAGCAATTGAAAATTGCGAATAGATGACGCCAGTTAGACATATTCCCCAGGAATCCATAAACTTTTCAGCGACTTGAACGGTGACGGACGAATCAGATAAGAAGCGTCTGCAGGCACGTATACATGTCGAGTCGAGAGTTAATTGACAGGCCAATCAATGGGGGATTTTGTCACTAAACTCGATGCGACATTGATTGACTTAATATTCCACAGTTCAATTTCAATAAACAATGGGTAATTTCCAGTATACTTTGAATCCGCCATCCAAATATACGTGATTTAATGTCGATGTCATACGTTCTTCGATTGTTTAACAAAAAAACCTGTTCGTTTTTTCACGACATTTTGTACCGTTTTACGCATCGTGAGAAAACTCCTGATGGCTTCGGCTAGTATTTATTATGCTGCATAGATGGGTTAAAAATCGTTCAATTAATTACACTCCGTATTTGCCATTTTATACCAACTCTTCCTCTTGTTCGAATTGAATGAATAGAATCGGATTTTTTATATCGACCTTTCGTTACTTTCTTTTGCATTTCTACTTCTCAAGGAGGATCAGTTTCAGTTAAGGACACATCTGAAGGACTACATTTTTTGAGACAATAAGATATCGAAAGTATCTATAAATAAATAATTGATTTATTATCGGGGATTCGGTCAGTGAAAAGAAGTTTTTTCTTTTTTGCTACCCGAGCTTTCGCAAACGTATATTTGCTTTATCGAGGGTGTGCAATTTGAGGTTTTCTTCGAAGTTTGAAGATCATATAAAACTAAAATTGTAAATTAAAAAAAAACTAGACAAGGAAATTTTAATGAATTTTCCTAAAAATTCGAAAGAAAAACTCGAGAGCTGTCGCTTTCAAGTAGGCAGCATACGGTCGATGGTTGAAAAATATGAGTCCTGAGACCAGAGCGAAATATGTTGAAGAAACAAACATCTGCAAGGAGACAATCGAATTCTCGAAAAAGGCTCGAAACACTAAGAAACGATCAAGCTTGTTGCTGCAAATACCAAGCCACTCGCTGAAGCTTTTTGATTTTATTTATTTAAGTTTCATTTCAGTTTAAATAACGCTTGTTGAAGAATATTCAAAGACATATATTTTGAAAATATTCCTCATAATGTTTGTGATGAATATGCATTTCATTTTACTGAGAGGAATGCAAGATGCAGTTACCATAATCATCTAGCAAATGTTTTTCACGTCTTCAGGAAAACACATTGATAGTGATACTATCCCTAACAAAAAAAAACTTCAATTCTTTTAATAATATACAGAAACTCAACTATGAATGATTTCCATGATCGTTCTAGGATAGGGAAATAATCTGCTCTCATCTAAAGGGGAACTCCTATATTCTCTATTTGGAACCTCCGTCGGGACCGGTTCTGTACTTCTTTAAGAATATGACCTAAATTTGAAACTCCATTTCCAATCGGTCACTTACAAAAGGACATTCTTTACAAACAAGGCAATACCATGCAGTTGAATCTACAAACAAGAATAACTGGCGGAAAGAAATAAAATGTGAATGGGCAAGATGATCACTAAGTCTTGCGAAGACATAAAGACGTTTTGAAAGGTTCTTTATGTTTGCAATAACTACAACATAATTTCACGGAACTTGATGACAGAGGCACTGAGAAAACAACTATGCAATTTCCAGTTTATTATTTATGGATATATAATTCAATAATTAACAACGATTATGAGATAAATGGCTTTTCACATTCTTGTTTACCGACAGAATATGTTAATATGTGTACGAATATTGGAATATAATCATGGATATGATAATTGATACTGCAGCAGAGACGCATCACTATTTTAACTAAATGGTCTTGTTTTGAAATATGATTGATTATTAGTTTTTTTTTTTGTGCCAACGCATTTGTCGTCATATCTTAGCGAATTATCTTTAAAAATTAACTAATTGGGTGATTCCTGTATAACAATAATTTTTCGTGATATACCGGCTGTCAACGTATCCTTCAGACAAGCCACTGTTTCAAGAGTTTCAGGAGTACGAGATTTAAACTTGAAAAGGGTATTAGATTCAAGAATTAGAGAATTTTTCACATACTACCCCCATCACTTCCGGTTTTATTGGAATGACACCAACTTCAGAATTTTATATGGAACGTCTTATATACTTTTCCTTTTTTTTTGTATGAACGATTCTAGTACGATCATATAGTTGTGAGAAAACAAAATTAACACACTGAACTTTTCCAGAAGAAAATAAATGACGCTTAAAAAATATTATAAACACTTATTACTCACTCCTATCTAGGAAGCAGCTGAAGCCAGGTCCAACATTGTCAAAAAATCACCCGACCACAGAGGTGAGGCATCGTGTCGAAGGGTGCGTGGAAATTCGCGAATAGTCGGAATAGAAAAAAAGAAGATCGGAATTCCGACTCCATAAGAGGAGCTGGGTCTGAGATCTACCTCTTAACAAGAGGAGATTGGAAACTTGCTGCTTCCAGAACTGACTTCACATCAGGAAAAGGAACTATTGGAGTCTCCAAAACCTACTGAAAAAGATCAAGGTGAGGCAAGCCTTGTACAACCTCAAACAGAAACGCGATCGAATGGGGATACATATGAATCCGAATCTGCTGGATTAGCCAAATGCCATAATAGGCCATTCGATCCGGTAGAGGGCCTGATGAAGGCCCGCTCAATTTTTTACCTAACCTTACCTATGCTACAAGGAATATCTTTATTGAGTCATTGTGTATCACATCGGAGGCGTGTTTTAACTTGTATTGATTGATTCACGATGTTGGGTCAATAACAGTACTATGTACTGGCTAAAAATGCCAGGCAACCCTCTAGCTGTGCCTTTTGGGAAATATTTATCACCGAGAAATGACCCTAGGGCCCCTAGGGGTTACCTAATAAAAACAGCAATTTGTAGTTATTGAAACTATTTCCTTGTCATTGGCAAATACCTTAGACGAATTTGGTGATGTTAAAGATGTTAAGAAAATTTGCTTGTACTCACGAAAATATTAAATATAAAGAGATACATTTTGTTCATTCACACGTACCTTGTTGGAAATAGTTAGCTTTCCTGACGTACACACAAACGAGTGCCATAAGTTGCAGTTGCGAAAGTCTTTGTCTCGTCGATGGCGGCAACGGTAACAACTCACGTAAATTAGCTATTTCTGCATTTATTAGATCCCTCCTGAGTTTGCTGGCTCCTTTTGTTGATTTGTTCGCATCAAACCTGCAAATGATAATTCAGTGATATTTTTCACTCAGTTATACACATGAAAACAATTTCCCAGCAAGTTATAGTGGCGTTGGAATTAACTTCCGTATGTTTCTTATTATATCTCCAATCATACAAGATGAATATTGACAGCTATTTACTCTCTGCATTTTTCCTATATCTATAGTCATTTTCATATCTTTCGACCTCGCATGATGTTCACTTTTGAATTTCACTGAATATACCAATACTAGTCTGGCTTTCATGATGCTTTTCTGCGAACATCCTTTCATTATTTCTGTTTTGCAGAGATATTTTCATGTTTATTATTCTCCTCATCTGAATGAAAGAATGAATGGACCGGGTCATTGAATCAATATCATATATGGTCACAGCCTATATCAGATCATCACTAAATACTGATTTGTTTATATCAAAGTTTTTATTTTTAATCCGGAACAAATTACGATAGATAATGTGTACAACTCTCTGGTATTCACCATAAAAACAGTACAATAGAATGGATAAAAATGTACCTGATAGACGAAATAGATTAAATTCCATATTTCCATCAATTGTTAACATGCCCAAATTACTCGGTGAGTGAAAAAACAAGGAATTTCGATTTAATCAATACAAGTTTGGAATAGCATAAATTCTAAAAAGTGATACAATAAAATTTTTCATTGCACCCATTCTCGAGAGGCGCACAAAAACTATTTTAATTATTTTACGAGTTCGTTTTTTTTATCAATCAAACGTGCCGGCATCCATAACGGCAAACATAACAATCATTAATAGCTACTCATATTATTTGATTTACAACGACAATGTTAATAGAAAATCACGTTCAAACTTTTACAGAAAACATTTTCATGCTATAAATTTTAAAGTTATGGGCGAATGCTAACAAAGGCAACACTCAAAAATAGTCTAGAGTGTTGCTTGTTTTGAAGCTTTGACGCATATGAAATTTGATATCGATATAATGAGTGACCAATTATGTTGAATGAATAAACGGGTTCAGGATATTCCGTTTCAGATAACTATTATATCAAACCAAAAGTCCTGGTTTCTTTTGATTTCCTGAATTCTGGAGGTAAAAACCTGTAACTTCCACGAACATACATAGATAGGATACGGAATAGAAAAAAAAATTATTCGACAAAAACAATTTATATGTTACCCCTTTACCACACACTCTCCCTAGATGCATATCTACAATCCTGAAGATGCATTGGTCATTTTGAAATACATCTAGAAACATATAACACATTCATCAAATTGTCCTAAAGCAACGACAAAGAAACGAACTGATTGGACAATTTGTTTTAAATTTTTTCTAAGTTTTGGAATTTTGATATCATTAATTTTTTCTTCTTGATTTTCTCGCATTCCGGCCCTGCTCGTGTATTGCCAAATTAGTTTCGCATGACGATCTTCAGGCCCGATCAATATCAATTTAGTTGTCAATGAAATAAACAAACATAGTCGTGGTGAAAATGTTAACCGGTATTTTATTTCAACACGATCGAATTTTCAGGCTAAAAATGTATTCATTAGAAGGGTTATTTCACAGTGAAATGTAACACTTTTTTAATTAATCGATTTTTACACCGTCTGTAGCGAGAAATTCATGAAATTAAATTTAATGGAATTCATACAGTTTGATTATCTTTTTTCGATGAAAAAATGTAAATATAATTGATACGTCGATGTTATTAAATGAAATACTTCGAGTTCTTTCGCGGATTGACGGGGTCGGTCTTTGAGTACAGAAATCGGTTATCAGATTCCAGATTGGTTTTTTGACAAGATGACGTGCACGTATTAACGGTTAATTTGTTCATTACGGTTGATATACCTGGTGACCCGGGACCAATTTACCCCCATGTATCTTCGTTGTTATTTTGTAAATTTGGTAAATCTATTTGATGTTATAAATGTACAATTAAGCAATAAGTATCATAGCAAATATGTCAATTTTGATAATTACGATTCGGTACAAAATTATCTTTCCAACGTCATACTTCCAGTTCCAAAACTACTGATATATTTGAGATTTTATAAAAAAATACTTTTTGTAGACATATACAAGAAACATAGTATGGAAGGAAACATTATCATGTAAAGATTGTTCAAAATAAATTGTCCAAAGAATTATGAATCTACGCCAATGAACTTGGATTTATCTTGTGTAATGCAAATTTAGGGCATAATTGTAGTTTATCCGAGGAAAAGAAATCGCCAAAGGCAAAAACTCTCAAAGTGATTAACCCTGACACAATGAGGATTATTGTATTTGTCTTTTTACGCCTAACGCGCTGTTTTCTCATTCTAGGATAAACGGCAATATATCTGAGAGGTATATAATTTTGTGATATATGGTGTTGCTCAGCTAAACAACAAATTATTCTATTCGTAATCACTACTTCTCGAGATATATGAAATATTCACATGAATATCAAATTCCATGAGAGGTGTGTACCTTGACTTCGAAATAGACAGGAGCGTTCGTGTTAATGTTAATCAATCTGAGAATATTGGTATCTGAATTGATTTCAATTCACTGTATCATTGGTTCACACAATGCCGGTTTACGTACAGTGAGTGATTTGAGAGTAGGTGGAAAAGACGAAAATACTGCCCCTAGTGGATTAATTGTAATCGTTTTATAAACAACCTCTGTAGGTACTTATGTGTTAATGTCCCCATACTGCCGGTTTGTACTGATCAACTGATGAAATGCACAAAAAAAAGGGTGTTCGTGAGATCTATATATTTCTATTTGTTTCATTGTCAATGATAGTGCTGATTATTTTTATCAAAGTTTCTACGAAATTCTGAATGTTTCTTACCAAAAAATACTGGAAATTCGAATACATACGGCAGAAAATACCCGTCCTGGTTTACAGACCATATAAAATCGAGTTCAAGAGTGGAAGAATATTTCAGAAAATAAGAAAAATCACTCAGAATTTCACTTAGGTAACTTTAAACAACTTGAAGTAAATTCTAAAACAGCTATTGTAAGAACGCAAAATACTTTTTAAAACAAGCTTCTATTTGTAAACTACCGCACCAAAATTTAGAAAATAATATTCAATGTATAAAAAACATAGAACTTTAAAAAATGTTGATATTTTCTATAAAACTTGAGGCCTCATTTCAAGTGTAATGACAGTTCAGGCCTCAAGCTTCCAAGAAAATGCTATTTTCTTTAAAGTTTTCTGTTTTTCATATACCAAATATTATTTTGAAATTTTGAGTGTAGTAGTTCACAAATAAAAGCTTGTTTCAAAAAAATCCTCTACATAATATTTTTCATCCTTTTAGCTCAGAATTTTTTAATTATCTGTTTTGATAGGTGCATCAGGTGCCCAGATGTTGGTGCTTGTGTACATTTGACATTTTCGACTTTCGAAACCGGCAAGGGGAGTAAAATTGTTCTAATTTAAATTATTCGACCATCCGATGTTTTTCACTATTTGACCGATTTTTTTTTCGATTTTAATTTCCCAAGTGTTCGCAACTTTTTTCTACACTTTGCTATTTACCTTTTTTTGATAGGACTCGTAGTTTTGCCTGGTATCGTGATAAACCGTTTTCCACCCTTAAAATCTCCTCGTCCCCCCAGTCCCCTTCCCTACCTGTTATTTTTTTTTGAATTTCCTTCCTTTTCCAATGGGTATCATCCTGTTCTGATTTTTTTTTGTGTCAAAAATTATCGACCCTGGCCTATGTTCACATCCATTTCAAATAAAAAACTAGCAACCTAAAACGTCAAAACGTTCTGCTTAATAAAGCGGCAAAATTTTTAATCCGGGCCTGTTGAGAAAAGTTCGAAGACGTAACAGTCATAAAAAAGGGACAAAAGCGGCACTTCAAACTGGTTGATTTATGATATAAAGTAAATTTATAGGTCACTTAGAGCTTGAAGCTGCGATAGGTTGTGAAAAACGTGTTCGGCATTGCGTTCTTTACGGTTCAAACAGTATCGTCCTTAAAGCTGTAAGGTAAGGACATCACGGTAGAGGTAGAACATAATTACCTACATGTGAAGTTAAGATACACGGTTTCAGTAATTAACAAGCGGATTTATTAAGGATTGGCCACATGTTCACCAACACAACACAGCCTACCGTTACAAATACGAACACCTTAGCTTAACGGGCTCCCAAGTCACGAAAATGTCCACAATACCGATCCTACTCCAAAGAAATTAGGCTAAATTGAAAATCGGGAAATACGTCAACACAAATTTATATTTCAGTTTTGGGCATGGTCTTATCACCGAAATTAGTCACAAATATATAAGTTACCAATCACGTTAGTACTATGCATTGCATTTCTGAAAATGAAACTGAAATAACTGAGTTTCCATGTCACTTGTTGCTTTCTTCGATACAAGACATAATATGTATGTTTGAATATATTATTGACATATTAAGGTTGTGTCCAAACATCCGATGTCTTTATGAATGATATGTATGTTATATCAACACGCACAAAGCTATAATTTCTTTTCAATTCAAGCTGCGTCTTCCCTAGCTTGCACAAGTCTCTCGAGGACTTCTGAGGGCTGCTCGTAAGGGGGAAATAACAACAATAACGATAACAATTATATACTTTTCTGTGGTTATCCACTACCCAAAGTTTATCACCTTCTAGTAACATAAGAATTGATAAAAATGGAATAATATAACAATTCTGAAAAATGAAGCCCAATCGTAAATTCATGTATGCCAAGAGAAAAGAATTAAGATAGCTCAACATTTTTATTGTCGAAATTAAAACAATCTATTGTCTAGCGAAACAATTGAGAGAGCATGCAGCACGCCGCGATATTGTTATTACCGTTGAACAATAAATGGCACGAGGGACACATGGTCGAATGGTACAACACCCAAATCAGTTCAACGTTTCAGACAAATCGAACTGATAATTTACGGGTTACGTTTCGGTGTTTCGGTGTTTCTGAAAAACCGAATGACATCATTCATAAAAAAATACGTCTAGATATCCCATAAGCAATACGGGCTTCAAAGAGAATACTTCAACGGAAGATGCTGTACTATAGCTTCGACCGAAAAAATACACAGCGCGCTGGAGGATGGACATCATTGTCTATGTGTTTTCATTGACCTTCCGATGGCTTTCGATACTGTTAGTCACCGTATATACACGAACGAGTAGGAATGAGAGGTAGTGCAAATTTACTTAACAATTACGTCAACAACAGAACTCAAGAAGTGAAAGTGGCTGAAACACTGAGCCGACCAGAGAGAAATTGAATATGGTGTACCGCAGGGAACCGTTTTGGGCCTCTTTTGTTTAATCTCTGCATTAATGAAATATTCACATTGAACAGTCAAGGAAGTATTATAGGGTATGCTGATGATACCGCAATATTATATAAAGCGGAAACATAGCATGAATTAAAACATAAAGCCGAATCTGATCTTCGATTCATAAAGGAGCGGTTTGATGGAAGACTTTTGATAATCAACACACAGAAAATCAACTTCCTGTCCTTCAGCTGTAATTCGGCTGGTAATTGCCCTTTTTTACATCTCACTTTACTCACTTGATGCATAAATTACTATTTCAATACCATCTCAAAGTCGAGATTTCAATGAAGAAAATGAGCCCTGATAAAGATAAAAAATTGAAAAATTGTAAGCCAACTTTATTTTGTTGTAGTCGAAAAATAAATATTTTACTTCGATAAAATTGCAGAACTTCCACTGAACTGGAAGTTCATCACCGAATTTACTGAATCAATGTACCTTTATCCTATATCTATTCTATCTATACCTAGGTGTATTTATTTTTTATTGTAAATTGAATAAATAATAATTATTATCATTATTTAGATTCTTTCGACGAGACACCCTATAACAGAGTCATCTTCAAGAACAATAAAAACCTCGACCGACCAAAATGATCGATTCAAACTGGTATCTTCGAAATATCACATCGACGATGGAGAAATGTTTCCCTCTGAAAAAGTAAATTCATCTAAGCTGACATGGATATATTTCATGGATTATTGCATAATCCCAGCAAAATACGAGTGTGCTTTACTCTCACATACTTTTTTTTTCTACACGACAGCTTCCAACCTTCCTGATGATAATATTCGTCTATACTATATCTATCACATTTTTTATAATTCTATCTTCCTCAGGCTACATCTCAACAAACCTCAAACCTACTAGTTTCGTTTCCACTACTTTTAATGACTTCAGCATCGTTTATGATATAATTTCAATTTGAAATCACTTCGGTTTGATTGGAAATTTTTATTTTCCGAATCATAAATCACTTTCGTTACGTAATGTTCGTCTATATAGCTCTGAAATAAGATTCAAACTACGTTTATCGGCTGAAGGCTAGTCACTATTGAAAACACCATGTTACACAATGAATCACAAAAATATACAAAATATTATTTCAGTAACAATGGGAACCGGCGGTCTGTTACAATATTTTTATTTACAGAGATAAAGAGAGCCTTTATACTTTCGTTCAGTGCCCGAGGCAATGGGCAAATCAAGATAATCACAAGGAGTATTACAAAGTATTCTCTATGGATAATAAATTAAAGTGAGACCGCTTTATTGTGTATAACATTTTATTCCTTGATTTAATGCCGTTCTGATTGGACATATTTCAACACATAAATCAATATTGATGATCTACAATTTTCCCTTTCGTATCTCAAAGGGAGATTTGTGTGGCTTGGCTAATAAAGACATTAAATATTCAGTGTTGAGAAACGAACAAAAAATATTTTTTCAACTTTTGACGAGCGCTACATCGGCAGATGATTTATGTACTTCGCAGTAGTTTGACAAATTACGAACCTAAGTTTTCTTGGAGTATGTTGATGTTACGATGTTTGAGGCGTGTTCCTACATCTATTTGAAGAGTTGCTTGATGAGATAGAATCGAGAAAGTGAGGTGAGGAGGGATGAGTGATGGATGAGTGCAAGACCGTACGTAGAGAGGCTGAAAAGGTCACAAAGCCCCCGAAATGAAAAAAAAAAAACATAACTATGAATTTCAACAATAATAACCGAGAGTAATTATATATCGTTTTTTATCATTATAAAACACGTGTCGAGGTGTTGAAAACATCGGTGTAGTGCGATGTCTAAAAAGTAAGTTTCAATAAGTTAATTTATAGATTTATCAATTTATGTTTTTTTCTACTGGAAAAGTCTTGATGGCCATATTAGTAACTTCACTAAACACTTTAAAGTGAATGTACAATATAGAGCATCATAAAGATTTCCCCTCGATTGAGTTAATATAGTCATAATATCACATTTTCGACAATAGACGTACAATATCTGTCCTCTTAGCCATCAATATTTTTTCATCATGAAAACGTTCAACTGACGAAAATCGGTGTGGTTCAGCTAAGGAAACTTCTTTTGAAAATTTCACTTTTTCAGCCAATCGAAAAATTGGTTTTTGTTTCCATTGCAACCTAAAAATTTCCGGACGATTCAATATTCATCACTCTTCATTTCTATACTACAAACAGGTATATCCACCTTGGATTACCTAGTGTGAATTAGGTCCAATAGTTTATTAGATATATTATGCTGTTATAGTGAATATTTCGCTGTATGCCGCAAATGTTTCGATTTTGAGAATACTCACTTTATACGTCCAAACGCCAAGAACATTATCGATGAAACCTTTGTATATCAGATATTTATAGGTTATCAGAAAATAAGAAAAGAAGAAGAAGATTCAGAAATAAGAAGATTCAGAAATAAGAAGAATAAGTTTTTTGACAGTATTTTGATATTATTCGGTTCTGTCATTGTTGTCGTCTGTCATCTAGCGACAACCGTTAAAAAAGTGCACTGCTTTACGCTTTTCCTTTCAATAATAAAATCATAACTTGATACTGAAATATTTTAATAGTTTAGGCATTCAAACCACATAAAAAATGTGGATTTTTGGGACAGTTCTAAATAAAAGTATTTATAGAAAAATACGCACCTCCATTTCAGAGAAACCTTAATGATATTTTACATATTTCGTATATCCCTGTGAACAATCATTAAATGAATGTTATCTGGTAATTTCCATCACAATTGCATGCACTTCTTGTGGTGAACCTTAAATACCTATAAACCGTACTAAAATAAATGTATACGGTTTTCTAGATATTACCACACAATGACGGCAAAAGTTATAAAGAATTTAAACAATAATTATTTATTTACGCAGTACCGTCGATTATTTGTATGTAATTATGACACTATTGAAATTATAATTATCAGACGTGAATAATATAAATTATCTTGAAACAATACCATTATAAATCCTAGATAATGGAGTGGTAAGATGAAATACCGCCTCCCATTAATATTGACCAAGGCTTTATAATAACATGGGCCGGTTCATAAACTGAATCAAAGGGGGCTGGCTGTACTATGGAAACTATTTCAAGCTCACCTATCTCCAAAACTTTTGGTATTTGGAGATATGCTGCACACTAAATGCATATGTATTTTTTATGATCATAGATAAAAATCTCGGTTAGTGCTACAATGAAATCGCTGACCTCAATTAATTTTTGAACGAGCTGGGTTGAAGTTGAAACATATACATCAAGAATTATGGGAAGAGCTAAATATCTGTGACGCTATATCATGATAATTTCGAAGTATCTTTTGTTTCTCAACAAGAACAGCTAACAGTGTTTGTGACAATATAAGCTGAAAATTGAACTGCTAATTCTGAATTTCTCAAATCAAGCAAAAAATGTTAAATTTACAGTACACATCTAGCAGCAAATTCGAAAATATTCACGCCCACTATGCGCAATAGCCGTATGACGAATACCTAGTGATAAGGCAAACGTTTTTGCAGGAAAACAACTTGGTGCAGTCTGTGAAAAATTAATACACAATAAAATTGGAGTTTCAGTCTAATCATCATCCGAAAGAGAGGAGAATTATGAACTCCGCAGGCTTTGCCCAAACCACCATCATAGTGTTACTCAATGCAATGATGGACACGCTGCTATTGAACATATAAAGGCCTTCATCCTTCGTTCACTTCGTCTACTAAGGACAAATGATTCTCGGACCCAGTATTCACTCACCCCAAGGACGTAGGGAGTGACTATATGGGTAAATGGCACCAGCGTTCCCTCCGGGTATATCGGGGCACCGGAAACAGGGCAAGACTGGGATATTCCTATTCTGATCATACGATTACTTGGTGGAATGATGGACGCGCTGGGATATTCCTAAAGGAAAAATATATTCCTCCCCATGAACACAGCTACAGAGTGTACCCAAAGGCATAGCCTGTACTGGTAGAGAACGGCTATTATAATTATTTGCTGTGTCGCTCCGGGCGACTTACTGAGTCTTGGTAACGTATATTTACTTTTCAGCTGAAGGAGAAACCGGAAACACTACAGCACCACCCCGGGTGGTCGGTGCGCATTTGGGACCGAAAATTCCTCTGTATAAAGGGTGTTTTCGAAATTGAAGTGATAAATTAAGTGGGGAAGTAAAAGATGAAAGGGAGATATTGAATTACAAAGTAATTAAAAGCACCGAATATTTTGAAATTTTTTTATTGCTTTAAAAACAATAATTCTCGCCATCAATGCTAAAACATCAAAAGAGCGTAAAACGGCGAAAAACGAAACTACTGTAAGAAAATCATATAGATAATATAAAAATGGTGACGTCGTTATTTCTCCAAATAGCTCAAAGAGAAAATCAGTTGGGAATTTTCAGTAATTCGCATATATTTATAGCAAATGCACATTTTTCCATTTTTTCATAAAAACTAGCAACGTCACCACGATTACAGTGACTTTCTATCTCCCATGCGTTCGAAATCTTCCTCATTAGGACCATTAGGATCAAAATGTAGGATATACAGTTTTTGGAAATATCTGTATGAATATTTCATCAAACGAAAATTCTATTCTATTCAATAAACTCCAGCGAACTCATAAAATAAATTCGTCTCGTTGTTAAATTTGGAGTGTATGGCGCTAACAAAAAGCAACGAAGTCTAAAAGCCATACAGTGCAAGCTCTTGATATAAATATCATCCGAAGCATCTTGAATGCAAACTAGGTAAGGAAATAGCATAAGCGAGTCACCGTTCAGTGCCCAGATCAGCATCCACGGCGGTATGGAACCCATTACGCAGGGACGGACTTATGATTTTTCGAAAAACACCAGACACCAGAATAACTTGTAGTTTTGGGACCCTTCTCCCAAACCTTGTCGATAGAGAGAGGGACATGGGTGCCCACGAGGTTTTGGCCATGGAATATCTCAGAACTCGAGGCCAAGGGTTGTGAAAGAGATAGTCGAGGGCTTTGAACTTTGACTTTTTCTTCCACAACATCTTGCTTAATAAGCTCTCACAATATGACGTACCAGAAGTAGCACTGAAACTAATTACAATCCACTGAGAGTATTTGCAATCATCCCAATGCAGGGGGGTTCTGATATAGTGAAAGTCAGAGCAAAAGGTAAAGAATATATGGTGATTTTTATTCTGTAGTTATTTATTTTCTTTTTCGAATATTACTTGCTACCTGACTTGCTACCAATGTTGTATGTGTCATTGTTGAATATAGATATCTGTCAATCCATATACAATGAAAACTTCATCCTTAAATACAAAGCCTTTCGTATTGGCGCTTATAGGGCAGGATTATGTACACTCTAATATTTGGGTTTCTTGTCTGTCAGACGTTGATGTCTCTGCTAACGACTGATGGTTGTCGTACCTTTCACAATGTACGTTTCAGAACAGTAAGGGCTGTTAGATTATTTTCTGTTCATTGTAAGGGCGGTTAATTTTCAACTAATTTTTGATTTGATGAATGTATGGCCCTTCGCCAAGTATGCACAATTCCACAGGTGGAAATATTGATTTATTCACATACTGAAATATTGTTTGGCTTCTAATTGAAGTTTGGGCCTAGTCGGAATGTTATATATCTTCAAATGGGTAAATATATTATAATTTGTCAGGAGGGCCACAACCATTTTTTATTCACTTCGACTTTAAAGTCGAAGTGATGAAAAAAAAACCTCTTGTGGCCCTCCTGCGCTTTCGTACAAAAAAATCCCTCACATTGTGGAGACGACTACAAAATATGTAAACTCATCGGACTGGTCAAAAATACAATATCGAGTGTATACCTATAATATTATTTTTGTTCAAAATCTCTTGTGATGGATTACCGGAATTAAATATATTCTTAATATGGCGAAGGAGCTCATTAGACTGGATTCTATGCATGGAAAATATAACTATGTTTGGGATCGCACGTAAAAAGGCAAGACCCTCGTCATTTCCAGCTCGCATAAGTCTTCTGAAGACTTCTAAGGGTTGCCCGTAGGGGTGCAGCCGAATGACGATTAGAACAAAAACAATTATTCCTGTATTTTCTGTAGGGTGGCCGGTGTATCAGTGGACTAATGCGCTAGCCGTTTAAAACTTTAGCTAGCGATGGCCGATTTAATTCCGGAGAGCGAGATAATTTTTCTCAAGATACTAATAATAATAATAATATCGTGGTAAAATTAATATAAATTGCACAAAATTGTTCGAGTGATTATTCATGTACATTTTCATCGTTTTTTGTATTTCTAGTGAATGCAATAAAATTCACTGTTAATTTTCAATTATGCTCAGAAATACTAAAAATACATTTTACATGCTAATTCTAGATATAATATGTTGAATAAGGTTCTATCTGAAATATTAAAACATTATCCAACAACAATATCATATCAAAACATTACCTAATATTATACCAAAATGATTAGCAGAGTGCCTGTGGATGGCTCCAAATACCAATGGATCCTAACCTAGTTATCAAAATTTACAAATTCGAAAGAGGAGACCTGTATGGTTTTATAATTGGTCACTGAGGGTTTCAAAATTGGGTTATTAATTGAATTTATTTATTTATAATGCTTCCAACAAGATCGCCTTCCTTCCTTTACTGCTTCCTTCATTATGTGGTTTGTTTCTTGTAGATGTCCATATATTATATAGCCGATATTTTTATATGATAACACGCGTTCTCACAGAACCTTATGTTAAAATTTCTACCTGTCTGGCCTATACAAGCTAGGATGTGGTTACTGTTCATCAGCTGAAATGAGGTGGTTATTCAGCAGCTCATATAGGCCAGACAGGTAGATATTTTAACATAAGGTATCGTGAACACGTGTTATCAGATAACAAGTCGGCTATATATAATGATAATACCCCCTCATAAACACTCGTAGAGTGTACGCAAATGTGCAGGTAGAGGACGGCTATTATTATTATTTGCGGTGGCGCTCCGGAGCGACTGATTTTTGGTATATTTACTTTTCAGCTGTAGGAAAACCCGGAAAACTTGCAGCGCCACCTCAGTTGGACATCTACAAGAAACAATCCACACCATAAATGAAGATTACATGCAGATCCTTCATAGATGCAGTAAGGGAAGAAAGATGAACTTGTTGGAAGCATTATAAATAAATAAATAGTTTTAAAACCCTAATTTTGAAATCCTCAATGACCAATTAGAATTATGCAGCTTTCCTCTTTTGAATTTGTGAATTTTAATAATCAGGTTAGAATCCACTGGTATTTGGAGCCATCCACAGGTACTTTGCTAATTATTTGGGAATAATATTCAGTAATTTAGTCATATTTCATGGAAGATGGATAATTATTTGATATATTATGGAAGTTGGATCATGTTTTGATATTTCAGATGATGTGTTGATGTTTTAGGTAATGTTTTGGTATTTCAAGTACTGTTTTGTTATTTCAGGTAATGACTTGATATCTCCAGTAATATTTTGATTACCCGACCTAGTAGACAAGATTACCGTATTTTATATAGGTATATTAAAGAGTGGTGATACTACGTTATCGCTTATTTGATAATTGTTCAGTAAGCCGAAACCTGTCGTAACAAATAAATTCATAGTGGAAATTGATCAAAACTTATTTTGCCATCCCATGTTCAACATAAATTTCTACAAAATGAATAGATCATCAATCGAACAAATTCGGCGATGCGCCAGTGGGCCGCGTGCGATCCTGTCCGTGCTGTTAACATACCATACGACATTACAAGCCCGCGAGGCAGGAGGCCGACCCGGCCGGCGAGCCGACTTGGAGCCGGTGATGGTGCAGCACATGCCTGATTGTTCGCCGTGTTCGCCGCTTTGTTACTCCCCCGCGTAGATCCGTAACAGCGCATAGCGCACTGCGCACACTAGGTCACTACATTGCGCCCACCGCTTTGCTTTCATTACGATGACCATTAGATGAGCGCGAGTTCTCTACGTTACGTTGTTGCTGTTGCGATCGGCTTGGCTGTGGCTTGCTTTCGTTACGAATGCGTATTGTATTGTAATTATCTGTTTACGCAATTATTTTCCTTCGATCGCAGATAGCTGGCTCCACCTCTTTTTAATTCGGATTTCCATTTCGATAGTTCGTTAGAGGTTCGATTGGTTGTATTGTTCCTGTTCGAGTAGTTCACTCGATTTCGTCAGATGTTGATGTTTTGCTACTCTGGTTTGTTCAGATCGATCTACGGAGTTTTTGTTGGTATCCTCTCGTGTGATTACTTAAAAAAATTTATAAATTCATCAAAATCATATACGGAATACATATTACGAAGGGTTAACAACTCTTTCAGTAGGTGTACATCTCGGAAATTTCAGTCTTATGGTACAACCATTATTATAACCATGAGATTCCTTCAGTACTCTATTTAGTATTTGCTTCAGTCTTTCAGTGTTCGTTTCAGAATTCGTCTCTATATACCATTACTAGTTACATTCAGTCTTTCAATACTACAGGGTGTCCCAGGGTGTCAACGTCATCCTTTGGAGGGTTGATTGTCCAGCTCATGACTGACCTTGGTGAAGTATTGATAGTTTTGGAGATATTTGCACTTTAATGAATTTCGTTGAAATTTAAAACTTTGATCAGTATTTCGAGTGCCGCAGGTATAAAACTTTATAGTTTAAGATTCTAATTTTTGTTATTCAACGTTTAATAACCCTTTTATCGATTACAATCCAAAATAAAAACATTGGTGCAATACCTTTGGAGAAAAAAAACATATTTGCCCGATTCACGAGTTAATTTATTTTATTGGCTTACCTAGACTCTTTATTTTAAAAAATTGCTCATTCATATCCAAATCAGGTGTACAGCTTGGCAAATCTAGCAAGGAATATGAAATCGGCACGCCTATCGATGCGCAGTAGTAGAAGACCTTAGTATACATTTTAACTGAATGTACAATTTATACTACCCTCTTGAATGTCCGAATACTTTATAATTCGCACATCTCATACGTTTATCAACATTCCTTGCTCGATTTGCCAATCTGTATGATTCCTCTAGAAACTTCTGCTCTTTTCTTTCCACCCCATTGCTATTTCTGCTATATTAACGCTCAACGTTTCGTAAACTACCCCCCTCCACCCCGAAACATTTAATTATTGAACAGTTACACTAAGCAAATCGTCTTCGCCGATCGATTATAATTTACTTTCAATATCCAATAAGAGTCGACCGTGCGAAAGACTCGGTTAATCAGGACCTTGTTTTCGCCAAGAATTGATGGAATGAACTTTCAAAGGCCATTTGTGGTATTGCAATAGGTGATTGAAAAAGTTTACGTAACAAGTAGTTACTTTTCCAGTCATCCTTTCAGGGCTTATTTCCATGTGAATTTTTCAGTACTCATTTTTTTGCAAAGATGGTGTGCGCTTCTTTGATACATTTTCATTGTAAAAGTTATAATCTTCGCAGACACTCCAGTTTACCTTGGGAAATAATGGAAGCCGACTACCTAGTACGTACCATGTAGATTGTAGGTGGCTTGGTCGACTGTGTGCTTTATGCGACCTGGAGTATTTTGGAATAGCCGTAGACCGGAACATTTCCAAGGGTACCATAAATTTACTTCGAAAATATTGAATGTCTCTGATTTTTGTTGGTCTATCGTTGAGGAGTTTCAATGAATTTTCTCCGGGAATTAATTGTTTTTAGCTACAGAAGGATATGAAAATGAAGTCCGAAAAGTTTGCCGATAACTGGCGTACTAAAACAAAAATTATGGACATCAAAATATCATTCTCTCCGATAAACCTTCTATATAATATATGAGACAAAATACAACTACTATACTGGCTGATACTGCACGAACATTGAATTTTTTCTGATGAAGGACACTATTTCTAGTTCTAGTTCTCCAAAATGATGGCATATGGATGTGAAGACTGAGTTCGATGCTATTTTGGAAGAGCATTGTCCATGAAAATATCTATAAAACAGTGACATATCGCCAACCTGAGGTGTTCCAGAGAAGTGAGCGAGCTTGTAGACGAAGTATCACTGACAAGACGAATGGTTTTTTTTACATAATCCTAAAGTTTCAATGTGTGTTTGGGTGCTGCACTTCATTATGGGATATTCCAGAACAGGTCAAATTTGTGCCTTAAAAGCCACAGTTGACGATAATTGTAATACTTCTTGGCAAGAAGAGAGAAAGTTTTTGAGAGGCACTTTCAGCAATGGACCTTATATGGTTTTTCCATGAAAGGATACTGCTGATAGTAATAACGAGCATTGAAATGGAAGACTTTGTTGGTATGGATACTCCTGACATAGTTATGCAGGCCACTTGTTCGAAAAAATACATGCTTGGTGTTATTCGCATGGAATTCTACCATGTTGTTGGATCCTAATTCGTTCGACACCAATAATATTCACTTCATTTTTTTATGTGATGTGTTGTGTTCTTCAAAAATCATTTATTTTGCAATTTCTTACTGGGAGTCATGCTATTGAAACTTTATTTCAAATAACCAGCTTCAGTTTGAATAAGGAACGGAGGAACACTGATTCTGCCTTTCCACGTGTGTTCATCCATCTTTGTTTGAATTTCACTTTGTTTTCTGCTACTTTTGGTGGGGAGAGCACAGTGTATAATTTTCTTTAAGTGGCCATAGTTAACCTTGTATTTTAGTTCATCAGGCTCCATCGAAAGAGGGATGTTCCTTAGGCACAAGAGCCTGTTCTGTAGCAGATGAAGCCAAATTGGAGACCCGTAATAAAGATTATAAGGATTGCGATTTTGGCACTGGAGGTGGAATGAGGACAAGATGAGGATAATGAGCCAATTAGAGAAAATAACTGAAGTTTGTTTTATTTCCACCCCTCCTAAGAAATAGGTCAGAATAACTACATAGCAAAACTACAAAATTGAAAACAATATCTCAAAAAGTAGCCGAGAGAGACAATAATATGGAAGAGAAATCAATTCTGAAAATCATCGACATTTACGCTAAATTAGTTAGGTGCCTAGTGATGATTAGCCGATAATAGGCCAATCATTTTAGCAAAAATGGGTAAAAAATTACAAAAGAAAGGAAACTTTCAAAAAAGTTGTATTTTAGTGCGCAATAAAACATAAAACTATACAAATTTGCCCCCCCTCCCGGCAACGTAGTTAAAAAATTGATTACAAACAATTGTGGTAATTTATATTATAAGAAATGCAAAAGAGTCGCAAAATGGTGGAAATAAAGAAAATATCATTCTTTATCGTTCTCCAACTTTGCGACCATTTTCGCTACTCTTTTAGATTTCTTCCACTAAATTTTCAACAGAAGTATGAATAAATAATTGATTCACTCAGACGGAAATGGGCTCTTTGCATTTTTTCAAAAATTCATTTTCAAAAATGTTGCCGGTTTGTCCGAGGTGACAAATTTGTATAAATTTATTGAGCACTAAAATACAACTTTTGTATAAGTTTCCTTTCTTTTGTAAATTTTTCCCCATTTTTGATGCTGCAATGATTGGCCTATAAAACAAAAATGTTATAAAGTAAAAGTTGGATTAGCTGTGAAGAAGGAGTATAAGAAAACTACGGCATGATTGTGATCACAACCGGTAATTATATGTAGATGTAGCTGTCACAAGTAACATTTCATAGGTTTGAATATTATTCATGGTAATGGGTATTATGAGAAATAAAATCTTATTCGTCATCATTCTCTCCATTTGACTGATACGAAGGTAATAGTCTGCATGATTTATCTGTGAGATTATACGATGATTTCGTATGATCTTATAGAAAGTGTGAATTATTTCATAGCACATGATGAAAAAAAAACAGTCGAAGAATTGATGAATGACTGCAGTGGATAAATCCTGATTTAGTAGAGAGGTATTATTTGAAATAGCGGTCGGGTCCAACGCGAACTTGATATTGTTGCTACATTGATAGAAGGCCAATCAGTTTAGTATTCAAAATCAAAATTGGGGAAAAATAGTAAACTGTCAAAAAAGTTGTATTTTAGTACTCGATAAAACATAAACTAAGAACATTGTAAGCAAATGCAAAAGAGTCGCAAAATGGTAAGAACAAAAAAAACATCATCCTACATTGTTCATCAATTTTGCAATCATTTCCAAGTAATACCTTTCCTACCCGATACGGGAAGGTACCAGGTGGCGGATAGGGGACCAATGCTCTTACAGGCGCTTAACATCACAAAAAAACATAACTTAGTGCACTTTTCTGTGTCATCTTGTATACCTCGGAATATTTTCCCAAGAAGGAAACATAAGTTGCGCCGTTTAGAAGCTATGAACCACCGGAGCGCAGTTGCAGGATCCTGTATTTTGTAAGGATTATTTGGCGAATCAAAAATATACACGATGATTGGGCAAGACAACGTCTGATGGACCGCTAGTTGCATAAAACTGAATGCAAACCACTTCGCTCATACTATCACCGAGCATCGAACGATTAGATAATCATCAAGGATGACTGATTCAGCGAGGACCTATGGCTCTCGCCTCTCGCATCCTGCATAGGATTCGATAGCTGAACACGAAGCTCTGGGAATGAACGAATTACTAACAGATAAGTGCACTGATTTTTATAATAGCCGTGGAAGCTTTATGATCTCAAACGCTTAAGCGTAGGAGAGAAAGTATCATTAAAGCGCCTCGAAACGTTTCCAAGCATTCTGCAATCGAGTAAAGAACGGCTTGGGAGGCGGTATCTAATCTATATTCCCAGCTATAGCTATTCGGATATCGGTAGTGACTACACGATCGAGGGGGGGTTGTTTCATTGAAGGCAATTGATTATGAATGCGTGTGATAAACAGTATAATTACCGCATGCCAGTTATATAAGCCAAATTTACCCAGGTTTAACAAAATCGCAATTGAACATGAAAACTAGTGGTGCATGCGTACGAGATTTTCATTTAGTCTTGCATGGGCTCGTCTCGTTTGGAAAAACTAATAAAAAAGCTTAAAAAAAACGTTTTTATAATATTTTCAAAATAAACTAAAGGGATTTAAAAAAGTTTTAATTGAAGATATTGTATCCACTACATTAGTTCGTTTTGATAAAAAGGGGTTCAAATACATGATTCTCAAATGCACTCAAGCACCGTTTGTGAGGATGAACATGGTTTGGCCAACGGAAAAAATGAATTTGTTGCTCTCCATCCAGCCATGAGTTGAAAGCGCCTGCCAGATGGTGGGGTGTGTGCACCAAAAATTCTTCAGCATATCAGGGCCTACGAGCAGAAGAGTTCATCCAGTTGAACTTCTTCTGGGGTTATCAACTGCCTCCTCCAGAAAACTTCGAACTGCACAAGCATCTTCTGAAAGAACATCGTGAATCTTAGCATCCACGCGTGCCAGTTGTTCTTCAGGAGCTTGGTGTTATTGAGCGCCCTATTGGTTCTGATGCCCTGCACTGGCGGCATGATGCGAGATTCTTTTACAACCAGACCCACCAGTGACGTATCTACCACTTTGTTAACCGGTTGATAGGGAGCTGTAACATAACCTCACCGCGAAAATGCCATACATAATCCCTTAGGTCTTGGGCGAAAATGGCGGCATGCTGTGGGTGTCTTTCATACAATAGAGCATGTATTGATAGGATGTATCCTCTCCGGGCGGTCTCACTGGTCTCGTAGCAATGCAGGAGGTTGTCCCTTGATTCATCAGTTCACTGATATTTCCTTTCAAAGCGGTCGTTCTCTATTGGCAAAACCTCGTTTATGGTCCCACCCCCTTGCCTTCGACCCTTTATTCAAGGAGGTCAGTTGTGACGGCCTCTAATTCGTGTACTGGGAACCGAGGAGTTAGCCTAGTATAGCTCTCTTTTCCCTGTTTTCGCCTGAGCTTCCGGTCTGGATTTACAGCTGTATAAGTGGTGTAGCTACTCACCAAGGCCTTGGATGATGGTTGGCTCCACTGCTAAATTATTTATTATTATTATTGATGCATATAATTCCAATAATCGATCCAGGACACTGATCGAGGTTATGCTTATACTTCGTAGTATTCTGCATGATATAGGTATTTGTCGATGAGCAGGTTGACCCTCTTTGCTCAAATATCCGCTATGTAAGTCTTTGCGTCTGTAAAATGCCGTTTTTGGGAATGAGCACGGTTTGTTCCTTGACAAGCCAATCCAGGATCTTTTGTTTTGACACGAGTTGAAAACTGTGGCTATATATGTATGTGAGCGATGGTGTAATGTTGAACCAACAGTTAATACAAGTTCCGCAAACTCTCAAAACTCAAACTTCTCCCAGTTGTACAGATTATTACTATCATTATCATTAATATTATCTGTAGGCGAGAACTCGACCTAGGAAAATTGATCAAAACAAAGCAATTTAGAAACTTGGATATATCTAATGATGTAGAATGAGACCTATACGGTGTCAGGGAAGTTGAAATCTCCATGATAATAACAATATCAGCGGATAGACATATCACGTATCTCAAATACGTCTTATACATCTGTCTGAACTGTATCAGTCCGTTGCGTGTCTCGTAGCCACTACCGAAGTTATTAGTTTGCCTTGAATTGTTACAATCTCAGCAAAAGGTATTTGCATTAACAAATAATATCTATGTATTTATCCTAATAAGGTAGTATTTTTCATTGGTTATATTTTAAACGCCATGGGTGTTCCGAGAACTCAGCTGTTCATTTATCTAATTGTGGATATCATTGAATCGATCAAATCTTGGCCAGCACCGGATTGTATTTCTTGTTCGACGCTAAATAACACACACACTCAGTTTGATTTCATGGTTGCACGTTGATCACTATCATTTCTCTGAATTGAGATGGGAAGAGAAATTATTTCGGAAACTAAAATGGCATATTCTAGCAAATAGATATTTTGTATTTTAAGTGTATAGTAAAAAAATGTAGTGTTGTAGTCTTTCTTACAAAGAAAATCTCATCAACCATTTTGGTTATTGTTGGCCAAATTAACAGTGTCCATGATTTCATGAGACACTCTTTCAGATTTGGCGGGAATTTTGTTTTATGTGTTCTGTCAGCTGACGAGGCTGAAAAAAAGTAGGTTGTGATTTTGTAAACTTTCATGTGCAAATTGGCAAGTAAAATGGATAGGAACATCTTTTTCATATCTTGGCGGCCATCTTCACTCAATGCATAATCTATTTTAGTTTCGGAACTGAAAATGAATTTTCAGTTTCTTCGTCCTATAACAACTGGTCATACATGACAATTTTTTCTTGACTTGATTGTTAGAGTTATTTCCATCAATCAGCTGCCCCTTTACGAGCAACCCTCAGAAGTCGTCGAGAGATTTGTGCGAGCTAGAGAAGATGCAGCCCTTACCTTTCTATGTGTGATGCCCTGCACGATCAATTGATCCCTACACTTACTGCCTGGAATCAATTTTATCAATTGGTGTTTCTCAGGTTCACACTGAACTATGCTCAACTTTACTAAAATCACACTATATCTGATTTTTTTTTTCTCGGCCTTCTATGAGAGTCTAAAATGATGTCCTTGGGCAAGTATGTATTTCAAACGTACCCATTTGAAATCGTTCCAGACTTCCATACATGGTTAAATCAGAGCAGTTATGAGGTGATGGGTGTGGTTAGTTTGAAAAATTGAGGAAAGAAGTACAATCCATCTGGAAAACTTGCGACTACTGGCAGAAAAGTTACAATTATTGTGAGTTTAAAATGCGTGAATTATTAGCCCCACAACTGTTCTGATTGGCCCATATTGAAGTTTGATCGATTTGAATTTTTGCATATCACTCCTAGCAGCTCAATTTTGGTGAACCTGACATATTCAGTTTTTCACACTACTTTTTTCAGTTTGGAAATCTGCCAAATGCCCTCGACTAGTTGGTTCATTGTTTTCTGAAAATTTCAGATGCCAAAAATTCCAAAATAACGATAATACCCATGAGATTCAACTTTCCGATTTTTTTTTAAGGTACCAATTTAATGAAAATTAAATTATATCTTTCCCTGCAGAAAATTTTATTTGCATGAAATGCTTGCTTCATAGCTATGCATGTCTAATATCGCTGTTTCCAGTCAATTTCAGCATGATTTAGCACGATATTTCTGAAAATGAGGATGCTGTGTAGCTCGATGTCTTCAAATCCACGGCAGTTTAAATATGGAATTTGCGTACATGGAACAAAATTACTAGAATTATATAATGAACTTTGTTGTTGAGCAACATTTTTATTTTGGTAAAAGGGCATATATGTGGGAAACTTAGATTATACATACATACTATGCAAATAGCGGTGAGCGCCTTATATGTAAAAGAGATGACTATAAGTAAATGGTATAACCGTTATCCAATGGCAAATTTATTAGGTAATGCAAAAGTCTCGTAGAGGAAAATTAAATTAAAATGTCAATTCCTTGCGTTTTTTGAATGATGTGAATTATTGCTGATTCGTGTAAGAAAATTCACTCAGTTAGCCTCATGCAACTGTTATCAGTTTAATCTTCGGTAGAAAGTAAGGAGAAGGTCATATTTATACAGGGTGTCAACGTATTCGTTAGACAAGCCATAGTTTCCAGAGTTTAAACAGTATGATATTTAAACTTGCATGATAGGGATATAGTATTCAAGAATTATGCAAACAATATGTATTTTATACTCCCCTATCCCTTCAGGTTTCGTGGGAAAAGACCCCAATTTTGGAATTTTAAATGAAATATACAATGGATAACAACTTTAATACATTAATTAATTCTTGAAAAAGTATGAGGAAATTGGGATAATTGGCTCATCAAGTATGCTGTGGATACAAAATTGAACGAAACTAGATTCATACCTCCAATTTTACGATCAAACCGAAAGGGATGCATTATTTTGCAATCCATTACAGAATGAGTAACCATCAATAGATTTGTCATGCAAATTAGAATCTTAGGAATGGCTGTCTAAAAGATGTTTTCTTTCATTCATTCACCCTAGGTGCAATTTTGTCTAAAACTATATGATCGTCCGTATAGAATCCAAAAAAGTTGAAATCATCTCTGCCAAGTTGAAATCTCATACTTTTGAAACTCTGAGAACTCTGGCTTGTCTAAAGAATTCGTTGACACCCGGTATATATAATCATCAAGGATGGTAATATTTGGTCGCTTCATGTATTCGGAAATTGAAATGCATGTTGTGATCAGAAATAGTAAATGTTATTTAACAATAAGGTCATCTCATCTGAAAACAGTTCATTTCTCAGATGTTTCGGAATGCCAGAATATATTCGAGCTGTTGTAGCGTACGATTAAAATCCAATTTTGAATTCTTTCATTTCTGACTAGATGATATATTTTAAGATTATAGTTTGTCTAATCCTTTTATAGATTATAATATTATTTTAAAGAGCTTTCGATGTTATAATACATTATAAACTGGTATTTTGACTTTCCCGCAACACATCTATAAATCAAACTGGAGATATCGAAAAATGCAATCTGCTTTGTCCGCTGATGTCGAATGACTTGTTTTTGAGCTAGACCTTGTTCGGAGTGAGTGTTATTAATTTATTGATGATCAAAGCTGAACAATTTATTGACTTCTTCAAACTTCTTAACTCAAAATGAGTTATTCGTATCTCCCAATCACACATTTGGTCTCTGGTTTGTTTTTAGTTTTTATCTTTTTTCGTTTCCAATCATCTATCGATACTTGCAATCTCCTCAATGTATCTTCACTTATTTCTCAAAATTGTGATTTATCTTAAATATTCTTCCGAATAATGTAATTTTATAGAACAAAAAGGATTGTTGCTCGAACTAGAACACGCCGTATAAGCATTTATCCATTCTGAACCATAGCATATCATCAACTTATTGACGGCAGGCGGCCACACAAAGACAATGACTTTGGATAAAATGTATCAAATTAGGAATTCAGTTATGCTCAATTATAGTCTTGTACCATCAGCAGGCACATTAAACGCAACGCGGAATTTGTAGTAGCCTTAACGATACTTATATATGACTCAAAATAATGGTTTATTTTAAAATGAAGGAAATCACTGAATAAGGCGTCAGGCAAAAATGTCCGTTTGGCTTTTTATGTGCTTGCGCGAGTTCAGAAGGGAATTCAGAGATAAGTAGTCGAATACATCTATTCACAAACAAAAACATTCTGCAGAGATTATTTGAATTCCGGCATTTCTGAAAATTGCATACTTAACACTTTGACTCCAATGGAAATGTATGAATCCTCCGCCAACCTCCACAATGTGCATTATGGAGCATGACTTGTTAAATGCCGTTGAGTTGTCCGACGAAGATGCTTCAGGGGTCAATTCTTACCGAGTGATCTTAGACTTCAGTATCCCACTCAAAAAAGTCGATTATCGAAATACGTTTTCAGAATTATAAGGTAGATGTATTGTTAGGGAGAGTTCACGATTATTTCATCACATTGTAGAAGGAATCAACATGTTTTGAGAAAATGAAGAATTTTTCTGCCTGGATTTTCATCACACAAATTTCTTTTTGGATAATATATTATGCTCTCTCTCTGAATTGAAAGAGAATTCAGACAGTATACCTATCTATTGATTGGAAGTTTAATTTTGTGTAGGAAACCCGTTTCTTGACATCGTTTATTATCCAAAAATGTAAAAATGTTTGCTCAATGAAATTTATACAAGTGTAGATAAGCGAATGAATCAATTTGCCCCAAGTTCCTGCGGTTTTGAAAAAAATATCAGATTTTTTTTTAGTAAAATCTCATCCGTTGTCAAAACACGCTGAAAACTTTATCAGGTTTGGAGGTGATAAGATCGTTTTTGACATAATCAAATGAAATCTCAAAAACGATCCCAACCTGATAGAAAAAGTTTTCTGCGAGCTCTGAATTGCGAAATGTCAACGTTTTTCAAAAAAGATAAGTATTTTTTTTCATTATTATTATTGTTTGGAATGGCTGGTTTTCAGCCAAAGTGCAGGTAGTTCTGTGTAGAACCTTTCTGCTCCCCGCTGTCAGGTCTACCTCCGGATCTCCTGATAAATTCTTGGAGGTTTCTCATGAGATTTCCCTATGGGATGATATCCGAGGGATATGTGAGCCGTTTCTTCCCCCTCATCACAGAACCTGTATAGTGCAGATGGCATTACCCTACCACCTTACTAAGAGAGTTCCAGCTTAGTTCGAGAATTTGTCTTGAGAGCCGATCGGTTGGCCCCATCATCATCTTTCCGTGAGTATTTCCAGGAAGAATGATGATGGTTCTTTACCCATTTCTCCGTGTCCTGCTCAGGGTCTCCAAACAAGAATCCGCAGGTTTCTATCATTGCCTCTGCTGCAATCTGCAAATACAGAGGAGAGAGGTTCAATATTACCTCCAGGTCGATAGCACCAGTAACCTCGAGCATGGCCAGTCTTTGTATACTATATAGCCAGTCTCTCTCTCTCTCTCTCTCTGTGGTTGTTCAACCTTTTGCTACAACAGCAACTCTCCATACGTTATCGGTGTGTATAGCCAAAGGGATTGTTTGGGTGCGAGTCTCCAAGTTTCGCCAAAGGTGCGCTTGGCCTTGCCTTGCCCTTGGTAGTACTTTTCCGGATGTTTGTTCCAGGTGAGCTTTAAGTCTAGATTTAACCACAGGTATTTTGTCCCTACTTACATCTGTAGGCTTTTACCAAAGATTCGAAAAGCTCTGGTGATCTCTAGGTTTCTCTTCCTGTTGGGAAGAACGATCGTGGTTTGTTGTGGGTGGTCCTTGAGGTTCTTCCTCAGATACCACGTCTGTTCGTCTGTGAGGGTTGATTGCATCAGATCAAGACAGACTCCTATATACTTCCCATATTAACAATTATGACGACATCGCCAGCATAGCCTTGGGCATACATTTCTCTCGGGTTGAGATCTGCAAGGAAGCTGTCTACCACGAGATTCCACAATAATGGGGATAGTACCCCCTCTTCAAGGCAGCCTCTCGTAGCATTCACCTCCATTGTATCCCCAAATATGGAGGCATGCATTACCTTGCACTCAAGCATGGCCGATATCCACTAGTTCAAGGCTGGAGAAAGTTTTTTTTTTCTGAGGGTTGATATGATAGAAACATATGATGTGTTATTAAATGCCCCTTCTACGCCAAGAAACGCTGTGAGTGCAATCTCTCTATTCGAGAGAGATTTCTCAATCTTTCCGATCTTTTTCCGATATGCATGGGTACGCGATCAATTGATTTATATAAGATCCAACTGGTGATCCCTTATACGAAATTAAATATTCAATATATTGATTTTATAAAAAACACCTATTTGTGACGAATTTCAAATTTGTAATAAAAAAATCCTTCGGTACTGCTACGAATCTTATTTTGTGAACGCATACTATACTCAAACATATTTTATCACTTTCGTTTACGGACAGACAATATAACAGGAATCTTAACCACAAATTTGGTTCGAATGATTATACCAATCATCCCGTCCAAATGGTGTTAAATTAATAAGCTGCGTATAAATAAGTTCGAATTGTATGACGATCTAACGGAAATATCCGAGGAACGTACCAACAAATCTATATAATCAGTGTAAATTGGCTTGTAATTAAATTTCGATACCATAAAATAGTAATTTATTCATTTGGAATGTTCGGTGTCAAAAGGGTCACCGCTTGATGAAGAAATATGTTTTGAAATGGTAACTACTAATAACAAAGGGTGGGTAATGTTACTCCAGCCAATAATTTCTTCATAAATTGGTCAAACCATAGGCAGAAACTTCCCGTGTTCTATTCAAAACTTGGTACTATTCTGGCAGATGCAATAATAAAACTCTGGCTCTCAGTGATTGTATCATTATTAGTTGAGTAGTTGGTAATGCCCAACACGGATCTTAGCAGAAATCTAGTGAGTCAATTATTTCAATGAATATAAAATAGTTTTCAATAAATTCTTATCGACAGCTTCATAGCTAATTTTATATCTTTAGAATGTACGGATTAACCTTTCCAGAGTATTGAATCAACTGTTTCATTCAATGTTCATTAATAATTCGAGATCCTCCAGTTTTCGACGAAACTCCGAGTTGAAATTCTCGAATTATGTAGATTGAAAAAGTATTTATTGAACATGTACTAATTATAGTATACATCACTTATCTTTTATATCTTATAAATTACCACAGTAATTATCAGGTAATTTTCTAATTTTTCCGGGCCGTCCTATTATTTAACCATTTTATATTAAAATTGAAATTTTATTTTCAATTATGACTACTATTAAATTCATCAATTACGCTGTCATTGGCACACCTTTGGAGTTGAAAATCATTGATATTTGTGCAGTATGAAGAGAATTATCCATCTTACCAATCCATGTGTTGTTAACCACTTTAACTTTTACGAAAGATCAACATTGTTGAAAGCGAACCTAGATTGGTACATTGATAACTCAAAGACATTTGAAGAAGTCGGAGCTGTATGTATGGTGCTAGAAAATGAGCCATAATCACAGTTAGTCTAGAAGACTCTGGCACATGTTTCCCAGGTGGGTGTAACGGCCATATAAAAATGTGGCATATGGAAGTTATCTAAAAGTCAACTCTCAGTTCGTATGGGAGTGTTTGGGTAGCCCCATTAGACTGAACAACAAAACAAGTGACGCATCAAAGGCGTCGCAAAAACAAGTACAAGGACATCCTTCGAAAGATGTGCGATTGATAAACTCTCAGGAAGTGAAAGAGAAGAAAGAGTTCATAACAGTATAGAAAAAAAAACGAGGAAACCTCGATACAGATAATGTGCTATTGGAGGTCTGATACAGCTACAGGACCTAATCTGGATAGGAAAAACCAGCAGCATCTAACGATACGATGGAGTATTTTCTGAAGGGCTAATATCTGGAATAAAGGAGTGAAACAATAGGTAATTACAGAATCCAAAGAGCGTTCCTTTTCAATAAGAATCAAACACCTGTGAAATAAATATTTATAAAAAAAATTCTATTGTAATTACGAATACAAGCAAACAAATATATCATAACAGAAAATGATTTATGAGTAAAGAGAGGACATGCCAATGAAAAAACAGAGAAAAAGAATTAAAAGGCAAAACATCAAAGTAGGTATTTCGATTATTTATCTCAGCTGTAATTAATAAGATAATTTTCATCACATAAATGGTAGATTTTTTGTTTGTTCGTTTGCTGAATGGTTTCTTATATTTTCCCACATAATATAAGTACATGGACTTTTCTCCAGATTTCTGGTTCCAGAAGTATCATTGCAAAGAATTAATTGACTGACAGGTGCCTGTTCAGTCTTAGAATTTAAATACTAATGTGTTTCAAGACTGTTGGGCATTCAATTTGACTATAAAAAAGGACTGTGAATAATTCGACATTTTTCTGAATCTTCAGAAACCGATCTGATCTCATCTAACTCCTGTTATTTTGCTAATATACGTTCGAATTGTGTTTATCTCAACGATTTTTGCAATCGTATTCAAAACGCTTGAGAATTTGTCCGATCTAATCATATTTTTCTGGATATTTAGATAATGAGAACCTGCATCGATGTTTTTCACTGTATCAGTCTTATGAGTCACTAATTACCAAGAGAGAATTATTACTTGGATTCAAGATTATTCTATGACGCAATTCTTAGCGATTGGTTTATCATCGACAGTTCTGTTGAATTTCTTAGAAGGAACCAAAAAAATGTGCTTGCAATTATTTTCATAGAGATTCATTTCAACACAGTGAAACAATAGGTATGAATAATAACATTTCTGAAAATATTCAAGTAATTAAAATATTTATTATTATATATTCTTCTATAAAACTATGCGAAGTATATTGAAACAGAATTAAAATGTGCTTTCCGTCGCATTGATTTATATAAATTGAAGAAGACTGGCAAATGAAAAACCAAATGAAAGGTGGACATTATTATTTGAGGATGACTTCCCAATATATCTGGGTGTCTGGTTTCTTTTCGAATATTTCCATAAATAAACTAACACCAATGATAATAAAAAAGTGAAGTGCAAAAAATAATCATCATCAACAACTAGTTATAAACATAAAAACGTGATAAATTACAAATAAGTGATCAAAGTACAACATCATGAATAAACACGAAAAGTTAAATGAAAATCACATGTTCCGGAAAATTGGAAAATATAATACATTTTTTAGTATGCCTATTTCAGCTGTCAGTTGATCAGTAGTTTTTTGTTTCTTTCCATGAAGTCATCTATGACTATGGATCAAGTATCTTTATAGCCTATTCTATCCTAACTATATTCCTGTTGAAACCTCGTGAAAAAGCATGAATACAACATGATGAGAACTGGTGATTTATGTTCTTTAGTAGCCATAAAAGTGTCTTTATCGGCCATTGAAACATCATGTTGAAGAGTTATTTCAATGAGGACGTCATTCAATTAGTTTCAGTAGGTAACCAAGATCATCAAAAGGCCCGCGTAAACTTATTTACAATGAGAATTTGATGAAATGCTCTTTTTTTTTTGGTTGTGGAGAAACTGCAAAAAATAATGTCTGCAATAATTTTGGAGAAGTTGAAGTTGTGTACCTTGAGACGATATAAAAAAAAAATTATGATTTTCTCCTAGTAACATCGACATCAATATCATGTCAAAGTTCAATTTCAATCCAAACCAATTCATTTTAGATTTTAGTCATTTATTGGGTATGGATCAATTTAATCCAGCGAAATTATAGGAGAGACTTCAACCGATGGAAATTATGCTGACTTGGTCGGTCAGTGCGATGGAGATATTATTTTTGATCGGGATAACTTTTAATTTGTAAACAATGTTGCATTTTCTGATATTCAATTCATTTTCGATATTCGTGGTCTCATAAGTTGTGGAGAACTTTATAGTTTTCTTCAACAAAAAAATTGGGTAAGGTTTCCATGTGAACTGTTATAAAACAATAGACATCTGAATCAGCAATAGAGAACAGACAGATTTCCTATCAAGTTATCATAAAAAGTATTCTGCATATTAAGCTCTCAATTCAGAAAATATTCTTTACTGTTCTAGATGAATATATATCTACCATTTTTTATTGAAATTTATCGTTTTTGTTAGAAACCACTTAGAAAAAATTCTTTTTTCTCATCTTTTCAAAGGAACAAAGAAGCTGCCACATCCAAGAAATGGTAATTTCTTCAGTACCTTAATTTTCAGTGTTCCAATAATCTCTAAAATTTCTCAATGATGATGGCTGCCTGAAACAATTTTGATAAAAAATAGGTGTGAAGATAAATTTCATGCCTCATCAGTTGTTGTTGAAAACACTATTATGTGCAGTATGAATAATATAAATGTAATTCATATTAAACGCTTTGAATGGTATAAATACAGCTAGTGATAGGAAAGATTTTTGGAAGTTTTTTCAATTTGTTCATATTAAATATAGCTCAGCTAAACTCCGCTAAACTCCGCTTAGAGATAATGATGATACCTATAAGAAATTAAAAAATAGTATGAATCCATGGATCTCGGAAAAATTGAATGGACAGAATATTGATGAATATCGATAAATTTTTCAATGAAAATAATCTCATTCATATAATTAGGTAGTGATTGTAATATCGTAATTTTTGCACTGAAATCACGAATTTTATAAATGAACTTTAAAATAGATTATAAATAGATAATATGCATTATTTTACTCCCACTGTGGGAGTTCCTCATTTTAATTTGCTGTTTCTGTTTCATAAACTGGATTCATTTATGCATGGACCAATACACGTATTACGTATTGTTTATAGCAAGAGAAGTAGGCATTCAATTTGAGAAATGCATACTTTTGTCAAGATATTCCCGAAAATGTTTCTTTTGGACAACTAATTCAACCCAAATATTGAGAATATGTATATATTGTTGAAATGTTTATCCATGTTTGTGTTTATATTGTCCATGGCATCACACGAAAACAGGTAAGGGCTGCGTCTTCCCTAGCTCGCACAAGTCTCTCGAGGACTTCTGAGGGTTGCTCCTAGAGGGGCAGCCGGTTGACTGAAATAACAATTTTTACAACAATTATAATTATTTCGCCAATATATTTGCCCCTCAAGAAATTTGTACATTCTTTATTCAATTATTAATATGTGGGTATCGCCTTTTCATGAATTATTTCTGTATATGATGAGCGATAATAAATGAAGATTTATTACTATTGATTAAAATATTTAGACAATATATGCAATATTATAACATCGAATATTCCATGAATAAATATCTTAATCTATAAATCTGTGAAAATTAAACTATACAGTCATTCATTCATGTGGTTTGAAAAATCCAGCCTACGATAAAACTCAACCCTCATTTAAGAACTTCATATATAAACAATGTCCACTCTTCGGTGTTTTATTGTTATATTTCATAATTTTAGTTTTCTGCGAGAAAAGAAAATGGTACCAGCAGAAAGTAAAAGGGAACTTATTTATGTAATAAAAGTAATAACAATAACAAAAAATAATGAAATATAAAAAAAAATTGATTCACTTCCACACAAAGTGAAGTCTTACTATCTGGATCAGTAGACAAAACAGTTGAGAACTTCATTTATCAATTTTATCAATATTCAAGTAATAGACACGATTGGTGAGAAAAACGCACACCTTTTATATCTATTTTGAATTTTTTCAGAGTTACGTACTGGTCTATGAAGGTGGAGGCAGATCATAAAACAAATATACTAAAATCAATAAAAACAGATTTTATTTGAAAAAAATGTTCAGATCATAATATATCTTCTGTAACTTTGAAACAAATGAAAATAGATAGATAAGTTTTACGATTTTATTACTGTCCATGAGATGAAATTTCCCAAACTTTTCTCATCTTTCACAGTGAATACGAAACAAACATCTGAAGACATATTTTTTTTTATAGGATTCAAACAGCCTTCCGATCGACAAACGTATATTGAAAATATCAATATTTTTCTGCATTCAAGACAGATTATTATTTTTTATTACTAGTATATTTCACGGGGCGCAACTTGTGGTTTGCAGTTCCTTTCTGCATGAATATATTATCAGATGTACCTAATGTGATTGTTATTATTATGGAAAACGGTCCTTGAAAATTCATATGGGAATAACTTTAAAATAATTTCGCGAAAATCCTAGAGACTCGACGAGAATCCTAGACACTCCAAGAGTGCATCAATCACCAGTTTCAACCCTGCGTTTTGACTCTCGATGCTCAAGGGTTATGATTTCCCGGCCAACTTTGTTATGGGTATATTTGGCGCGCTCATAGGTCGTACCTTCGTCGCGATATATTTCACTATGAGACATGATAAATTGATTAATCCTATGAGAAGAAAGTCGTGATTTACCGTGTAAACATTTTGCCAGGTGAATATTCACTTAGGAGAGTCACTAGTTCACACACATTGTCGAAAAATATTGAGTTGGTACGCGCGATACGTGGACACGTGAGTTTTCAAACACAAGAAATTGTTGCGTAGTTGAAGTTACCGATACTTCGAGAGATGCACGGCAACTAACCAACTAACGTCGTATAAATGCCCTTCCTCTTATTCTGTGGTTGACCCCTTCTATCCAATACACTATAGGTACTTCGTGTGCGATATTACAAATTTAATAACTGGACTGATATTCACTAAATCAGGACATTTTTTTCGATGATGCTACTCTCTGTCTTTCAGTTATAATTGTCAAGATTCTGTACGTACACAATCAGCGTCAACATTTTCATTGTTTATTCCTATTATTGAAACATTTTCCTGTAATGTTTTTTTTTTTCAGGCTTTGGTTCGGGACATGTGGGTATCTTTTCTGAAACTGAGATGAAACGGGTCAAAATGGCAATATCCAAATTTTTGGCCAGAGTAGTAATTTACGTAAGAAGTCCGGAAAATTCTGTTTTTTTTTTTTGGACGAGTATGCAAAATTCTAGGACGAACCGTAGGCGAGTCCTGGAAGTCTTCGAGTCCAAAAAAACTGTTTTCAGACGTGTTGCTACACTATTTTTTTGCAACCGTGTGGAATAACAAATCAATGAGACACATTTCTTTATTATTCATATTTATATTTATTCTAATCCTTATTTATATTAATATTTATATTAAATGTCGAGTAATTGCTAATATTGAAGGGATTCAATTTGTTTGAAATGGTTTGTATATTTGAATGCCTTTTGTTGAAGTCAGAACAAGAAGGTAAAGTTTCCGTTTCACATTGATTGTTTCCATCTGAAAATTTTTGAATGGTCTTGACAATAATTTTGTTTTTTTTTAAGTGAATTGTCTACATCCTCAGCGACATTGGTAGACTTCCAGCCACATTGTTTCTTCAAATTTATGATGTTTCGTCCATTTTCAGCAAATAACGTCGCTGAATGCTATGATCTGTGTAATTTTTAGGATTGGGTAAATTTAAAAATTCTGCGATTCTTAATCCAAGATTTCCAAAACTGTGGAAACCAACAGGCTGAATAGAACATTTTTCCTTTTTTGTAATTCACGAATAATCTTTTATGTGTAGTAGGTATTTCTATACGCATAATTGTTGCTACCTGAAAATAAATCAAATTAAGTTGATACTTTTACAAAATTCCTAGGCATACACATTGACAGTACTTTGAAATTTGAGTCTCATATAACAGCTTTAAAAAAAAAATTTGAAATCTGTAAACTCAAAATTATAGAAAAATTAGGGGGCGTACCTCACCACGTGGTCACCCGGTGTAGTGGTGTGTGGTGGGGTCGATCAGAAAGCCAAGCAATCGTGAGAGCGGTTATTGTTTGGATGGGTGACCGGTTCGCTTGGACGGAAATATTTTCCGTATGAATTCCTTACCTTGCTTCGGATCGCACGTTAAAAGGTAAGACCCTCGCCATTCCCAACAGAAATCTCCTGCAGTCAGATGACGGTTAGAACAAATTTTTAGTTGCCGAATTCCATATAGGCCCGTAGTAATAGACAATCAATTCATAATAATTCCACAAGTTTTCAAACTTCCAAGTGAATGGTACATCGAGAAAGCGATAAATCTCAGTTTGCATCAACCTCTTCCGAAGTACGCAACATTTTCAAAATGGAAATTAACTTGAATATTGCTGAAAATATTGGAAAAGTTTTGCAAACTTGGAGTAAGTAGTATGGAATATATTATTTCATATCATGAATCAAGGTTGCAACCACTTCAAGTGTACCGAACATTTTTTGAAGAAAATTCCAAAAGTTTTGCAAACTTGGCTGATACATCGGAAAAATATTCCACAGCAATTTTTGAAAAATCTAATTGATTTACAAGATTTTTGTAAATTGCAAAGTTCCGGATCGTGAACAAGGTTGCAAATTTGTGAATGCATCAGAATATATATTTTCAAAATTTGCAACAAAGTTTAAAAACTTTTGTAATAATTTCGAGACCACCTTGATCAATAAAATGACCACGCATTAAAAAAATATATGTTCAGATTAACGTAAAAGGTAGCAAATCTGCACAACTGTTCGGAATATCTTTCCGATGTATCTGTCAAGTTTGCAGAACTTTTGGAATTTTCTCAAGGAGTATACAGCAAAATTCAAGTTATTTGCGATATTGACAATGTTGCGGAATTCGGAACAGGTTGCAAACTGGGATTTATTGCTTTCTTGATGTACCATTCACTTGGCCAAAGTTTGAAAACTTTTGGAATTATTGTTAAATTTTCGATTTTTTATGTCTATCTCTACTGGCCTAATAATTAAGAGACTATGGTGATTAATTTTGTTCTCAGTTCTCATGCACATTTGAATAAATTATTGAAGATATTGAATGTCTGGAATGAGTTTATCAGACATTTTCATCTACACAGAGGATTTGCCACTTTTTGATCACTCTTTGTTTCTCATTAGAGTAGTAAAGAAACTTTATTTGAGGTACTATTTATTGATGATGCATACAGCATTGGGGCACTGAGCAAATACGCCTGGTAATGGACTCTTTCCGTCATTTCAAGTTATCTGATTCTGAAACTATGAAAAATAGGGAATAAATATAACTAAACTCAGTTTGTTTTCCAGAAAACGATTCAATCCGAAACAGTTAAAAAAACAGGTACCAATTATGGCAAGATGTCAAGAAAAACCTGATTTAATTGTTCAACCAAATAAATATAGATGGCGTAACCTTTGCGCAGAATAGTCACCAAAAAACACTCGTACTATTTTTCACACTATAAGTAAATTGTTTTCATTCACACAGGCATTGTCCCTTTTTGCATAACTCTTTGTTTTCGATTGGAAAATGTACCGAAACTGTGCCATGATGCATTCAGCATTGGGACACTGGTCATAAAGTGCGCCTGGTACTGGAACTGGATTTTTTCTGTCATTTCAAGTGACTGATATACTTTTTATCACTTCAACAAAATAAATACAGGTGGCGCTTCCTCTGCGCAGAATGCGAAATTTTCGCAAAAGAAGCGACATCTATAATAATATACTGGAACTCGTATAAAGCAGAATGCGAAATTTTCGCAAAAGAAGCGACATCTATAATAATATACTGGAACTCGTATAAAGTATACTGGGTCTTTCTCGCTATAAGCGGTAGATGGCGGTAATGTATATATTTTAACAGTTTTCGCATTATTTGCAGTCTGCCAAGGGTTCGACATCTATAATTATTTGGATGAACTGGTGAAAAGTAGATCAGGGACCCTATTACCAAATGTCGACTACCATATGTCGAATGTGACAAAATATTTCTATCACTTTTCTCAACTAAGCATTAAAAAGAGATTGAGATATTTTGTCGCATGCGACATAGGGTAGTAGACATTTGAGAATTGGGCCCCCAGGGGGTCTATTCTCGAACCGTTCGATTTCAAATCGTATACGAAAAAGAGAGAAGAATATACATATTCCAAGTGCATTGGTATGAAACAGTATATCAAAATCGCATACGTACAAACTCGAGAATAGCACCCCAGGAAACATACACTAACTGCGGTTTGACTTTGGTTGTTGGGGAGAATGGCAGATACAGATGAACAGTGACTAAAATAAAACTCTAGAACAAGAAGACGAATTGAGAGGACATATTGAGAGAACAGGTGAAAAAGAACAGTTAAAAAGAAGAGTTTTTTGATAAGAACTGGAACAGTTCGAACGAGTTCTTCAATTTTAACTGTTCAGAGCCATCTCTAACCGGAATGGCACACATAAAACGCCACTGCTATATTATTCCTAAACCGGTACCGGAATGACATAAAAATAAAACGTCACTAAAATGTTCGGTCATTCGGTATCGGTGTTGCAAAATTTATGGATAGGTTTATTCGTTTGCATCAAGGTGTAGTGTAGTGTAATTTACACCACATTTTTAATCGAGTGTAGCAGAGTGCAGGTCAAACGAAAGGAATGTGTCAAATTAATTTGCAAACGAACGCTAAAATCGAGTGTAAATTACACCAGGCGTAGGAAAGTGCTACACCTCGATGCAAACGAATAATTCTCATGTGAAATGCACGAAATAAGATCTCTGTGATTTGGTCATTCTGACAGTGGGAAGTTTAAATGAAAAGGCTGCATACAAACTGAGTTGAAAATGAGTAAATTATTAGCCAATCTAACCCGACCTGACTAACCTTGCCTAAACAGAATAAGAATAATACGATACAAAATTATCGACAATATTACCACTAGTCATCCAAATTTGTTTATAACTTCGGTAATGGTCGAAACGCTTATGTCGTGCATTTTACTATCGTCAATTTTGCAACACCGATACTGAACGACAGAACATATTAGTGGCGTTTTAAGAGTAGTTCATGCAAATGCGAAATTCGCAAAAATAGTATCTCTTTTTCATTTCAATTCCATGAAATGAAATAACAATACACTTTTTTGCGAATTTCGCATTTGCATGAATTGAGCCTTATTTGTGTCATTCCGCTCCCGGTCACTGACAAGTGACAACCTGTCAACCTGACAAGTTTGAAGTTTGAGCTGACAACTTGGTTCTTGGTTTGCAACTTGCAACTTTGCAAGTTGTATGCTCATTTGCTCCATATTCTATATGGCTATTTGGCTATATGGTGTTCCAAGTCTGAGGGAAGTAGATTAGCAATAAGTAATCTTGAAAATGAAATGCTCGTTTAGTTCATTTTTCCATGACAGTAAACTGATGAAATAAAATGTCTTCCAAAAGGTGAGTGAACTAGGTAAATTGTCTTTTCTCGCAGTTTATCCTTGTTCAAATAAGGAATCCGTATTGTTTATTCTACTGATAAGTTCGGATGATTATTTTGCATAATTATTGTTTTGTTTTGAATATGATAACAATGTTATTCAAGGAATTTGAAACAAAAATACTGCAAAAAGCTCACTTATCTAGTGCTTCAAAATGATTACAAAAAAAATAAAGCCACTGTTCATCACCTGCTCTGTTTTTAGTATTTTAATCAAATTCTAACAATTTTTTAACATTGAAAATCTGATGGAATTGGATGAAACTGGAATATATTTTCTGCTATTTCGAAACGACATGTCTCAAAAAAATGTGTTTGGTTCTGTGTTGCATTATCAGATAAATTTTATCAAAACGTGATTTCATATTGCAAGCATGTTGATAAATTCGTTTCTATATTTTCCAGCGAATTGAAAAAGTTATCTGAAGAGAGTCTCACCCGCCAACCAGAGGAAGTTTTCGATTTAATATGCAAACTAGGTGAGGGATCATATGGGAGTGTCTACAAGGCACTCCACAAAGAATCTGGCCAAGTATTAGCAATCAAACAAGTACCTGTAGACACAGATCTTCAAGAAATTATTAAAGAAATCTCAATTATGCAACAATGTGACAGTCCATTCGTAGTAAAATACTATGGAAGCTACTTCAAAAATACTGATTTATGGATTGTTATGGAGTACTGTGGCGCTGGATCTGTATCTGATATTATGAGATTACGTAAAAAGACTCTGACTGAAGATGAAATTGCAACAATTTTATCTGATACTTTAAAAGGTTTAGAATATTTACATTTACGGAGAAAAATACATAGGGATATCAAAGCAGGAAACATTTTATTGAATTCTGAAGGACATGCCAAATTAGCCGATTTTGGTGTTGCCGGACAACTGACTGATACTATGGCCAAAAGAAATACTGTGATTGGTGAGTGTATTCACCTGTTTAGTAATTTTATGTTCTACATATTTCATGTTGTTGTACAACACAAACTTAAGAGATGAGGAAAGAATGTATATATCTATCTAATTATGTGAGAATCACATACCTATTCATTTATTTCATCATAGTTGAGTATATGTTTGTTGGCTTATTAACTATAATTTGAAATACCTATAAATTTTTATTTAATACTGTTACTTTCTCTGTCTCCAGCAAATCAAAAGAACTTGCTGGCAGATAGATTTAGTTTATTATGAATGATTAAGAGGCCCAAGAATGGATCCTTGAGGAACACTTTTCCCAATATCCTGTGTAGATGTTTTTAATATTTTCTATTTTACTCTGTGTTGAATATTTGTAGTTTATAATTTTACTTTCAAGAAAGAATGATATGCGATGGCACGCCTCTAATGCATTTCTTCATGTTCATTTTAATTTTGCAAAAAAAAACAGCTGAGCAAGATGAGGTGCAAAGATATTTTGAAATAAAACAAGATGTGTGTGAAAAATATCTGTTTATTGAAATACTTTCAATATTGTATATTCTAGGGACTCCATTTTGGATGGCACCTGAAGTAATACAGGAGATAGGTTACGATTGTGTGGCCGACATTTGGAGTCTTGGAATAACTGCCTTAGAAATGGCTGAAGGAAAACCACCATATGGTGACATTCATCCAATGCGAGCCATTTTCATGATACCGACCAAACCTCCACCTTCATTTAGGGAACCTGATAAATGGAGCACTGAATTTACGGATTTCGTAAATATTTGTCTAGTAAAAAACCCAGATGAACGTGCCACAGCAACAGATCTTCTAGCACATCAGTTTGTAGGTAAGAAGAGATTTTCAATAAAAGACATTACCATCTTTCATTGCCATAATATGTTTGTTTGACAGTTATTGGAATCTGGTATTTATATCATGAAACTTGTATATAAAATTAATTCATGGGAGAGTTTTTGTTTTCCTGCATTTAATTGCAAATTGTTATACCAAGAAAGCCTGACTGAATATCTGTGATTTTACTCATGTTGAACAGACAAGTTATCCTGCCCTCATTTTTGTGATTTAAAAAATACAATTCAGTGTTGTTTACATCAAGTTAACTTTTATATTGATATCGTTTTATGAAAATCACAAGTAAGTTTTAAATCTTATTTATTTTATATATTTCAGGAAATGCCAAAACACCAAATATATTAGTAAACATGATACAAGAAGCTCATGATATCCGAGAGAATCAAACATACAAAAATCTTAATTCTATTGCAAATTTACCGGAATTGAATAAGAATCTGATTGAAGAATCTGTAAGTATTCACCAATACTAAAATAAATTGCCATTCAAGATTTTCACACATTTTCTCACAGATAATTATTTTTAATGAAACATTTTAAATCCATAAATAAAACAAATAATTTTGAGAACGCTGAAATACCCTCTGAAAAAAGAAAACCAAGCATTGGGTAACCCTTGGAATCCGAGTATCTGCAAATATCTCTGCAAGTAATTCAGAAATTTACAGATGGATATTTTTTTCTCAACATACCACTCCAATTACAAAAAATTATATGCCTGTGTTATAAAACTTGCAAAGCATTTATTTTATAAGAAATGGGTTAACCAATCTAAAAATAAAATGAAAGAAAGTTGGGTAATAGTTGTTGACACATTGATAGGAAAAGTAGGCTCGTTGGTGCTTCAGCCCAGTGTGGATCTCAATACATTAAATAATTTCTACTGCAGCATAGCAGCCTTGCTACAGGATTAGATCTATGAGTAATCTTCAAGTGAAACGAGATCTTCCACTGTGAAGTCGGTCGATAATCCTTTATGTGATTGACACCAGCTGATACATCAATATAATTTCACTGGGCGAAAATGTACCCATTTTTTCATTCAACCCTCATCATTGTGTCATACTAATACAGACCTGAATTTGAAATTTGAATCGCCGGTTTTGGAAACAGGATTGATGGCGTAGCGGTTAATTACAAATTTCTCACTTCAATCTTTATTTTCATACTGGAGTCTGATATTCACAGATCTAACTGAATTAAAATTTGGTATAAAATTAAAATATCAAACAAGTTTGACATAACATTCTTATTTCAACAATTTCTAACAAATATGGTAATTGATGATGATTTTCAGGATGATGATGTGGCCTTAGGAAACAAAACTATGCTTCAGTGCACCTATGAAGGTACCCTAGTTCCTGGTAAGGGTGGTACGCTGGTCGCAACATCTCCTAGTGGTACCATGGTAGATTTAGAGTCTGAATTAGGCACTATGGTCATTAATAGTGACATAGATGATCAAACAATGAAAAGTGAGTGCACATATATAATTTTTGGTATCAACTTCTGACAATTGTTTTTTTTTCAGGACATGACACAGGGTCAGCACCAGGTGGCAAAAAATACAGACCAATGTTTTTGGACCACTTTGACAAGAAGGATTCTCAAGCTAAGGTATACATGCAAAGTTAACTTTCTAAAAGTGACAGCTTTTAAATATCCCTAGTAAATCTTTTGAATTAGGTTAAATTTCCAAACAGGGCCTGTACAAAGTCAGAATATACTTCATAAAAGCATTTAGTTGAATTGAATGATTATGATCTATTTTTAAGAAACGATCTTCTAGAAAAACTCTTGAGCTTTGTGCTCAGATATCTGACTGAATTTCTTAATCCCGAGAATCGGAGTGCTTCTTGATCTGCTCACGAGATGGAGTGGCTTACACCCGTTGTATTAGCTTCAGACCAGAGTGACCAAATAGACGGAATGGTGTTATGATTCGGACGGGGAACAGATGGATTCAAGGCTATCTGTGGTGCCTACCCTGTACTGATGACGAGGCAAAAATCTCGAGACTAGTCTGTAGGTGATGCCCCTGTCCAAATCAAAACAAAAATTGTGCTATTTGGTTACAGCAAAGCACTTGCAATTATTTCCTCTGCAATGAGGTAGATTGCGCAAGTATCTTGTTAGACATAATTCCATACTGTTAGCCAGGGGTGGAGTTTATTTATTTATTCATTCAGGGGCAATGAGATATGGCATAGTATTTTATGGTTATATCATGAGGACAGGGTAGGCTGAATAAATCATCTTATTCAATGTTTTTTTATGCAGGGTAATAATGGTGTTACAAGTCCAACAACATTGGAAGATCCTGCCGTTCCTACTTTGGAGAACCAACAAAGTCATCAAACTCAAGGTCATGTGAAAGTGAACGAAGCACCTTCCCCTCAAGCTCAAGAACAAAAGCCACAGTACAATGAACCATTCTCAAATGGGGATTTTGAGTTTGTAAGTATATCATCAGGTCACTGTTGAATATTTTGAAGAATTTTATTTAGAATGGAGACACGAAAGTTTTTTTGGGAAAGAATAGAATAGACATGTACCACAGGTTATCTTTGTGCAATTTCAATGGTAAATACACTCTGTAATATCTAAACCAAAATGGAAGATTTATCTCACAAATATCATTCAGTATGCAAATAATTAAAATTTCGTAAAGACGATATATGCGTTAGGGGTTCCCCAGGGCTCTATTTTAGGTCTTCTTATATCTGTTATACATAAATAACAATCCTAATGAGGGATGTATGATGAACGAGGATGACACCTTCCTCATAAATACAGGGGCAAATGCAGGGCAACCAATTCCTTTGGCCAAAGAAGAAGTTGAAATATCCGAAGAATGTTTTTTTTTTTCAAATGATTTGGTTTCAAATATGAGGAAGATAAATCTCATAAGGGCCGGTTTTATACGTTCAGTTTAGCTCCGGTTGGAGTTACTAATGGTTAGAATGACAACTACATTACATTATTTGATGAATGTAAGTCACATTCTAAACCTTTAGTTAGTTCAACGGAGGATGAAGGAGATCTTGCTCTAAGCTCTAAATAAAATATAACAGTTTTTTATGATTTGACTGATGTACTATACTATTTCTTGTTTTAGTTGAAGCATTTGAGTTATGAAGAACTACAACAAAGAATGAACACTTTGGACTCAGATATGGAGAGAGAGATAGACGAACTGCGCAAGAAATATCAAATCAAGAGACAACCCATTTTGGATGCCATGGATACAAAACGCAAAAGATCGCAGAACTTTTAGATTATAGTACATCTTTTCTGCAACGTCTGGGTGCTCAAAATGTTGTTTTTATTCAAATTTTTATACCCACTTGCCAATCTGAAGTTTTATTGATTTGTTTTAGCTTTGTGGCCCAGTAAGATATGACAAATGTTCTCTGGTTGTTTGCATTGATCTCTATTTTCTCTCTCTCTCTCTCTCATTTTTTGTTGACAGGAAGTTTTTATTTGCATTCAGTTATCATGACTTCTTTTATTAGTTGAATGAACTGCCCGAATCTATGTTATAGACGAAGAGCCAGACCCGAAAATTTTCTCTGAATGTATTAAACCTGGCTTTTCGTTATAGTTGATGTGTACACAAACATACTCTGGTCAGTCAAGCGAATTGTAGAACAGGTGACTCAGTAGCGACATTAAAGATGTAACATTTACCGGGCTGACAAAATGGATTTATTAAAAACATTGTTATACAACTTTCTATGATGCATATCAATAAAAGTTATGTAGGTTAGTCACTCATATATTAGAAGAGAGCTGGTCAGTCAGTTCGAATATACAATACAATACAATATTTGGACTAACGACCAGCTCTGTTCTAATACATGCACTGCATTATAGAAGTTGTATAACAATTTGCAGCTTTAATTAATCCATTTGGTTACCCCGGTAAATGCTACATGTTTGATGCGGCTCCTGAATCGCCTGTTCTACAATTCGCTTGACTGACCAGAGTATGTTTGTGTACATATTGTCTATAACTTATTAACGAAAAACAGCTTTAATAAACTTGGAGTAAATTTTCGGCTCTAACTCTCCTTCTAGAATCTATGTAAGTAATTTACAATAATCTTTCATTGGAAATTATATTTATTGACTATTATCGAATACCAAATATTTGTTACAACTTGGTAGACTACGGTGCTGTATTCTCTTTGAGCCATACCAGTTAGTTGACGATTTGAATTACCATGTTCCTAGTTTGTTGTACTTAATGGGTTAATCGGCTTTTATCATATCTAGATTACACATCTACTTGTTGTGAAGTGATAATTATTTTTTAAAGTGATTTATGGTTAAAACAATGAAATTTTTATTATTTCGATTCAGTTCGAGCTTTTACCCATGTTTTTGTATAGTTCTCTCATATAATTAATTACCTATAGATTTAATCTCTGTACAATAAGTACGCTTTCTGTGCCTTTAATAGAATAAGTAGTTGTAGATTTAAGTAGGACTGTAATCATATTTTTGGATCCCAAATAAATTCTCAATTAACAGTTGCTTCATTTCATTTGAAATTTATCTATTAAGAGTCCATGAGCGCGACCATATTTGGGACGCCTGTTAGAGTAAAGAGTCGATAACTCAAAAACGGTTCGTCATATCGATGTCAAACAAGGACAGGCTTCTAGAGGACGTTTGATTCTAAGTAAGTACGTCTGCGGCAGCACCTCACGATGCTTTTCATAGATAACACGACTCAACAAAAAATAAAAAATGTACTAACCTCAGATAGGGTTGAAATTAGTTATGCAGAAGGACCATGGACTACAGAGATCAGAAATGCAATCCGTTACTCTCTATTTCTCGTAGTTTTTGAAAAATCGGGAATTTCGTAAAAAAAAACTGATTTTCCGAAAACTAGTTTTTTTAAAGAAATGACACCATTCCGCAATTCTCCATAGTGGATTTGGTGGCTCTGGGAGGAAGTTGATTTTTTGCCCTTTCAAAGAAATAAGGTTAACCCCTTTGAAATTTTTTCAGAACATTTCGTACCTCAGAATGGCTTGAAATTTGTTATGCAGAAGGACCATGGACTGCTGAGGTCAGAAATGCAATCCGTTTATCTCTATTTCTCATGGTTTCTGAAAAATCGAAAATTTCGTAAAAAAAAATCGATTTTCCAAAAACTAGTTTTTTTAAAGAAATTTTACCATTCCGCAATTCAGCATCGTTCTTAGATACTCCATAGTGGATTTGGTGGCTCTAGGAGGAAGTTGATTTTTTGCCCTTTCAAAGAAATAAGGTTAACCCCTTTGAACATTTTTCACAACATTTCATACCTCAGATTGGGTTGAAATTCGTTATGCAGAAGAACCATGGACTGCAGAAGTCAGAAATGCAATCCGTTTCTCTCTATTTCTCATAGTTTCTGAAAAATCGGAAATTTCGTAAAAAAAAATCGATTTTCCGAAAACTATATTTTTGAAAGAAATTACACCATTCCGCAATTCAGTATCGTTTCTAGATCCTCCATAGCGGATTTGGTGGCTCTAGGAGGAAGTTGATTTATTGCTCTTTCAAAGAAATGCAATCAGTTTCTTTCTATTTTGCAATCTTCATATGCATTTCGCTCAGATACAAACCTATTTCAACAAGAAATAAATATTGTACCACTGACTGTAAAACAATAAAAAATAATGCTTGGACCAAGTAAAGAAACAAACTCATCAAGGTACTAAATAAATTTATTTATATTGTCAACGAGTAATAACTATACTTTCACGGGGAGAACATACTATTTGGTCTTCAATCTCAGTTATCTAAACAAATATATTCAAAAGTACATTCCATTAGTGGAGTAAATTATCCTAGGTTTCATGTATCAATGTCGGCTTGGAGAGATTTCGAAAATTTAGCTTTATTTTTATTTGGAACGTGAAATATACCAAAGGAACAGTTTGGGTTTTACTTGGAAATATTATCGATAAGGCAAGTGATCACTACCAAACAGTTCTGTTCCTTTTACACAGAAAAATTCGAAGAAATGAATTTTATTGAAAATTGGGTGTTGAACAGATATAAATACATTTCTTGGTAATTCTCGATATACCTCGGCCTGTTACACATATTGAATGAAGAAAAACACAAGATTCTGGAGTTCAAGTCACAACCATAACTGCACTAACCTAGTTTTTAAAACTTTAAGCAAAGCCAAATGACTTACATACCTCATAAGATTCATCTGATTTCTATAACAACTAATCAACGATAAATATATATAAATCACATAATATTAGTTGGAAAAATAAAGAATGACTTCCCTCACGAAAGGTATTTTCAGTTGAAGAAACATGGGACTAAAAGTGAATACATATATTAGATCAATACTTTATTGGTTCTTTCAAACTGTTCAATTTTTCTCCATTGGGAACGCAAGTTTCTATGTCTGTAAGTGATTTGCGCCTCTTACTAGTTTCACCAAAAATTCAAATTATCTCCTTACTCATAAAGCCTTTGATGTTAAGGGTTTTCAATGAATGTTTAACGGTTTAATGGTAACTTTTATGAATATGTGTACTTGTGCCTGTCAACAGATTTGTATATGTATTGAGTATAATATTTTTATTCATTCATTCATTCATTATTAAACATAATGAAAAAATTTATAATGAACTCCAATAATTTTCATTAATTTTTATTCCTGAACATGATGGAAGACTAAACAGAAATAACCAACTCACCAGTGTCGAATTTGTTGCCAGGAAATGAAACAGATATATTCAAGTGAAGTAGATGAAAAACAAATAATTGATAGAAATTGTTTGGGAATCAAGTATATGAAAACTCATATAAAAACTGAAGATAATTCAAAAAATCAACCAACTGGATGAAAATACAAATTTTCCCTCTCAGAATTTTTTCTTTTCAGTTAAGAGTCTTTTCACAATATCTATCAGATGTAGTTCAATGTCCAGCGTGGCTTTTTCCGGGGAAGTAGTTGTTTTCTGTAAGATATTATTTTAAAAAAATCACATTTATTTTTTATTTTAAATGAGAATGTTCTCCTTTCAACATGAATACCTCCCAAGAGGTTATCTTGAACAATGGAAAATAGCAACTTGAGTTTATCTTTCAGCCGCAGATGATTCCACAACAGATTTTATGAATATTCTATTCATATTTTCGAGAAAAAATCAAAATATTTTTGAGGAACATTGCACGTGCGTCTGTCAGATGTCATTCAATGTTCGTCATGGCATTAGCAAAGGAATTTTTTTGTCTGAATACTACGTCCAATATGTTATGGATTTTATGTTATTCCAAAATAGACAATGTAAGCCTAAATAGTCTCATCGCAGACCTTGCCTGAGAAAAGTCATCTTTACCTCACAGAATGATTTAGAGACTTTAAAATTATCGATATTCAACAATAATTAACAATAATATTTCGCTCACTTATCAAACTTTGGTTCAAAAACTAGTTAAATCGTTGAAAGATACAATAGAGTAAGTACATCTGGTACACTTATTGCTGAAAATTTTTTGGTAATTGAACAAATTCACGATTGACTATATGTAATTGTTTATAATTTATCTACAGTGATATGGTGAGATGAAGAACAACGGTTATTTGAACGCTGATATATTCGACAGCGCAGCTGAAATTCAAGATACACACACAAAAAACTGGTCTGACTATGGAAAAAAATGTATATCTTGAATGGCAGGAGTGATACAACCTACTAATGAACAGATGTATAGCATACAAATAGAATAAAGTGACTGAAGGGAGATTCAGAAATGCCTCAACAACATTTTCCTTCAAGCATACCTCATGTTTGTATAATCATTTTGATGTTATAATTTTTCAACACAGGCTTTTTAACTGACATTCAAGTTAACCTTTCAAACTTTCAAAACTCACTGGACATTTGTATGACCCTTTCTGGGTTCAATAATTCATACATTCTATTCAGTTTCAGAAGAAATTCTATTTGTATGCTATGAGGAAAATTAACGTGAAACGTGCATATAATGTAATTGTTTCTGCTCGTGAAACGTTCAGCTGGGAATAATATCATTTTTACAATTTCATCAATTCACTCTACTTTTCATACTTGTGTGCTTTCTGAAGTTTCATACTATAATATTGAAACATTTCACTAATTTTGTATCTCATACAAAACACTTAAAACACATTTTAACATTAGTGGAAGTTGTCTGATTTTGTTCTTCTTAAGGGAAAAACAAATTCTACATATCGGGTATGATTAGACTTTACACCTTTAGAATATTTTTGTATATGCACATTTCAAGAATCTAAATATTGTAATCGAATATGCATTGAGAAATTACGAATCTCATATACTAATAGAACAGACCATTTCAATGTACATATTCGACTACTATATTGACTTTTCTAGCTACAGTAGAATAATTCATCAGAAAATATTTACTGAAATATTCGTAATGTTAAATTAAGTATTTTCTAGAAATACAGAATTATTAAATGAAATTACCGCTTTAATCAGTTCAATTTAGAATTTTTCTAGCTACTTTAGTGTATAACCTCACTCTATAATTACTGATAGAAAACATGCAGAAAGAAAAACGACAAGACACAATGGGTTCATGAAAAATGAAGAACTCAACGCAAAATTGCTGGTAAGAGACGAACAATTGTTGAATATTTCGATTTTCAAAAATTAAATCTACTCGAACCAATAAATAAAAAAAAAATGCCCTGTGTTAACTATGAAAGGGCAGAAACGTCAAGATTTATTCAATTTAATTTTTTTCCGATGACGAAAATTCAATAAAAAAATTTGAGCTTGATCCTCATTGACAGTCATATCCTGAGATTATCTCGCCAACGAATTTAGGGGTATTTCCGTCCAACTGGAAAATTGCAAGAGTACAACCAGTCCCCAAAAGAGAAAAAGACCCTACCCAGCAACTACAGACCTATTGCACTACTATTTGTTATCTCGAAGGTCATGGAGAAAGCCGTCAACATCAAGCTCATGAAATATCTAGAACGCTCAAGAATTATCATTGATCGAAAATATGGTTTCCAGCATCAGAGTGCTTGTTTACTTCTCACATATTTGGCAGCAATCTATCGGAAAATATGTTAAAACTCTGGTCGTTGTACTAGATATCTCCAAGGCGTTTGATCGCGTTTGGCACCAGGATTACAAAAAAAACCGAGTTACCACTGAAAATTTTTTTCGCCGTAATTTTCGACGTCCAAAACTGTTAGAAATTTTTCAGTATTCCCATGCGTTCTTTCGGTGGACAGGAGGGGGACAATTTTTTCATATTGATGTATTGATGAATGAATTCCAATATCAACAGGATTGACTAGATGAATCTATGATAATTTTTCTTTCACACATGTATCAACATTTTCGTTTAAAATAATCACATTTTACATATACTGAATTCAAGAACGACACCAAACAACGATGAGGAACTAGTAAATTTAAGGCCATGAACTACAAGAAAAAAAAATCATACAAGGAATGGTGTCCATCTGGAAATATTCAGTAATTTTAAACCCATTTGTAGAATAAATCGATATTTCAGGGTGCGACGTAGACATTGTGCAATTATCTTACTAGTTTATATTCAAATACATCTTTATGTAATATTGAATGAACGTCCACACAAAAAAATATAAAGGACATTTTTGTCGCAATTGTCACTATGTTCAAACATACAACTTTCATCAATTTTCTGGAAAAATCTAGAAAGATTTAAAGGAACTGTTGACTATTTGGAAATATGCACTAATGGATAACAAAATCGTGAACATACTTTATTTCCAAGTCATAATACCTCCAGTTAGTCACAATTTTCTGATCCATTCAGAATTGAAGATTCTCCACCACAGATAGAAAAAATGGTTGCATGATATGGATCATGATGCCAGATGAACAGTTGATGAACCATATAATGTACAATTTAGTAAGTATCCGACCGAATATCACAGATTCGGTTTGACCGAAGCGCAATCAATTTTTTAAGTTCCAAATTTGAAACATCCATAACAAATAACAGCGAAGATAAGAGGAGTAAAATGGTTCTGGATCACCCGAAATAATTCAAAAGAGAACATTTTCAGAAATAAAAAGAATGGAATGACGATATTCCATGAGCCTTGAGAAAGACCACAGAGGCGGGGAAGGATGAGAAAGGGTGTATCTCATGCATTTATTGAGAGTTATCATTGTTAGGAAGACATTATTATATAATAAAAAAATAAATAAATTGACATGTAATGTGTGACAACTGGAGATATCTGTTAAAAAAGCATTTCGTTTCGAACTAATTAATAGTTTTCCATCAACAGTTCCAACATAAATACTTACGGTATCAGACTATAAGTCCTAATTCAAGTCTATGGTATCATCGAACACAAAAAACCTGGATCGACAGAGGCAACTTTAGCTGTTAAAAAAGCATGCATACAAAATAGCAAGCTCTGTAATATAGAACATTCCAGCTCCTAAAATACAAAAGGGAAAATTTTAATCTCAGATACCTTCATTCCTTGTATCATACTGTACCTTTGTTTCGATGGCCTTGGAATCAATATCTTGGAAATGTAATTTCAGTTTGGACTTTCCATCATCCGATGATCCGCGGAGTTGAGAAAATTTATATTGCCAAAGAGGCGTTTTGGAGTCGCCTTCATGTAAAGAGAATCCCAAGTTCCAGTCTAAAGTCAGTCCGGCAGTTTTTCCATTACTGCTCACAGTAAAAGTTTTGTTCTGGAAAAGAAGGTTTGAATCAAAATTGTTCACTTGTATACATCAATGAGGGAAATAATCATAATATGGAAGTGAATACGTCCGAATGTACAGTGAAACTATACAACAAACAAACCAGTCAAAAAGCTATAAGGTGATCTGTAAACATTTCTATTCGAAGAAAAAGTCAGTGCCTTAAATAATAGTAATATAATGGGATGTGCCACAAGGATTAGTTTTAGGGCCTATTTCTTTCTTGTGTATATAAACGATCAGATATTTCTGGAAGTTGATGATAACAATTACGTGAGAGGAATGTGAAACATTGCTTTGATCCTGTCACTAAAGATCTGTCAAAAAACAGAGAATGCTGTGATTATAATACATCATTATTCAAAGCAAACCAATGAACTCTCAGTTGCAAACCTCTCAAATATATTATTAGGCATAAACAACATAATAAAATAAAGGTAAAAAATGTTTGTGTGATAATGTGCATTACTTGACCTTATTAATGTTCATACATTATAGAAAATAATTGTAAAGATTGAGGCTATATACAATAGAGAGCATTTAGCAAAACTAGTAACAGTATAAATGAGTTTGAGGAATTCTACCAAGTAACTTTTTAGGAATAACCCACCCCTAATTTCATTACAGCTGTACAAACGGAACAATGCCAAGCGTTTTCAATCCTCAGCAATTCTTGACGAGTTTCCACAGAAAAATAACGAGAATCCTGCCCAGAAGTTTGCACCAAAAAGCAATGTTGACGTTCATCTACATTTTCCGATTCCTTCACCACTCGAAACATGGTCTGGTATACCTTGAACATGAGTGGGCACTTGCTCCAGTCCACAACATTCAGCTAGAAATACAGAAAGTTTCGTGTAAATCAAGAGTTTTCTATTGTTACAAAATTTTTAATTGAATCAGAAAAAAAACAATATTTTGGAAAGAAATACCACTCCTACTCAGGGCAGCTTATCAAAAAAATCAGAAGTTAAATGGGGAATACCTCAAGAATCAGTTTTGGGGCCAGCTCTTTTCTTCATTAGTATTTGCAGATGACACCAGAATACTTCAGCATGAAGAAAATGGCTTGACACTTCATTGAAGGATTGGAAATGATTTTATCAAGGTGAAAGATATTAACACATCCAAAAAAAATCTTAATTTTAAATGTAAACTGCAGGGAATTCAGTTAGGTAATCCATTGATTTGTATGGCAAAATGCAGATTCTTGAGTGGCACTTTTGATCAAACATAAAATTTAACCACTACATAAACTTACAGGTGGTGAATCAAAGAGCATCAAGTCAGTCCCTTTCAGTGCAAAAAACCTTGGCTTGTAATTCTGCCATGGGTGGTTGTTATTCAGTACTCCTTCGTTCACCCAACCCATATATTCTATACGATCAGATACACTAAAGTTGCGGTTATATAGTTTCATCTGAAAAAGGTATATAAATAATAATAACAAGTATATTGCCTAAAGCATACATGTACGACTTTACCAGATGCTGTCAACAGAATAACTTCAACATTATACATTTATAATATTTATATTAACAGTATGAGAAAAAAATACGGTCATTACAAAAATATACACACCTGCAAATTAGTTAGTCCAATAATATTATCAGTAATAAACTTCAACCACTGTGACAGAATAGCAGAATCATCACAATGTATAATTCCAGTACTGATCCCATTCAACCCTCTCACTTCAAAAGCATTTGGTCTCAACTTATCAGTTCCAAAAATGTATCTAGTAACATAAGCCATCATCAAAGGTACTACTATAATATCTACCCAATGGGTCTGTGATTGCTCAGGATCAAATTCCGAACATATGGAACTTGGTCTACTGCCCGTACTATTTGTTGTCACTCTCAAACTCTCATCAGAGGCAGCTTTCTCATCACTATTACTGTCTGTTTGCTGCGAGTCCTTATCATCTGCAAAATTCACACAAAACTGGTGATCAACCTATTTGAAAATGAGATAACTTACCTTGATTACTTGCATTTTGGACTTCCATCGTGTAGACTCTAAATTTGTCAGTATTCACCTGAAGACTATTGCAGATTCAAGCAATTGATTAAGATAATGGGAGTCCGAAATACAAGTAATCAAGTTACTACATCGTCTACAACCTTCAAAGATAACTTACCTTGTTTTTGGAGAAATGGTGTGGCAGCTTTATAGTGTTTTACTGTCAATACCACCAAGTCACCAGCATTCCTTAGAATGTTTACAGCATCGTCATGTGGACAAGCTGTGATATACTCCCCGTTCACTGAAATTGAAGGTACAATTGTTGGTACTTCTTGATAAATCACTAATACGGTTTTATTCTTATAGGCAGCTCACCTTTTATTATAGCATCACCAACAAAAAGCTCGCCAGTTTGATCAGCTGCTTGATTCTTATAGATCCTAGAAATTAATATTGGAAGTTTGTGTTCTGCTCCTCCCTTGATGCTCAAACCTAGACCCCCAACTCTCTGTCGTCTCACCTGAACCATTCTCTCCTAAAAAGTGAACAAACAAAAAATGAATCCTCAGAAAATATTGGACATTGGTGGTGTAAAGTTTTCCCTACAACAACATTTCAAATTCGAATAGTTTATTCTGTTGAATTATTGTACAATTTTGCCCTGCACCATAATAGTTTGACAAATACTTAGAATTCGTTGTTATGAACAAATCTTTTTTGTGATTCATTCCAAATATTCAAAAGACTAACCAGTAATGTGCCTACCTAAATTCTTAAATCTTCTATGAGTAATATCTGTTATTAAAACAGGTAAGACCCCAAGAACCTTGCGAGTCAATAAGTTAGGGGGTATATAGCTAGCAGTCAATCGATTGACTGTATCAAATTCCATACATTTATTCCTAGTAATCAGTTATCAGTTGTTTCCGAGCCATCGTGTTGTACGTTTTTATTGTTTAAGTGTTTACTATTTTAAAAATATTGTAAATAAAGTGTTATTGTGTTTGTTAACTTCTGCGTCCGTTAGTTCAACAACAACCAACTCACCCGTCACTCTACTCATTGTGACAGTAGAATAATTTATCAAAACCTAAATGGGTACTGAATGTAGGATGTGAATATCGAGTACTGTTCGCTTATTTTAACGAAAAGTCTGAGAAAATGAAAAGTCCTAACGGACTAGTGATTTGAAATCTAAGTCAACATTAATGATAATATTGACATCAACAAATATGCGAAATTCCATTCTTTTTGAAAAAAAAAATCTGAATTGGTTGCCTTATAACGAAAGTGGTAGAAAAAATACTGTATGTAACTCGTGATTGAAGTGCTTTATTCAACTGTAGGAGTTGAATTCCGCCTATAGCTTCGTGCGTCAACATTTCCTTCTCGTAAAAAAAAGTGCTACCTTACTCACTTGATAGAAGTTCGTAAATATTCTGAAAAGGAGATGCAATTGCCCCAAACTTACTTTCGCATTCAATGGTTTAGCCTCAGGGGGTAAAGGCTCTTCTTTCTGCAGACGCAACACTTCCATCGACAACTGAAGTTGCACTGGTATGGGCCTACTCTTTCCATCACTGACTGTGACCATTCCAGTCCTGACTTTGAGCTTCTGGTCTACCTTTTCTTCAATTGGTGTAGTCATTCTTGTAGTAGTGATCCTCATATTTGAATCTACTAATATTTCAAATCAGCTAGGAGAATGTAATTGATTTTTCAAATTTCTTTACCTTAGTTGACCAATATAAAACACTATCTTTGCCGTTTCAAGACAAATTATCAAGACTAGAGACTCTCTTATTAGCGTATCAGATTAATAAACACCAAGAACATTACAGGTTTTTGGGACATTCCAATGTAATGTTATTACAGCTGCCATTTTTAAAGGGCCAAAACAAATCACAGGGTATTTGATTCATAGGAATGTGCAATCATTTACACTGGCATACTTCGCAAATGTTCTACTTTATAGGGTTTTTAGCCACAAAATACACATCCCCAACCCAAACTTTTCCATGCCCTTTTGGCAGTTTTGGCACCATCATAACATCAATTTCTTATGCACAGAACAGAGACTAAAAGTAAACTTTCTATGCCGTACAGTGTTGCCAACCAGATGGCCAAATATCCGCTATCGGTATCGAAAAATTCCGTTTCCTTCCTGCAAATTCAGCTACGGTTCATATCAATGCAGCAGCGCATGCGCACAGTTCTCAAACATTGACATTGAACTCATTGAAGACTAACCCCGTATTCCGAATTACCTGCATAATAAATTTGTTTCTCTCACTCCCTATAGAAACTATAGGGAGAGAGAAAGAGAAACACCTTTACTGTTCAGGAAATTTGGAACACGAGGAGAGAGTTCTGGGTGACTCAACGTTTCTGACAGTTGACAGGACACTTCTTTGCACCCATTTTATTGATTGCTCTAGCTACTATGACTAATCGCACAAATTATTATTATTTTGTTGTCCTCTTTACTAATCATTCTCAAATAACATTTTTCTTGAGGGTCACTGATCTAATAATATTCAAATATGTTGTTGACTATTATCCATCATTCACATCTCGAATACCTTAGGATTCCGCTACTTTTACAACAACCATAATTCCGCTACGGTAGCGGAATTCCGCATTCCGCATTTTCAGATTGTTCTCTCTCTCTCACACTTTAAGGCCAATGTGACGAGACAGAGAGTGACAGAACACAGAACAGCATAAACAGGTCACACAATGCATTCCATTTGAAAGTTTTGCTCCGAGCTCAGGGGCTTGTACTGCTTGTTGCTCTGGGACTTGAAAGCCCGTATGACACGATCCAGTTTTTCATCTAGCCTCTGAACGAGAAACTGTACTGATCCATTGGACATGCCTCCTGTCAGAATATTTTGTGTTATATAGTGTCACACAATATTGTATTTTCACACAGAAAATGATCCGTTTTATTATCGATGCCTAATCAACTTGAAAAGTGATTCATTTTATGACTTAGGCTGGATTTTCATACATACGATACCGATGGTACGAAAATGTTCTGATTGGTTGAAAAAATGTTCTGATGGGTTGAATTGTTGTGACGCCTACCAATTCAACCAATCAGAACATTTTCGTACCATCGGATCGTCGGATATCGTATGCATGAAAATTCGGTCTTATGAGTGAAACACTGAACCGTGATGGCCATTTGCACCTCACTGGGAGTAACGCCCAATAAACGAAAGAGAGAGAGAGACACTGAACCGTGTCATATGGGCTTAACACTCATAAATGGAAAACGCCTATAACCGAGCGCATTTGAATTTTCATTTAGCTTTAACCTTGGTCATTGTTCAATCGACAAGTGGCAAATTCAAAATTCGACCTTGACTCTGTTCACTAACAAAAACATAGATTAGAATATTTTCATTACTTTATCAAATTCGTAAATATTTTTTCAGAACTGTGAACATACCGATGTAACAAATGGCATTTTCTTCCAGCAAAAATATTTTGTCTAGAAAGTCATTTTTGAATTTTGAACAGGTCGTACGAGTAAGTGGGGTGTTGGGTTGTATTATAAATTCAAAATAAGCTCTTCATTTACAGAGAACGTCTCATGTTCGAATTGTAGAAGTGGGGCCTAGAGATGGTCTACAAAATGAAAAGGTTCATGTACCAACCGAGGCAAAGATTCAATTTATAAATAAACTCTCGGAAACGGGTCTTGAAACAATTGAAGTTACAAGGTATTCATTACCGATCTAGAAGTATTATTATAATAATTGAAGTAATATCGTTTTTTCTTCAGTTTTGTCAGTCCAAAATGGGTTCCTCAAATGGGGGACAATGTAGATGTTTACACAAAAATAACGAAAAAAGAAGGGATATCCTATCCAGTTTTAGTACCGAATGTTCAAGGAATGAAAGATGCAGTAAGTTCTATGAATTCAAAATATATTTCAGCCTCATAATTATTTATTTTTAGCTAGAATCTGGAGTAAAAGAAATAGCTGTATTTTCTTCAGCTTCCGAACGGTTCTCGAAAAAAAATACGAATTGTTCAATTGAAGAAGGACTCAACAGAATAAAAGACGTTACTGAAATGGCAAAGACTGCCAATATAAAAGTACGAGGTTATGTATCCTGCGTAGTGGGTTGTCCCTATGATGGAAATGTTAGTCCTGCATCGGTTACCAAAGTTTCAGAGGCCTTACTTTCTCAGGGTTGTTACGAGATATCGCTTGGAGACACAATTGGTGTGGGTACCAGGAGAACTATTGAAAGTATGCTGAAGGATCTTCTGCTTGTCACTACAGCTGATAAGTTGGCTATTCACTGTCATGACACATACGGTCAAGCATTGGTAAATATTTGTACTGCCCTCGAATTTGGAATAAGAGTTGTTGACGCAGCAGTATCAGGTTTGGGGGGTTGTCCTTATGCAAAGGGTGCAACTGGAAATGTTGCTACGGAAGACCTTTTGTATATGTTGGACGGGATGGGCATGGAAACTGGAGTGGATTTGAAGAAAATGATTGGTGCTGGGAAGTTTATTAGTGATTGTATAAAGAAGGACTCTGCATCCAAAGTGAATAAAGCCCTTTATTCCAAATATTTCCATTGAGACAATACTTGAACTAAAAGAAAATGATGATAATAGGCCGAACTGTCAACAACACTATTTTCGAAAATAAAAGTCATTATATTTCATATATAAATCAATACATCCTTCAATATCTAAAAATGTTTTCGTTTATTTTCTCAAATTTCCACTAAAGTGTGGGGGTTGATTTATCTTTACATGTTGTCTAGACATACTAGCTGGGATATAAGGCAAAAAACTACTATTTCTCTGACCACGTCGGACCTTAAATTAATCTGACAGATCCTTGTGCAACATCTTCGAGAGGGATCGAACAGCATCACTTTTTAAAAATGTGAATGAGGTGACTATCTGCAGCATGATGTCAGGATTATTACCTCATATCAGTACCTGAATGGATCATCACCGACGACAATAATAGGTCCTTTGTCTCATGTCATTATCCATCATGAAGCTTTATTATTCAATTCACTTCCTTCGAATGTGAGGCAATAACACCCTCACACTATGTGTTATTGTCAAAAATACCCAAAAAATTCTGATAAGTTAGCTCAAGCAAATAATTTCTGATTTTTTTTATGCTTTCCATGCATTCCTCTTTCAACTGCAATAAAGTGAAGAAGTGAAAAAAAACTCACAAAACTGAAAGGTTTTATTGGAGTGAAAGCAGCAATATGACATTGCCAGCAAGACGGGCGGCGCTACGCTTCGATAAAGTCATGCCCGGCAGAATATGGGTATCTATTCATTTTATAACGTTTGTTGTTCTCTCTCTCTATAAATATTTGTATATGAATTTGCTGGGGAGATGAAAACCTATCTTATCTTCAAGGCACTATTATCCATAGCTAGGAAATCGTATATGTCTTGAAGCAATGAAAAGTGAATCATGATTTTGGTATAGCTTATAATACTATTGAGAATTTCTTCAACTGAAAAAGTATCCACTGAAATTGAAAGGCCAGTCACCTTAAAAAAAATGCTAAGTTAATGAAACTTGGGTGGTGTGGTTCGTTATGGTACAGAAGTGCTCCACCCTATTTATCCAACAACATTTCCCTGTGGAAAATATTCTTTAATAAACTGTTAGTAGATGTCTCATAAATCATGAAAACACAATAATCCGTTTTGAGGGGATATGGCTTCACCTCTTAAAAACCACCCCTTTGGTAAAAATTTTTTACCTACCTGTCACTGACGAGCGGCAAAAACCGCGAAACGCGTCCCTGTTGCCTTGCCTCGCCTCTTTGTCTGGAGACGGGTTTGGGGATATCGGATATCTTTATATCTTAGGTTGGAGATTTGATAATATTAATAATTATATTGGTCAAATAAGGATTTTTCTGGAATTCAAACAGGAATATAAACAAACACAAGCTTGATTGTATTTTATGAATGTTTATTTAACCAATTAAACTATAATATCTTATTCTTAGTAGAAAATAATTTAAAAATGAATAATAACAAGTAAGTATGTATCATTTTCTACAGTAAATACAGGAGTTTTGGAACAATATTTCATGAGTAGCAAAACTGCCATAACAAACTTTTTTCATCATGAACGGCCAGTCTTACTGGGCACGCAAAGTAGGTATTGGCCACATTCTCAGAAATGAATTTATAAAATTATGCTCCATAACGGCATTCCATCAGTTCTGAAAAATGCAACCATTATTACCCTGTAAAACAGTTATTGATTCTGTTGTATCATCGATAAAAGTTTGTGAATGAAATAAAAATTCGGTACCTACATAACGCTTCATTTAAACTCGAGCCTCATCATACTTGATCGAGATTCTGCATAGCTCTCAGAGATGGCGCAGAGGATGGGAAAACGCCAGTTTCATTGAAAGAGAAAAAATTGACACCGATATGATTTATCAATTTTATCATACATATCAGTATATCCAAAGTCACAGTTATAATATTTACAGTCTGCTCTAAAAATTAGATCACTGTTACCTCTGCATGCTAGATAATAGACGATCGATACCTCTGCTGGCACTAATAGACAGGTCCGGCCTCTTCTCTTTTTTGGTTTTATTGAAGTTGTAGCACTTGTAGCGTTAGTAACTGTTAACTGAAATTGTTCCTTGATTTATTGCAGAGGTTCAATCCACTGATTATTTGGAATCATATGCTTTAGGAACTATAATAAGTCATTTTTGATAGAACTTATACTGGGTGATATGTATAGTCTTTTCAGCAACGTATTGCATATTGTTTCTCTTTTAATATAATCATCAATCAAAATGTACTTGAAAACTGACTCTAAAAATATAATTTATCGTAGAGCAGATACCTACATATTGTGCCCGCGAATTGACATTCACTATTTTTTTAATCAAATATACAGTAGACATTCTTCATTATGCTGATGATAAAATCCCAGTCGTGATTCTTGTGACACAGAGATTTTGGCTCCATCATGTTTTTGTGGATCTAATTAAAGCCAAACGATTTGACAATAATGGGGAATCATTTTTAATTTATAACTCAGCGTGATTTCAATGAATAGCTTAAATGAGTTCCATACAAAATGAGACACTGGACGTGAATGGACGGACCAAGCAATGCTAAATTTACAATGACTAGAGCTTTTATTGATTTAGGCACCTTTTTATAGTTCGTCATCACAATTTGTTTATCAAATTGCCCATTCAAATCAACATGAGCTATATATTCTGTTTTCTAACTATTCCACCTCTCACTTTTGGGATATAATTTGAAAAAGGCACTGAGTAATGCACTAATAATAGCATCAGTTCTAGCCCTAAGCTTTCATAAAAAATATGAAACATATTTACTAATCACGAATCCTCTGGTATGGTTAAGATATATTTGATAACCAATTTTCTTTAACTCAGTATTTTTCATTATTATTGAAAATATCGTCATAGTTGAGTACATTTTTTGGCCGAATTCTTAGTCAAAGATAATACTAGACGTACTATTTCCTAAGTTCTAGCTGCACTAATACAGTCCATGGTAAGGATGGATTTAGCGAGTGAGTTCATAAATTTGAATCCAACCGTAGGAAAATAGGAACAACAAAAATAATTGATTTGGAGATGGATGTGAAGTATTGATTTACTGAAACAGTATCATATCCGACTAACTAATAATAGTGTTAGATTTCGACTAGGAATACAGTGTTTATGAAATGATCTACTTAGATATCCTGTAAGCTTTTCACCAAAACACTGTCAGATATATGAATATTGGCAAGCTTTGTTGTAAATAAAATTAAGAAAATAGAAATGAACGTAGTTGTGGTGATTTTTGGGTAGTTTTCAATATTTCTGAGAACTCGTGTGCGTCAGATATCAATATAGCAAAGATGACATACATTTTTGTACTGACCACTTCACAAACACTTTGTACTTAAATTTAATCAGACCTCTGAAAAGCCACTGGACTATAAGAAAGGCCTGCGCCCCATCAAATTCAATTGTAGTGTGTACAGAGTAAGTAGGTACTAATCATTTGTTTTTACAGTTTCTTGTGTAGTTGAATATTGATAAACATGAAACTATTTTTGTGCAAGTATACACTTGTTTATATTACAATTTATTATAAATAAGCATTGTCAGAAAGATTGTACAATGAAAGAGATCATGTGAAATTTAAATAATTTTGTTAATTCTACAAAGATTTAAGTACTAATTAGGATCATTTCAATGACCAATCTTTCTGAGAATATATTAGACTAATATAATTTTGGTTTATTTTACATACTAATATAAATAAACTATTTAAGTACTACCACACTAAGACTAGAACTAGATATTTTTAAACAAAATAATCTACTTGTTTATTTTTTTATTTCCATTATTATTGCACTTTCTTTTGCAGTTTCAACAAAAACTTCTGCAAAAGTAGGAGCAATTTTGAAGTCTGTTATTTTCATTGAGCATTAATAAATTTATTACTCTTGGTAACCAACTGGAATTGCTTTAGTAATGATTTAATTTGAATGGCAGGATTTTCAAATGTATTATATACTCCAAAGAAATTAGACTGATGGTTGGTTAAAAATATATTTCCAACTTTTCAAATTGACGGGGAATAATAACAAAATAAGATATTAACAAAATGTTTTCTGTTAGAGAAATAAAATTGCCTTCAGTAGTTTTTAATTCAAATATCGTCAAAAATAAAAAAATTCTTATACATTCTTTTGTAACATCTCGAATATTCATAACCTTGGGTTTTCGGCTAACTCCCCTGGAGTAGTTCATGATCTCATTCAAAATTTTCTCATGGGATAAAGTATTTGTTTTCAGTTTTCCTAAATGTCAAACTGAGATTCGGTTTACCGGTGTAGTCAGAAATATTAGAAGTTGCTTATTAGATATATCATATTCAAATGTGGACAATTAATTATAACAAGAAAAAATAATATAATAACTGAAATAGTTGAAAAGTACGTGTTTATTCGGAATAATGTATAAATAGCATAACTGTAGAGACTGAGGAGTTGGATTTTTATCCCATATGAAAATTGACAATATTGTCCAAAGTAATGTATCGAACAGATCAAAAATTATTTTCCTTCATTCCGAAATATTCAAATTTTACTATAAAATTCGAAACAGATAGTTGACCAGAGGAATATCCCATAAATATCTTAATCTTACCTTTTCTTTTTTTACGTAAGACTTTGCAATGGGATGTTATCAAGACATTCGTCGTTCTTCTCAAAATTAAACTTTCTTCGAACATCTGAATCGTCAGATAAAATATTTCATAATGTGTACTTCACTTCGACATGTCTTGAAAATTATTAATCACTTCAATCACCCAGAATAATAGAGTAAGAGCGAAAGGTATAATGTTTTAGAAAAGAATATCATTCTTGAATTGCAGTTATTGCAAACGGGCCTCTTGGAGAGTTTGGGCCTGAGCAGCTGTCTGATAAGGTATTCCAGGAAATGCTCCGGCAGTAGCAGCATTTAGGCCCGGAGTCTGAGGAAGGGTGGCATACGTGTACGGCATATAACTGGCCGCACCTGAAAAAAAAACCGAATGAATAAATAGTAAAACCACAAATTCAACAAAACACTACTAAGTAGTTTCAAATAAATATTTTTTACAACTGTCAAAAAAGTGCATTATGAAGATTAATGAATCGAAAAATTCTAAAAACTTCTCGATGACCAACTGGAATTAAATAATTTACGACTTCTTATTTTGTTGTCCTGGAAAGGTTAAATGAAATTAATCACTAATGTAATGGTACTTATTCAAAATTCATATAAAGAGTAAGGTATACAACAGAACCCTAATTAGTTTAAGTATTTAAGAGGTAACACGGCTAATATGTAATTAAGTATATCTTCTTCACTTAAAGAAGATGTTGTACAGCGAAACGATTGTCGTAGTTTTGTAAACCTCTTTGTTATGAAAATCTTGTGAACTATAGTTTTATTATAAATATTTACATTAACTTCGTTGATTTGTATCGAGTGATTACTCTACTGACTCATTATTATTTTTTTGAAGCTGCAGTTAGTTCGACTTTGTTTTTAAAATTGTATTCACAGTGCAAGCAATGTGAAAAAACCTTGTATCTATAAAATGTTCACATGTCATTACCTGCTGCTCCTGTATAAGGTGTATAGGCATCGAATCCATTAGCGTACTGCCCCGTATAAGGTGCCGCTGCTGCTGCTGCTACTGCAGCTGCGTTTTGATATTCGTAGAACTGCGAAGTCGCAGCTGCTGCAACAGCTGCTGCATGTGACAGTTGTGAAGCTTGAAGTGGTACTAAGCTGCCAGGACCTGTAGCTGTCAAATAGGGAGACTGGTAAACGTATCCTGGGGGCATCCTGAAAATGATTGGATTCGTTTAGAAATGCGAATTAGGTTCCAACATTTTCAGCACAGCAAGCAACACCAGAAGAAATAAATACCAAAAACATTTCTGATGCACTAAAATGACAACTCAAATATCAAAGAAAAACATTATCGGGAAGGATACGTTTTTTGATTCGGCTGAGGTCGGTAAGTTTTGACTTTCCACATGTGGAAATATTGAATGAAAACTCAGTAGAAAGTTTAAGAGAAATATGAAGTCAAAATCTACCGTTGAATCTAACTTTTATCAATTCATTGTAGAACTGCAATAATTGTACCCTTGAGAAGCAAAACAACGTTAGCATAAGATAAAATAACCATTCAATACAGGATAGAGCTAAGCTGGTACTCTGATGGGTTCATGTATATACATATTAGCAGAAAAGCAAAATATCCGACAGGTAATTTGTAATAATGAACGCGCACAGAAATATAAATAAATAGAATTGCTGACTGTACTTTGGCGACAATACCATTGTCATCTGTAAAAATGGCGATTGGATTCTCTCAGAAATTACACTTAAATAACGTAACATTATAATGCAGACTGCATTCTATAATAGCAATAAAAATGTCTACTGGTATCAGGAAAGGACTGAAAATAGACACAGTTGTTAGACCGATACGAATTTCATCTGATCCGTACTTTTTCAGAATGTACTCTTTAGGCTGAGAGATCGTCAGAACGAACATAGCACATAGCAGTAGAAAATCTGCAAAATGTTTAAAAGGCATGATTTCTGAGAATCATTTTATGTGTTGAATAATAATGTGGAATCGATGCCGTACATTTTGCAATGATCTTGAAACATACAGGTCTAAGTACGAATTTGCGTGCGGGGCTCCTCACCCCTGTACGGGCAAACATGTACGGCGTTGCTAAAAAATGAACCTGTGTAGTTATACTAATTCAATCATACAAATGCCGTACAGTAACAAATCACCTGAATTCATAACATCACAATTTGCGGAAAATATTTTTTTTCCTGGCTTTCAGTACCGTTCTTTTTGTACGGCATTAGGTCCTACTTGATTATTTTCCAATGATCTGTCATCTTGAGAAATGCCGTACAAGAATCTGCGTACTCACCCGCCCCGCTCACAACTGACGGCACAGTGTGTAAAGGAGTTGTTTCGTATGGCACTATAATTCTGAATATAATTCATGCTGGGTCAAATGACCCCTTCAGAATTGGCCTGGGCTTGTAGTCTAGTATGTGTTGGTTCGAGAATATAAGTTCATTAGAAGTAATATTTAACGAATTTGAATTTTGATAGCGTGAACGTAGGTATGCATATATTTGGACCAGGTGTTTTATACATATCAAACATCCCGATATATTTTTTGCAGATCGTTTGTGTAAGCCTGTAAAACAATATCCATTGAAATAGAACCTCACATGTGAATTGTAAATAAACCACTCAAAATTCAGCCTAGTTTGATTTTTTTCCGTAGTTCAATACGTTTTGTAATATTAAATATCATATTCTATGTACATGGCAACACTGTCCGAAATTTTCATGTCTGACAATTTTCAGTATGCCAATGTACGAGTCGCCTACTTTGACGGTATAGCTTGAGTTGGATGTATTCTGGGTATTTTCGGGTATTTTCAAATATTGTTTAATGAAACGTTAATCTGGGAAAGAGCATTCATCTGAAAAATTACAGCAAGTGTAAATGCAAGTACAGAAATGTATTGTTATTTGATGAAGTGAAATTTCAGTTTCATTATATGATTAAGTTCGCTCTGATAATATTGGTATGCCAGTCTCTGGTAGTGTGGCTGGTAGCATAGAGAGCAACGGAAATAATTCTTATGAAATACTATTGGTCCCCAACAGTTGTGTTAAAAAAAAACAATGGAATATCAGAATAGAAAAGAGTGCATTAGAGCTCATTGAGCCCTGTATCTACATATCGCCATTTTAAATCTGTTTTTTCACCAAAAACAACAACGATATCTGCTTACGAGATGAAATATCACCGCACCCTTGATGAAACTGGGTCGACGTCCGAAATAATATATTGCTGAGGGTGTATGTACCCTCCCAAACAAGTTCAAGTTCAACACCGAAACTATATAATTCCCTTCACCCTTTCTATGGGGGTTAACATGCTGGGGTGCTTTCCAGTAGGGTATAAGTGAATTGCCAATGCATTAACGTTGTTCAGTTTTTCAAGCAACAACTACTCTTATTTATAAACCAGAGAATTGGTGAACTACTGAAGATTATTCGGTCAGGAAAGCGTCAAATTTATATGTGTTCTTAACCACTTTGGCCTAATCATGGTATAAAAAAACGACAGACTTATTACAACTTGACAGGGAAAAATAAGAGTTGTAACAGGACTCATGACTGGTTGTGCGCCAGTAAAAGGGCACTTAAACAAGATGGGATTGTAGCGACCTTACATGCAGATTGTGTTGTAATGAGCCAGAAACTGTACAGATACGAGGCATTAGACCGCAGAAGACAGATAATCTTTGAACAACCATACAACTATACAGTTCCCACCCAGTAGAGGACAAGTTTGTACAAGACACAAAAGCACTGGAGTGGGTATTGTGATTTAACAACACAGAGGTTAGATAAAATGGGCCAGCAGGCCTAAGTGTCTCACCGGAGACAACAGTTAGACGGCCCTAATGGGGGTAAAGTTTTTAGTGAGTATGCCTGATATGGAGATAGGGACTCTCACAGTAGACTTTGAGATTTAAGGCTCATAACGTACCCATCAAGGGTTTCGTCCACCTCCACAAAAAAAATTCCGTGCTCCGATTCTTCTCAAACGAACAAAAAAGCTGTAAATAAGGCTATGTATTATTTTGAAACTCACGTCATATTTTCGACGCGTAGTCAATTAATAATAGAACCGAAATCCATATTCACGAGTAAAATGGGCTGAATCCTGAGAATAAAATACCATTCAAGTGTACGATTCGCTTTGGTTTCGGTTCCAGTATCGAGAAAGTTATTTTTGGACAAATCTTCATTACATTCAGATTACTTTTCTTAAATGCCGAGTCGAGCTGAAGTCTGCAGTATATTTCCGAAGGATATCACGCCATGCTAGTGAATAGTACACCTGTAGGTAGTGCTAAATTAACTTAAGAGGGTGGGTTGCGCAGTTTGCAGTACTGTAATGTTTGTTGTTGGTGTCAGTGAAGATTGACATTAATGGCTTATCGAACTATTTAATATGCCATGGCAAAAAACAAAACATTTTTGACATGATGTGAATGTCAGACATTCTGAAATGTATGCAATTCAAGTCACAACATTTCTCTTGCCAGTGTGGTGTAGGAATCCTATCAGAATACAGATGAATATGGCAGAACCATATTCAAATATAGTATATTAAAAAATTCACTATCAAATCGATTGTCTAAATCATTTGATATTGAATGAAAACAAATTTATTTTGTGAATTATTTTATTATTTTTTGTTATGGTTATGGATCGAATCCGTCTGGGGGGGGGGGAGGAGGGGTAATTACCGCAATTATCTCTCTATAGATCCGCCCTTGATATTACGTGATGATTCTAGACTACCCAATGAGGTTGACAGTTCAATGATTCTTTCACAGTTTTGTTTCATTTTACTTAGATTTTCATAATTAATCCATAACAAAAAAAAATTAAAACTTGTCCATTAGCTGCCATTGCTTATGGAGTGGCAAATATCCTAGCCCGAACCTGCTTACCGTCCATAAGAAGATACTGGAGTCGTCGTATCCACAAATATTGCCAAGTCTATTTCCGTCGCCCTATTTAACATTGTTTGCGCGTTTTGACTAATGTATTATTTTTAACTAGATTCATTGTCTGGATGAGCCAAGAAGATACTATACAACAGTATTTTTTTCATTGGTCTGTAGAAAAAAAATGCTGTACGTTCGATTATGATGAAGATTTATTCCTAGTATTTTTTTTCAGCAGATTCCACTTCTAAGGACATAGGTTGGAACTGAGAGGTGGGCTATCTCTTTGGCAAACGGGCATTTACATTTTATTTTGCTTAAAACGTATGTGCATATCATGAGCAATGCCATTAGATAGCTGTAAGATCATCCCCAGACAGGTTATTATCATAACATTGCCTGGGAATAACTATTCTATAAATAATATTTTTACTATTTGGCAGATTCTCATCTAAACATAGGTACAACATAGAGAATAAACTTTGGAACGTGAATGTAGATGTCAGTCTCACATGTATATAGTAAAAAAAAATAGTTTACCGAAACTAATCATGTATTTTGCAAAAGAAAAAAAGGCAAGAATGTGCAAAGAAAATAAATACCATGCAGTATGTGAAAGAAATAGTAACAAACTACTGTATAACTTCATGGGACGACAAAAAAAAAGAGCAGAAAAAAAAAGAGCAGAAAAAAAAACAAAAAAAAAACGTTGAGAAGAGTTATACTGGAAAGAATATATATCAAGACTGATAACTACTGAAACAAAATAGGAAGAGTCATCTTATGGGAAAATTGTAAGAAAATATGAAGACTGATTCCTGGTATATTCGAAGGGCAGTTCCTTTCCTAACAATGTGAAGTGCAGGCTTCATTTCATGTGTATGACCGACCCTATACTTGAACAGCTGAAAAGTATCATTGTTCAAATCATAGTTCTAAATGAATCTTCCTGTTTATCGTTGATCTACATTAAAATCAATCACTATAGTTGCTAAAACAAAATGACATTAATGTAGCTGCTATTATTAGTTCCGGAAATATATTTTCAGAGAAAACATGACGTTTGTTTGGATTCAAGTGTGAAGTAAATGTTGAAATTTGAAAACAAGCATCGCATAGGTAACCTAATAGTTGTTCTGCTGTAATTTCGGGAACTGTATCCTACGGAGAATGAAAAACATTGAAAAATATTGCCTTGTCTATAGTTGAGTTGTGCATCCGTGTAATAACTATTTAACGACATATAGACCCGCAAACCTACATATTCAATATTCCATTATGTCCACTACAAACAATTTATGTTATCACAACTTCTCCACCAGGGAAAATCAATTTCACGTGTCATGCAAATGCTGTAAAAGGATTTAGAGTGTAACCTCAATAATTTTTGTTTCAAGTCCATTTGTAACGACTGGACACGTCTGATGTTCATTTGGTAAATTGCTTTGTCGATATAGAGGGAGTTTCCAAAACTATACTCATTAACTGAAATGCGCTAAATAATGTCAATCCATTGCCTCCCACAACTTTTTATAGAGAGAACTCGTTTGCTAATGAAGTTTACCTTACTTGCTTCCTCGAAAAATATCAACGTTAAACAAGATGGAAAAATATCAACGTTAAACAAGATGGAAAAATACTCCTTTTAGTTTGAGATTTTTCATCGAAACATGCCACTTTGGCATATTTGGAGAGAGAAAAAGTCCATCCAACCTTTGAGATCTCGTTCATGACGGCCTTGAGCAATTATTAGGTGACGTTCTTGATGACATCATTTAGTGCGGTAGTTGATGAGGTAAAATTATTACATAAGGAGATTGAATCTAGATATGAGGAGGAAAGTTTGGCCACTCCTACAAAGACTGAGCGTAAATAAGATTGCCATAGCTTACAGCTAGATCAATATGAGACAACTGGGATCAAACCAGATCACATCCAAGCTGATGGTTTAGGTATGTGTAGATATTGGAAAACCTGGCAAAACGAAGGAAAGCCAGTCTCATATGGGCCCCAGGACACTCAGTTGTCATTGGAAACGAGGAGACGATTAGACTACCCATGTGGGATCAGGAAAGCTACCATTCCAGCCAGAACCCTTCTAATCAAGAACCCACATATTCGAAAAAACTCATAAGGGAAAATCTCATTTGCCTTGCAGATACTTGTGGGAGCCAGGGAACTGTAACCCTCACTTTTCAACGTGTGATGCCGTACACGGGCCGGTGACCACGCTGGGATTCGAAGCCACGCCCATACGATCGATTTGCCATCGAACCTCTATTACGATGGCGGAGTAATCATCAAAAAGAATACCAGTTACTTTTTTTTCTCCCGACCCTTGGTTTTCTAAACCTACAAGGATTTCCGTTTATAGATAATTATGACAAACAAAAATTAACTGTATTTCAATTTTAGCAACTACTATCCGATGCATTCAGTTTTCCATTATGTCATTTAATAAATGACATTGAAGTTTTCTATGTTTGATTAAGGAACCTCATTGAAAATTCCAACTCGCTCTTTTATGTCATTGAAATAAGGGGAGTTTCTCCTACCCCATTCCTATCACTCATTCGCATTGAACGCGTTAACTTAAATTATTGATGAGCTGTTTTCATGTGGACTAAATTACCACCCACCATTCTAGATTCCTGTTTTTCTAGCCGATGTTTGAACGACGCGTATGTATAAATAGCAGGGGTCGACAGAAAAAGTTGTAGTGATTTTATAAATAACAAAAATAATGATATTTAAAAAATCTAAGATGCGACCCAATAAAAAAGGGAATGAATGATGATGAACATGAAGAAAGAAAAACTGGACTGGTATATTACTGAAGACAGAAATGATCACCAGGAAAATCATATCCATGTTTATTATCAGCAATCTCCGTTATTTTCCTCCTAATATATACACTATTAATTCTTCTAATTATTACCAAGATAATCTTGTAATTACCACAGAACATTATGAAAACCAAGATAAATAAAATGTTATTTTCCGATATCTAGACATTTTTAAATCCTCAGGAAAATTGATCTATGATATGTTTTTCTTTGATACACTTACTATAAGGGAAAATTCCAAATGCTCTCTACATAATAGCAAGCTATTTTTTACGCTCGTATGAAACCAGCATACCCCGAATAAAACTTTCCGATACTGTATATTTTCTCAATTAGTGGTCATTTTTTTGATCAAGGTGGTCTCGAAATAATTCCAATTTTGAAATCAAATTTTATAACAGATTGGTAACATTCTCGCTCTTGATATTGAACAAATATTCTACAATACTTGATCTCTTATGCATTTTGCGTGTATTTCATTTTATCACTTTTGTTAAGGAATGAATATTTTAACACTCACGTAGCAATAATAACGTTAGCCCTTGACTGGCATCATAGTGACAAGATGTGAATTGAAATGTCAGAATAATTTTTCGTTGGCTTAAAAAATTTGTGATTTTGGAGAAAGGATTCTGTTACTCGGTTGGAATTAAAATTCGCGATGATCGTGGTTCCTCCGCTCTCAGCCCCTAGTAGTTAGTGTATAATCCAAGCAAGCATTTCTTCCTAGATTAGCAATTATTCTGCAAACCCATCACATTTTTTTGAAACAAAACATGTGAGCAGTCATCGAGAAAGATATTCCGAAAAAAAAATCTCGGTTTGCAGTGGTGACTTGAATTGGGGTCAGTGACAGCGACTATTCGGATAAGGGTGAATTCCCAATGCATCGTTTTTGCTTTTCGCGTCACGCGTCACGTCATCTTCACGCATTCTGATTGGAGGATTGGTAAAACGTGTCAGGAATTCGCCAATCAGAATACGTGACGTGCGACGCGAAAAGCAAAAACGATGCATTGGGAACGGGAACTCACCCTATAGTGTTGATTTGACAGTAGTATAAAAAACAATTCGTGATCACCATTGGCACCAGGTGGCGCTCCAAAGCAAATGTCATTTATCCATGTTAATATTTGTTGAATTATTGAACTTTCAATCATACTTCTCAACTTTGGAGCGCTTGTTGAGAAATACCTATGGTGAATATTCATTTAGCCCACATATATCATATTTAAGTGGAAAAGCGTGGATAAACTAATTTCTGTAATTTTTTGAGATGGAATAATGACCCCTTTGACCTTCCATTATTCGTTTTAATATTGCCTTGTATGTCTAGAAAATAATTCAAGTACTTACACCAATAATTATAAATAAACATTCTCTTTCTCTTACGTATCACCAATTGGCTTCCCCATTTTTCGTTCCACGTGTTTTAGAAAGTTTCCGGGAAAAAAGTGCATGGACACATTTGAAGATGAATAATTCTTGCGCTTCGGCACTGAACAATGTTTTTGTAATTTACTCGTCACATCAAAGATATGCTTTCTGCATTAAATCAAAAAAATCGAACCAAATATAGTTCAACAAATAAATAATCAACAATTTATCTGGAGTTTTTAAGTATTAATTCAAAAATGTAGATATCGCCACTCCGTATTAAAATTTCGAAGAAGAAGAGCAGCTCAGTATTCGCAGTCTGCGCAAAAGGTGCGACATCTATAATTATTTGGTTGAACAAATAAAAAGTAGATCAGGTCTTTCTTGCCATAAGCGGCAGTGTATCTACTTAAATTGTTTTCTCATTATTATTCTATTTTTGAAAAATAAATTGAGTTTAGTGATATTAGTTAATGTTTATAGTTTCAGAACAAGTCAACTTGAAATGGCGGCAGAAGTCAAAAGTTCCATTACTAAGCGTATTTGCTTAGTTCCGAAATGCTGAACGTTTTATCAATAGTACGCAAGACAAAGTTCCTCTACATTATTTTCCATAAAAAACAAAGAGTTATGCAAGACATGGCAATGTCGTCGTAGATAAAAATGTCTGATAAACTCATTCCAACTTTCGACATCTCGATTACTTAATTCAGATTTGAATGATACTAAAATTAAACACTATGGTCTCTTATGGAGCTGATCACCATTATATTGTTTCGCGTCTAAATTTTTAGCGCCACCTTGCGGAAAGGCATTTCGCGAATACATTCTGATCTGAATGTACAATTTATACTACCGTCTGTATCGTGCGAATACTTTCTCATTCTAATTCACGCAATGTGTGACATGCCTTGATTTCTTTGCTAGATTTGCGAAGCAGGACCTGAGTACCTATGTGCGAGTTTTTAAATTCATCGATGGATAATGAGCATTCGTGCTGTCGTTGTCATTTTCCACTAGTTGAATAAGGATGCAATGCTCATCGATGAATCCATCGATGAATTGAAAAACTTGCCGTATCTATATATCACCAATCTCAATTTATCTTCAGGATTACAATTACAGGATTTCGTTGAATATATCAATGTTGTGAAACGTGGTAGTGTGTTGTGGATGATATTTTGTTTTATTTTGATGAAACGAAAGAACACTCTTTTGTCTTATTTCCACAAAATAAACAAGTCATCAATCACACAAATTTTGTTTTATATGATGATTCTTTATTGGATTGGTTCGAATAATATTGAGTTCAGGTATTCTCGGGTTTAATAATGTTTTTTTTGAAAATTGTGAACTATCATAATTATTCCTCTTTATCTAATATTCCCTCGTCTATTGAACTATTGAAGGTTATTTCAGATAAGGTTATGCAAATTAACATTTTGAATCCGGCATACAGTAGATTGGGGAAATATAAGAGAATTTTAGCAAAAAAATTTCACCTGCGGAAGCTCCTATACAAGAATACATCAATATGATGATAACAGTATGGTTTTATGTGAAAAAACCGATCTCATCATTGCACTTAGCCATATGGATACACAAGGCTTTATGTCAAATGAGCCAGCCGTCCAAATTATTAGTAGAAATCAAACACCTGTATCCATGTTTTGATAGGGCAAGACGGGCTAGCACAAAGAGGATTGTTGATATAAGTGATGTTAATATTTAGGATATTGAAAATATTCGACTCGAGAGTACTCACTGTCTCAAATTAATTATAAAATATTATTATACTTCAAATATCAATGCAATACAAGGGCATTGTAAATGAAAGACTGAGACCTGAGTATCTATATTACTATATTAAAATAATTAAAATCGAGGGGATTTTTTTGTAACTTGTATATGGCTCGTAAAATTTCAGATCATTCTTGTACACATGATAGTTTGCTCATTAGAAGTATCTATTGATTGAAAGTGTTAATTCTGTAGAAATCACGCCCGCATCGTGAATTTCAAACTGAATGATACTTATCACTCTTTCATAATGGATTCACTGCTTTCCATCACCGCTTCTCGCGAAAGCTGCTAATCCCCAAACATACCGTTTTTGCAATTTTTCCAATTATTCTACTTTATTTACGAAACTAGTATTAGCTCATTACCTTTCTATACTACAATAATACTATAATGGTGTTTATTTGTGCGATAGATAAAAATAATTACATAAATAATATGACAAATGAACAAAAAGAAACCGCAAAGCCTAATTGGCTGTCTGTATTATAGTGTATTCAATAAAAAAGGTGTTTGTCTTCGAAAAGACAACATCCAAGCTGAAGATGCTCACCGCAGTTGTGAGCGAAAAGTCCAAAGGAACCACCTCCATGGAGGTGAACCGACCACGGCCTTAAAGCTCGGAAACCATACTTCTTCAAAGAATTTGTTTATTACCCGAATTATGGAGTGGTTTAATGACAGATATTTCATGTTCTGGAGGACAAATACCTTCCAATGATTTTTAGTAATCACTATTTTGTATGAAGTGTTTTGAATGCAATCGCAACATTTTAGTTCAATAAAAACTACGAATAAATGGCCATAAACAAACAAACCACGTCACTAATGACCAACAGGCAACAACCTACTTTTCCAGGAATTCCCTATAATTTCCAACGAAATCAAGTGTTCCTATCGTTTAAGAAGGCGGTTCTAACAGGATAACACATTTCTATTGGATAATCTCAGCGTAGCTTCGCACAAATCCGGACTAAGTTGTTGGATAATGACGTTTGCGCGCTTGTTACCAACTCCGGATTCAGAGCTCCGGAACACTATTGACCTGTGGGCGCAACCTACGTGAAACCTTTTATTCCGATACAACTTACACGCAGATACAGCCAGGATTATCGTTCACACCCATTCACAACGTCTCACAGTGGTTCCGATGTTCAATCTGACTCGACAAAGTGAGAAAACGAAAATGCGTAAAAAACATAAATAATTCAGCAATATAATCATAAATGTACGAAGGCGTAGAACGGACATGTGATATTTCTTTTCTTCATTTCGAGTTGTAACAACCAATTGAAACATCTGACAGAAAACAAATACTTCCCTGGCTAATATCACGACGGACATTGATACTCTCCAGCGAAAATTCTTGAACTCTGTTCACTTCCTGGAGTCTTTGCTACCAAGGAATGCTTTTTGTGTTTTTCCCGCGGCTGGCGATGCGACTGACTTTACTGTGAGTCGCTGCTTATTCATTTGTGAGGAAATATTTACACACTGGATTATAATACATTGGGCTGAGGCAGGACGACTTCAATGTTGTCCGACCTACCCTGTCACTGACGAGAGGAAAGAACCTCGAAACAGTCGAAACGCGTCTGCAGGTGGTCTTTCCCAACCAAATGAAGGATAATCTACTGTTTGATTACAATAAGCATTTGCAATTGGGTCTTCTTGGAAGAACGTTGCACATCTGTCAGATGTACTTCAATGTCCGCCGTGGTATTAGCCAGGGAAGTAGTTGTTTTATGTCAGATGTTTGCCTCATATTCTCCTCATGGTGGAAATATTTGGAGAGAAGGGTACTTCGACATTATCGATTTTACTATTTCATTTATTTGATACTCTCCTGCAAAAATTATTGAACACCAACGATCAATACGGTCAATTTTCATAAATCAGCAAATGCAATAATATACAGGAAGATCTACCCATAAATTAGGAATTGTGTTTCCAACAATTCCTTTAATGCCCATGTAACTTGATCGAGAATAATGTCCTGTCAAATTACCTGTAATTTCTAGCCTGTGTAATTCCATTACCGCCTCACTCATCAGGAATATTCTGAGAGGTGGAAAGTTAAGCTGCGGTAGACAACCCCAGGGTATTTATTTTTCCAACCTAATATCGTAATCGTAAAAAAAATCAGTAGGTACAATATCGCCAGCTGGCTTGTCGGCTTTGCTTTGACTCTTTCACAAGTCGATCCCGCCGCGTCCGGCGTCCGCAGGTCGCATTGCAAGGAAAAAAAATATTTGGCGCCGTGCTTACACAAAGAAAATAAAGAAATACAGGGGTTAAGCAGTTCCAAAATAAACTAATAACTAGTGAGATGCGAGATACATATGATACAGTAAGTAGTACAGTAATACAGTAGTCAGTAATTCAGTTTCACTTCAGAATTAGTAGAGTTTTGTTCTTTATGTCGTGGTTGTGACTTTGTAGCACCAGGCGGCAAACTACCTTAAGCTGGCACTGTTCTCTGCGGTATACCAGATTCGCGAAATATTTTTCACTAGTAAATCAGCTAATTTTCAGTTCTACTAATACTGATTAATAAATAAATTTACCTCACTTTTGTAAATGTTTGGGAGTCAAATTACAGATTTTCGACAGAGTAACGTAAAGAGATAAAGTAACAACGACAAAATTATCGTCAAATCTCTAGTTCCTGAAAAATTGAGACAGTTGAAAAACCGATCTGTCCTCATTGAGAACGACAATCAATCACAAAGATTTATTTCGGATTTATCGTCAGGTTTGAACATAACAATCATTTAGACAGAGGCATGTAAAATGCTGGCACTCGCTACCAACGTGTAGGCGTTCCAAAACCATCTAAATGTCACCGTCGAAACGTCGACGTGGCGAAGAATGCCTAACAGCTGCGATGCAGTAAATAGAAAGAAATCGTATGTCGTCGCGACGCACAGACAACGGGACATCGAGATACTTTTAGACGCTCGAAATAAAACCCGAATTCATAAGTGATGAAAAGGAACTCATTTATTCTACCTTGTCGTGGTGCAGAAATATCGTCATTACTTAGAACAACAACGAACTTAAACGCATACGTGGGCGAAACAAGAATATTCTAGGAAAACAGTCCGGTGGAACACCAGTGCAATAACAAGTTTGAGAAAAATTATTTCTTATGGGATTTAGAGTGTTTCAATGAAGTTTTTTGGCTTCAACTGTTCTACAATTGAGAAATTAAAGCCAACACGCTCCATTGGGATATATTTAGAAATGAACTGATCAAAATCCACATTTACTAACCACATGAAATCGAAAAGCTGCATATAGAAAAATACTTCGTTCGTATTTCTGTCTGGCTGTATTTCCAGTTCAAAATTTGCAATCCATTTTTCGGGTATTGTGAAATTTTGCATCTCTATTAAGAACGGATGACAATACATTTATTGAAAAAAAAAACCTGCACCACTGAAGATTTCGGACGTCAAAAATAACGATAAAAAAAAGAATCTGATTATTCGCATTGAGCTAGTCTGTAGCTTCTAGAATAACTGATTTTTATTCAAATAGGAAGATTACTGGTAACTGTTTTTCCGAATTGCGAATGTAGTGTCATTGGCAAATAGCATTGTGGATTTGGCAAGTCATTGATATATAGGTGCACTGAGAAATATAGTGGCCCAAGGACACTACCTCGTGGAACACCATTCAAGATCATTTGTATACTACAGAGCTCATCATTAATTGATAAGTAATAAGTATTTTAGGTTTTTCAGATACAAGAATATACCAATAAAATCGACCTGTTAAGAATTTTAGAATAAATTCATGAAATTTAACATAAACAAATGGGTCTAAATGGACCAAATATTGAAACAATGCAAGAAAAACAAAGGAAAACTAGTTATTCCAAAATTGCGTGAAAAAGTAAATCAATAGTTACTAGTTTCAAGCAGATATCAGTTGAGGACCATTACAGGACTCTTCACTAGGAAAGCTCAGAAGAAATACCTCAACAAAATAGGAAAAGTTAACTCGCACCGTATGTTCTGCGGTATGTGAAAATGTTACTCTGATGCTACAAAAACCCCTGATAAAAAATGGGAATCAAATAACGACCATAACAAAATCTCTTCTCACAGTGTCCAGTCTCATCATTGGGACCTACCTTACTAGTATCATTATCAGTATTTCCAAAACCACACGTAGTTCATGGCAAAAACAGCTCCTCATGAGCTTAATATTTTATTTCGAGCCAAGAGCTATTTAACATCTAGTCAGCTCATAATGATCTGAAAAGCAGAGATCAGATATTTTCTGTTGTACTGATCCTACGTATGGAGCTCACTACCCAGAGACCTTGAAGCTTTGGTAGTCCATTCAGAGTGGAGATCTTCGTCTCATCGGCGTACCTCATCACGACATTTTTTACTTTCCTGGAACGCCACAGAAAATTTGTCGCTCTGTATCCATTTTTTTTTGATGAATTATGGATTTTATTGCCCAAAGAGGAACTTTGTGAATATATCTTAAAAACCATTCACTTACTGGGAAAATCTGTATAAAATCATGCAAACTTTATTAGCTCTATATTTTCATACACTCAACATGGCGATAACTTTGACTCAGTCATCGAAAAACTTGTCCAGAAGCAAAGGCCTCCCGAGATTCTTCCGAAATTATAACTTGACCGAATAAATCAAACAGTTTTCGTTTTTGGCTATCAACTCCGACATTAAGGATGAGCCAGAATTATTTTTATTTTGGGTGACATTCTATTTTTGTCATATCTACGTATCTCCACATAAGCAGGATCCAAAAATGAGGGAGGGGACTCGTGATAAAACGTATCTATATATAAAATCGAGTGTCAAAGAGACTTAGGAGTGCGCGTGGTAAAGCAAAACTCGGGTAATTAATTTTCAAGTTATTTTCGGTCGAAACATAATTCACAAATAGGATACCGATGACGCATTTTGGCGTCAGAACTGAGGACAAATTGTATCCTAGTAATTACCATTACTGAGACCCAATATATGTACATTGTACATAAATATATAAGGAACACCGGAAAAATATCATACTTATTATGAAACTAAAACCCAGATCAAGTCAGTGGATCTCAATAAATTATTTCCTTTAAAAACGAATGGAAAAGGTTACATACATCATACATCTTTGTAAACAACAAATCAACAATTAATGAACCTTTATATACAGATTAAAACATTAATCCTCAAAAAACTTATTCGTATAATTAGCCTTCCTTCTCCTTTCGTCTTTGGTGATTCATGGGTCTTTAAACTTACATTGAAAAAACTGATGATATTTTATGGTTTTTGTACGCCCGACGAAGAAAACTATTTTGGCTTCTCCTATAGTGACCATATTTGAAACTAGAAAAATCTCTGGTCTAGTGCTAATTTGAGAGTTTTGACGAAACAATCATTGACAATCAAAAAAGGAGATATAGTTACGAGGGAAAATCATACCATTAAAAACATCAATAATTATTTGCCCAAAAAATTAAAGATAAAACAAATCCAAGATATCGATACTAGCAAACTCAACTTTAATAGTTCGATTCTCGAAAAAAAAAAGAAGCTGCTCAGTTCTCATGATATTATTTTCTGGAGATCCTCGGTAAAAAACTTCGTATTGCTACTAACCTAGCCTAACCTAACCTAACCTAACCTAACCTAACCTACACTTCTAATAATAATTATACCCAGTGACAAAAATACCTTCATATTTGTGATGAGACTGTGTTTCAGTTGTTTCAGTTGATAATTTAATCGACCAGTTGGCTAGGACAATCAAACTTAAATCATCTCATGCAACTGACGAACTGAGAAAACTTCGAGGAGAGTTCCAATTAAAAATTAGGGTCTTGATGGAATTGCACTATCCATAGTATTCCCAACAAGTACTGAAAATTGCTTCAGAATGGAATGATACCCTAGAATAAACGCTGCCACATCTTGTATCTTCGGTTCCTTTCGGAATTCCCCAAAACTTTTCACCCGAGGAATCTGGTAATTTATAAGTTTTCATCATGACCAAGCCAAAAGTGCACGTTGCGATTTGAGAAATGGCAGTAATGAGCTTTTATTTATGAGAACTTTTGCGTTGAAAAAAAAATTGATAATTGTTGGAAAATATGGTATTGCAATAACAAGAGAACCCCAATTTTCAACTGTATCTTCTCCCGAAACTTCATCTAGTAACTGCTGACTGATTTAAGTTTGATTTTCATGGTCAACAAAAAAATATACAGGGTGTCATTTGAAGAAAAAAAATGTTGGAATCACTTTCGGTTGAACTAAATTTTCATTAGTGACATCAAAATATGCGTATTCAATTACTATAGCGCCATATTAAGTTTCAAACATTTATCTTCAAAACTGTACAAAAATTTGGGGAGTATACCTAACCTCGTGGTCACCCGGTATGTACCCATGTCATTCATGAATAGGAGTCCGTTTTATTGTCATAAGTGAATTCGTTCTCATTTGTATTTCTACCAATTCACTACAATATGTCATTATAGCCTAAATAGAGAGATAAAAAGATAAAATTATCATTACGGTCATCATTTTGTCATTAGATTTTGGGGTTGTTATTGTGCTCATTTATAAGATCAATAAAATAGATCAGATGAGGAAATTGTTGTAGTTCAAACAGCATATAATGAATTAATTTTATCATTTCAAGTTTTTGAAATGTGAATATAGACTAGTTGAATAGTGAGTTGGCAGAAAATGGTAACTGTTTGACAGGAATGCAGAAGCCAAAAGTATCGATTATACAACCCTTTGTTTTTTATGGTATCTAAAGTGCCTCCAAATTAAGAGAGCGGGCTTAAAAGAAATCTAAATTATTTCATGGCTATCATGTATAGGCATCTAACTGCCTGTTAGGTTAAATTGCCTGACTAATCTCAATGAAGTAGAGCCAATGGAGTGATTTTGTCGCGACTGCTGATTTTTACGTTCTCCCCTATTTTACAAGTTTTCTTTGTACCTAATTTTCATATATCTTTTTGTCTGTCCATAATATAATTGAAGTTAATGATAGATTATAATAAGGATGCAAGTACTCGACTCTGAGAACCAACTACAATGAATAACCCTCTGTAGTTTCGTACCGTAAATAGAAACACGAGGGAAACAAATAAGCACTGTTCTGAAAAATCGAATTCTCGGTATGTTATCCCCAGGAGCCACTCGTAAAAATATCTTCATTTTACTCCAAATCGATATACTTTTCAACCCTATTCGAGGCTTGTATGCGAAAATGGAGCACCTAAATCTGTCACTAGCTGACGGTCTATGAGTTTTACGCACTAAATTTCGATATTGGAAGGATCTGTCATATCACTGACAGCAAAGCCACTTGAATCTGCGCATGCGTTGATGAGTATATTTATAAAAAATCATCAATTTTTTCCTGATTAAAATATATAAAAATCAACAAACATCTCAAGTACTTCAAAATGAGTTAGTAATACATATTCAGAGTGTAACAATGTGCGATTAGAGAAGTAACTAGTGTGACAAAAAAACTACGCAGCTACCCAAAAAAACCCGCGAATCGCGTCGATGGAAAAATACACTCCGTCACTCAAGCACACATGAGCTCACTCATAACTATTAAGTGATGGTAACTTTCATGATCTGGAAATGTCGGAATGACATCGAGCATTTGCACAGAAAATTAATCTCTGTAGAAAAGTCGGCAACCAAAGCATTGCTCAAAATACATTTCATCAATTCAAGAAAAAGTTGAAATTTTTTTTATGGAAGTTGTATCAAAGTGCAAGTAATTTTCAGAAAAACAGTTTCTCGATAGTAATTTTGGACTTGCCTAGTTATTGATAGATTAATCATTTTACTTTAAGAAATGTGCTAAATATTTCTGGAACACTCTATAGAGCTCTAGTTACCATCACCGTCTATACCTCCACCACCGGCTGCACTGTAACACACCCCAGGTTAATGAAACCAAGCACATCGACATCCATCAGTTAGTGTCGCATTAGTGTTACACTGCAGTCGTGAGTTACTGTAAAAAAATGAACGAACATCAAAATATAGTCAGCCCAAAAGTAAAAACGAAAACCTCACAGCAAACATTAAGACTGTCGTCCGCCATCCGTCCACTTGGTCTACCTGATTAGGCTCCACTGGAGAAAATCTCATCTCATATTATTCCCCTAACGTATTTCACGTTTTCAATTAACGACGGGATTCACTGGAATAAATAACCTGATTTTTACCTCATATATACAATGTGACCCTAAAATTGGCATTTTTTCTCAGATTTCGAAGAACTTTTTTTGAATTGTAGAGCTCAAAAAACTGTACTCTGAGATAGTATATAATTTTCTTTCTACAGAAACCAAGGCCTGCTGCGTGTAGTTTTGGAGGTTAAAATTCAAGAAATCGTAGTGTGGCCGAATCAACATTCACATTGTATCATGATAGAATCTTAACAGCACACCTCCTACCTAAATGGTTTTTAAATCTTGGTGAGTTGGCAGTGAAACACCGTGCGGAATGCGAAATCGCGCGCTCTTTTCATTTGACACTGGAAACAAAAGACGATTGTTGATTATTATTGCTACTGTCAAAAACTGTATTGAAACAGTAACTTCAGATTATGCCCGATTAGTAAGAACAATATTTTGTGAAGCGGTAGGAATTAGTGATTTACCATGGTAGAACTAAGTGTGCGAGATAAAATTGAACTTGTGCACCTTGCCGGAGATAATGTTCTTTCGGCAATAAGAGAAGCTGCCGGAGAATTTCATAACAGACATCCTGATAAACTTCCAGTGAGTAGCAGTATGGTAAACCGTATATATTCTGTTTTAAACGAAACAGGTTGTGTATCAAGGCATTTGACAGAAACAATCCACATCGTGAGAATTCAAGCTAGCGAATGGCTGGTTTGAATTTAAATATCCCTAGAGAAAATATCAGGAGATGCCTTGTGAAAAATCAAATCAAACCATTCGAACCAAAAATTTTACACACTCTGGAACGGGGAGATGAAGAAGGAAGGTTAGAAATTTGTTTGTGGGCTCAAGGAGAATATTTGAATGATAAACACTTTTTCAAATTTTGTTTAGTGATGGAGCTACGTTCACTACAAATGGAGTAATCTCGTCCCAAAATTCAAAGTAAGTAATTTGAATGGAAATATATTTATTTTTGATAAATGAGTTTTTGGACGCAATACATAACTTATCAGTGCTGAATTGTCTGAATGTGAATGTGAATGTGAAATTTTAATTAGATGGGTCTTCTGTACATAATTAAGTTACTGTAGAGAATGGCTGAATAATAATTATGAAAATCGAATAGGTCGAAATAGTCCTTACAATTAGTGGCCGCCAAGATCACCGGATCTGACACCACTATATTTTTTTCTTTGGGGTACTGTGAAGTAAAAATTTATCAACAATTACTCGATATTTATTTTACTTTTCAGTCCATTAGATAGTTGAATTAATACATAATAAAATCTTTGATTCGACCACATAATTATTAATATGGAATATTTTTTGATGAAATTCGGTATACTGCCATTTGTTATGGTGTCCAATCCAATGGTGATATTAAATTTTTCCTAAATCCCTAATGCGATTTCTTGAATTTTAACCTCTAAAACTATACGCATCAGGCCTTGGTTTTCGTAGAAAGAAAATGATATTCCGTCCCAAAGTACAGTTTTTTGAGCTCTATAATTGAAAAAAAAGTTGTCGAAATCGGAGAAAAGATGCAAATTTTAGGGAGGTGTCCCACTTTCAATATATATATATATATATATATATATATATATATATATATACAGTGTGACCCATTTAAGGTGGAAGCACCCTTCTAAAACTTACATTTTTCAACCCATTGGAATTTTTTTTCGTTCGACATTCAAAAAGTCCACCAGAACACCAAATTTCATGAATAAATCTACGTATCCAGGGCAAACTTATCTTATTTTTCGAGGTAAAAATCTAAAAAAATTACTAGCAATTTTTTCATAAAAAATCTGACTACACCACTGGATTTGCGACATTTTCAAATGGTCCATATGTAAATTACGTTGAAATACGTCAATCAATAAAAAAGTTATAAGGGAATGAAATTTGAAAAATATGCCGTTCAATCAACCCACCTTTTCAATTTCAGAACTTTTATTAAAACTTTGACTACACAACCGGATTAAGGGAGTCTCGAAATATCACTGACTATAATTTCATTGAAATTTGTCGATAAATAAAAATTATGAGATAAAATGACATTTTCGTGAAATTCCATTTACATATTTCTCAAATTTTATTATCTTATGATTTTTTTATTTATGAACAGATCTCGATGAAAATTTGACCAGTGATATATTGAGACCTCCTGAATACAGTGGTGTATTCCGAATTTCGATAAAAGTTCTGAAATTGAATTGGTGGGTTGATTAAACGGCATATTTTTCAAATTTCATTCCCTTATAACTTTTTTATTGATTGACGTATTTCAACGTAATTTACATATGAAACATTTGAAAATGTCGCGAATCCAGTGGTGTAGTCAGATTTTTTATAAAAAAATCGCTAGTATTTTTTTTAAATTTTTTACCTTGAAAAATAAAATAAGTTGGCCCTGGATATGAAGATTTATTCATGAAATTTGGTGTCCTGGTGGACTTTTTGAATGTCTACCTAACGAAAAAAAATCATTCCAATCGGTTAAAAAATGTGAGTTTTAGAAGGGTGCTTCCATCTTAAATGGGTCACACTGTATATATATATATATATTACCACTATTCTTTTGTCAAGGTTTCGGAACTCTACACGTGTTCTTTTTGGGTTTCTTTCTCTATTAGCGGATGAAACAGAATGTTTCGTTTTTTGATATATTGTTTAATGTATGATAATTAATTCGCGTGATATAAATATTGGTTTAGATTATCATTAGGAAAATTGCTACAAACATGACAAGTTGCATCAATAAGTATGATATTCATTGAGATAATCAGCATGGCCTAGAGAGTTTTTGTCCTTCCCATCTTTTTAATATGGTAAGTGTACGTTATTTTTTGAATTTGTTGAAATGGAAACCAAGGTGTGAATTTGAAATGTCCTCGGGTGTGGTGTAATCAAAAGATACTAGCCACTCTAAACTTGTTTTTGTTTTGCACTAGATCAGATTCTGAGAATGGAATAGATAATTGTAGATAACAAGTAAATTTGACAACGTAGGTGCGTATAAATCTCAGTCGAATTCGATTAATTTTGCATTTTCGTTTATTTCAGTTTCGTTTGAATTCTGTAACTGATTCCCAAAGCACAGCAAAATACAGCTAGATCAGATTAGGAGATTTTACAAGCAACACTATTTTTATGCCAGGTCCTTATTTGTTACTAAAACTAGTGGCAACATATTAATGCCCCTTTCACCCTGAACAAAGTTTTGTACACAACTTTGATATATATTTTTTAACTTGTTGCATATATACGAAATTAAACTTTTTGATGTAGAAGAGGACTAACATAAAAAAATTAAATAAAATTATATTTTCGAATTATGTTAACGAGTATTGATTTATTTTTCAATAAAATGTGAGATGAAAGTCTGAAGTGAGATATCGGTTGGCGGACATCGTGCAAAAAATGACGCTTGCTTGGTCGTTAGTTTTTAGTCTATCTATGATCACCTAAAAATACGGTCACAATAAAAGGAGTAAATGACAATGATCAACACAAACCACTTCATCATTGAAACAATACCTATATTATTAAAAAAATATTTAAAGTTAACAGAATTCAAATGGTTTATTTCTCGTAACATCGCAAATTTTTGTAACGTACTCTTCCGAGAATTACGAGCAACCAATTGCCATTGCCGTTTCACGCTCGGGAGAATACGTCACAAAGAGCGCCAATATTAATAGCTTTGATATTTGCTGATTTTCAGAAACGAACAGCTGTAATTGAAATTGTACTCCAAAAATATTTTCAGGTTTCATTTACATATGCACTGTATATTCTAGAGCATATTTGGAGCGATAATATTTGTTGTGTCCTCGCCTATTGCTCATACTATAACAGATGTGACAGATTACTAATCGGTGGGTTCACAACATCGCTTTCTAGATACTACATTGACATATTTTATAATAAAATAACATTGCTGCCCGTAGGAGGAGAAATTTTAGATCTATACAGGGTGTCCTGTAAGACGAAAAAAACTGAAAGTGACACTCAGCATTGAATAATTCGAAGTTATGAAACATCAAAACTTTATAGTCAAAGGCGATAAAGTAAGACGACCAATATATTTTCCTTTGTTATCTTGTACACATTCTGCATACAGAAAGGAGATGGAGTGAGTTGCATAATATTTTGGTATGGTTGGTTTGGTCATAAAACTGCATGAAATCGGATACTTTATTGGTTAATTATAATTTATTGCTGTTACATTTCCTTAGTTTTCATTTTCCAAAAAAGTTTTATGGCACACGCGTTTCAAAATAACCCCCAAGTCATCAACCTCAAAACTAATTCAAGAACTCGATTGAAAGCAGTAATACAGAGTAGGCATGTTTAAATGAATTGGATATGTTGATCATTTGAATCAAATACTCGACTTATGTTTTAGTGGGGACTGTATCATTGGATATCCATAGTAGCCCAGTCATCCAGAAACTCAAGGTCATAATTGAGCCTACAGTTTGAAAAATTCATACACATGAATATGCAGACAAAAATTTACAACTAACATAACTAGAAGGGACCTTCAATACTTGCAAAGTTGGAGTTTTTAGAAAATGGGGAAATATACTAGAACGATGATATGATTTTCTGTGGGGATATAATTTGAGAAATAGACATCAGCTAGGTCTTTTGCTCGAATTATAATGTCATCATTTTGTAGAAAATAAATTGTATAGTATTTTTAATAAAGTGAATATTTCGAAATGTATCGAAGTGAAAAATAATTTTATGTTTTCTGACTATATACCTCATCTGATTTTTTTGGATATACATAATTATTCAGTTTCCAAAGTATTGCTGAGATTATGACATGGATCTAGAATGACTGGGTTATAGTGAAAAACCTGGGGATTTCACCAACGACCTGCGAACGTCTTCTAATTGTTTAATAGTGTAACTCAATCTAATCAAAAATAAAATTTAACTCGCACACTCACAAACACTCATCGAAGAAACTAACTGTTTACATTTTAGTATTTGAGTCGATTTTTCGGGGAACGTCTCATTGTTCAGCCAAATTCAATACAATTCTATGGATTTACGAATCACCAACTGCCTTCATGACAAAAGTAGCTAGAAAATATGAAATATTCATTACAAAAATGGCTGGTGATGCAGCAGGATGTGTTGCACGCTGAGTGCAAGGACTCACAGCTATCTCAGTATTTCACTTACCCGTACTGACTTGGTAGTAGAGTAGGGTATGCTCCTGCCCTTACACTTGGGAATGGAAAACCTAGAAAGAAGACAAAGTTCACTTCATGAATTCGATTACAATTTTGGACATGTGTACTAAGGTAGTGGAGGCAAATATGGCCCAACGGGTTAATGAATGATGAAAAACTGATTTAGAGCCGACCAACTCGAGAACGGTTAGAGATAGACAATTTCTGCGAACGCCAATCGATTCAGAGTGGTCGAATTAGTGTGTATCGTGAATTTCGAGTCGATCGAAAAAATTTAAAAATTTCCCGGAAAAAGTTGCAAGGGGTTTACCCCTAAAAATCATGAAAAATACTAAGTCGTCACATCGACCTGAAATTTGCACTTTATATGTAAAATTTCATGCTTGTTCCGAAAAAGTATGATTTTCATGTGCTCAGATATAAGATTTAGCCGGAAAAAGGAGTTTGAAGTGGAAAATAAAATTTTCTGAGATTTTTTAGTTTTCATTTTGCGAATTTAAAATTTTAGCCCTGAACGTATTTCGACGTGCTGATTCAGAATCTTTGAACGAAAATGTCGAAAACTCATGAGTAATATTTTTGGCGGCAAAAAAAACATCTAAAACTGATTTAGAGCTGACCAACTCGAGAACGGTTAGAGATAGACAAATTCTGCGGACGCCAATCGATTCAGAATGGTCGAATTAGTATATATTGTGAATTTCATTCAATCGAAAAAAATTAAAAATTACTCGAAAAAAGTTGCAAGGGGTTCACCCCTAAAAATCATGAAAAATACTAAGTCGTCACATCGACCTGAACTTTGCAATTTATATGTAAAATTTCATGCTTGTTCCGAAAAAGTATGATTTTCATGTGCTCAGATATAAGATTTAGCCAGAAAAGGGTGATTATGGTTAAAAATCCAATTTTCTGAGATTTTTTATTTTTGATTTTTCGAATTTCAAATTTTCGTCCTCGAACGTATTTTGACGTGCTGATTCCGAAATTTTTAACAAAAATGTCGAAAACTCATGAGAAATATTTTTGGCGCCAAAAAAACATCTAAAAACTGATTTTGAGCTGACCAACTCGAGAACCGTTAGAGATAGACAATTTCTGCGAACGCCAATCGATTCAGAATGGTCGAATTAGTGTGTATCGTGAATTTCGAGTCGATCGAAAAAAATTAAAATAACCCCAAAAAAGTTGCAAGGGGTTTACCCCTAAAAATCATGAAAAATACTAAGTCGTCACATCGACCTGAAATTTGCACTTTATATGTAAAATTTCATGCTTGTTCCGAAAAAGTATGATTTTCATGTGCTCAGATATAAGATTTAGCCGGAAAAAGGAGTTTGAAGTGGAAAATAAAATTTTCTGAGATTTTTTAGTTTTCATTTTGCGAATTTAAAATTTTAGCCCTGAACGTATTTCGACGTGCTGATTCAGAATCTTTGAACGAAAATGTCGAAAACTCATGAGTAATATTTTTGGCGGCAAAAAAAACATCTAAAAACTGATTTAGAGCTGACCAACTCGAGAACGGTTAGAGATAGACAAATTCTGCGGACGCCAATCGATTCAGAATGGTCGAATTAGTATATATTGTGAATTTCATTCAATCGAAAAAAATTAAAAATTACTCGAAAAAAGTTGCAAGGGGTTCACCCCTAAAAATCATGAAAAATACTAAGTCGTCACATCGACCTGAACTTTGCAATTTATATGTAAAATTTCATGCTTGTTCCGAAAAAGTATGATTTTCATGTGCTCAGATATAAGATTTAGCCGGAAAAGGGTGATTATGGTTAAAAATCCAATTTTCTGAGATTTTTTATTTTTGATTTTTCGAATTTCAAATTTTCGTCCTCGAACGTATTTTGACGTGCTGATTCCGAAATTTTTAACAAAAATGTCGAAAACTCATGAGAAATATTTTTGGCGCCAAAAAAACATCTAAAAACTGATTTTGAGCTGACCAACTCGAGAACCGTTAGAGATAGACAATTTCTGCGAACGCCAATCGATTCAGAATGGTCGAATTAGTGTGTATCGTGAATTTCGAGTCGATCGAAAAAAATTAAAATAACCCCAAAAAAGTTGCAAGGGGTTTACCCCTAAAAATCATGAAAAATACTAAGTCGTCACATCGACCTGAAATTTGCACTTTATATGTAAAATTTCATGCTTGTTCCGAAAAAGTATGATTTTCATGTGCTCAGATATAAGATTTAGACGGAAAAGGGTGATTATGGTAAAAAATCCAATTTTCTGAGATTTTTTATTTATAATTTTCCGAATTTCAAATTTTTGTCCTCGAACGTATTTTGACGTGCTGATTCCAAAATTTTTAACAAAAATGTCGAAAACTCATCAGAAATATTTTTGGCGGCAAAAAAAACATCTAAAAACTGATTTAGAGCCGACCAACTCGAGAACGGTTAGAGATAGACAATTTCTGCGAACGCCAATCGATTCAGAGTGGTCGAATTAGTGTGTATCGTGAATTTCGAGTCGATCGAAAAAATTTAAAATAACCCCAAAAAAGTTGCAAGGGGTTTACCCCTAAAAATCATGAAAAATACTAAGTCGTCACATCGACCTGAAATTTGCACTTTATATGTAAAATTTCATGCTTGTTCCGAAAAAGTATGATTTTCATGTGCTCAGATATAAGATTTAGCCGGAAAAGGGTGATTATGGTAAAAAATCCAATTTTCTGAGATTTTTTATTTATAATTTTCCGAATTTCAAATTTTTGTCCTCGAACGTATTTTGACGTGCTGATTCCGAAATTTTTAACAAAAATGTCGAAAACTCATCAGAAATATTTTTGGCGGCAAAAAAACCATCTAAAAACTGATTTAGAGCCGACCAACTCGAGAACGGTTAGAGATAGACAAATTCTGCGAACGCCAATCGATTCAGAATGGTCGAATTAGTATGTATTGTGAATTTCGCACTGTATAAAAAATTTACGGACAAAAAAGTCGAATATATAATACGGCAGACGAAACCTTCTGTTTTCAATCACATGTACGTGATCAATACAAGCCCGTACAGTCGATAGATTTTAGGAAACTCGACCGGCTTAAACGATATAGGTGGACTTATACCATGCGGACATGTCTGAAATTGCAAGTTGGGACTTATACCAAATTATTTCTCATGTTACCGTGTAGATGAAGCTATATCAATGTGGCCATATATGAGAGTAAAAAACTTTGTTTGTCAATGGGCGTAGTTAACTTATTTTGACCAAATTTGGACTTATACCCTTTTGCCTCCCCCAGCCTTGATATGATAGTTTTGAATCTTTTTTAACTTTTTCATGTTCATTATTAATTTTTCTAGACTAGGTAGACACGATATTTGTAACCTCATATTAGTTAAGTCATCAAATGATGATCAACATACTACCTTAATCACCTTCAATTTTTCATCAATGTTTTTTAAGACGTTGAAATTATCGTCCGTAAACCGACAACCAATTTTTTCATTGCAAATTTGGAAGTTTCCATTTCCTTCCTATTTATCATTCACGTTAGCAATTTTTGTGATAACAACATGGTTCCTAGGCAAACTTTTGCGAAAGTCCTCTTACTAACGTAATGTTTACCTGGTAAAATGTGATATCGGAACGAATTTTTGGTTCGGTAGTCGCGCGACATGTGCGGATGTCCGGGTGTGCCGGAGCCGGAAGAAGGGTGACTAGGAATCCATGTTACTGCTGGTCTATATGGCCCGTGCTTGGCGAACTGTACTCTCGTTTGAACACCTGGACCTCAGGTCAAAAGGTTGCGGTTGTCACTCGGGAGTATCGATATCATATAATATTTATCGAATTGTGGAACATTTCAGCGCGGCGAAAAATATCGGATGCCTTCGGATGTTCCGAACGCATTTACCAGTGAGAAATGCTGCATTCGAATTGAACTTCCATGTAAATAATTCTATTCGATGAGATGATGAAAAATGGATTGTGTTATCCGATCATCCGCAAAAAATACTATACAATAGGTAATTTGTCGGCAAGTATCGAACAGAAAACAACTACTGCCCCCTACGACCGTTTAATTATATATCCAATCTGAACATTAAATTCAATTGATTTTGAAATCATAATTACTGGTTGTTTTGAAATTGTTGATTCGTATTTCTCAATCAAACTATTTCAGTTGACTTAAATTCATAATTACTTTACCGTACTTATGTAGGAAAATGTGCTCTCTCTGATTCAATATTGAAAAATAGAGGATGCTAAACAAAAAAATATTTATAAATACATCATACAATAACCCCCAATTTTTAACAAATTCATCCGGTATTCTGCGAAAGCGCTGTATAATATTCATTGTAGTATACTCACCAGTTGGGATATTTCCCCTTGGTTTGGCTCCTAAAATTGCTAAATTTACATTTGCTTTTCTTCCATCTATTATCGGGTTGGGATCTTTACACGCTCTTTCCGCAGATGCACGGTCACCCATTATCACCTGAAAAAAATACATTTCGTGTTATATTCCTCCCACTTACGAATCTGCGCAGATATGATGCACAATAGATAACGAGCGATGAGAATATAGGTATGTTATCATTATACAATATAATATCGAAAATCCTATGAAAATCGATCAAAATATGAGAGAGTTAGAGCGCCCGACCCCGCCGCGCTCTCGAATGAATCTGAGCCGAGTTTTTCCTCGTCCTGCATCGTTATTGGCCAGGGCGATTCAGCCAATTGCCTCTCGAGTCGCTGTATATAAATTAGGCGCACGCAGAGCGCCCAGTCAGTACTCGATTGAGCGTCGTATATTGAGCTTCGAAGCAGAATTATGTGCCCAGCATCTAGAATTGTTTATTTAGTAAAAAGCTATTTCCTAGTGGAATATTCTTGAATATTCGAGATTATTTATCATATATGCTCGTTTGAGAGCAACATTAGAAAGAATTCGTATTCAAACAAGAAGAAAGAAGATTCTAGAAGAGAATTATCCAATATTGGGTAGAACCATAGGAAAAAGTATAGGAAGATCTATAGCCAGCACTTCGTTGAGCAAGAGCCGCGGCTTTTTATAAGGAGGGATTGGCAAAACAAAAATCCATCAAAAAGAATTCGTGTAAGACTACAATATTCATTAATGCTGTTTTCAAAGCAATACTACCAACCAAGGCGAAGATAAAAGGAAAGTGGGCTTACTTAAGAGCCCTTGTATCTTTTTCTACGATTCGAACTTTGTGAATATTGAACTAATTCGGTTGTTTTGCCCTTTTCAGCGACCAGGCTTACGCAGATAGTGAGAGCTGATTGGTCAAACCTTTGGAATGGAGTGAGCAATCGTACTAAGATAGGTAAGGTAAGTAATGCTACTTTCCTTTCCGGAAGGGAACACGGGTTAAAGTTCCCTTCTAACTTCGCGAAATTAACGAATTGTGCAAAGTATATTATAGGATTTAGGGATCGTTGGGACTACTGTGAGGCCATGCAATAGCCATCGTGGTGCATTCAGAAGACTCACCGGTCAGAAGTATCTATCTTTTAGGAAAAATTATATTATTCCATATTTGTATGGATTTTTTTTTTCAAACTTCCGTAAATATTTGATCTTTAAGTCAGAGTAGGGAATTAGGGACTTTTCATAAATGATATTCAACCTCAGAAAGCTCCTCCATAACTGAAAACATTGAGAATCGTTTCTCTGCAAAGACGTGGCAGAATCCTGAGCTGGCCGAAGCAAACTGAATTTAGGAATAATAATTTTTCAAATCTCGCAACAACGCGTTCTCGACAGGTTCCCAAAGTAGCTCTGCCTCTGATTAATGAATGCGCACTGGACCAAACCTTTCACCAATATGGAACGGTAGTCGATCCTTGTCAGACACCGATCTTAATTAATATAAGCGGCCTAGTACTGACCCTTGAGGTAAACAATTACGCAATAGAAGTAGATAAAGATTAATCAGCCGCACTGTGAAATAACTGAACAAGTAAAAATAGGTCATACAATTGAAAAAACGCATACACAAAAACAAAATACACGAATCTTTGTTCATGAAGTTCCACTCTGTATGGTTGTCAGCCTTATCAGGAAGCACTCCGTAGTAATTGGCATTGTATTGTTACAACTCATTTGCAAACGAGCAAATACGTAGGTAGGAGTTGCAGGTATTCCGATATTCGTCGTTTCACCTCAAGACAATTTTATATCGTACACCGGTGGAAAAAAGTCGATAAGATAGGCAAATAAATATAGAGTTAGGTTCACATGAGATAAGAACTATTGTGTACAAGTTGAACCCGGACGATTAAATTGTATAATAACTAAGTAAAATACGATTATTATTGAGATTAGAAACATTGAACATAGAAGGCATACTCCCGTAGGCATAGACGTTATCTAGCGACTCTCCAGCGGCGCGCCTTTCGCTACACACGAATTTAGTCCCGCGCCATAAAAGTGAGGACTGCGCGGCAGTGTTTATTTTGGCGAAAAGCTGGCGACGTGCTGGAGACGGTCAGAAGCATCTTCGGACAATTTGCATTTTTTTTTGCAAGAATCTGCAAAAATACTTCTTTATCACCAGCTGTATATTTCAGTGCCATTTGGAATTGCTATATCATCATGTTTTCAACAAAGATTTGTTAAAGTTCGACTTAGACCAAATGCAATCCGCAAGTGACAGCATACGTGTTTAATGTAAACAAAGGAACAGCACATGAATCATCCGTTTGGCGAAACGCCCGATGGGAGAACCGTGAGAGATCACAGCAAAACATGCTCCGTTCCTTCGCCGGCGACTTGTCAGAGAGCTCGCAGGGAGAAACTCCGATGAGGCGCTGGCGAACAACTATGCATACGGGCGTTAGATTTTTCGGTTCATTGAAGAAGGAAAAACTGTTGCCGATCCTCTACTTCAGTTGATCAGAAGTTGAACTTGCTTCAGCCGTACCTGGAAAGTCTCAAATAACAACAAATCTAATGGTAATATGATTAGAATTAAACAGTGCTGAGAATTTCGTCAAGAATGGGAACCAACATAACCTCAAAATAATACACTACTATGACACAATCACCGTTTCAATTCGAACAATTTCGGAATGTGTAGAGTTTCAGAAAAATGGAATGAATAATTTCTCTCCACACATTTCCACAAGGTGGAAAATAGGGGCCAAATATGTGACAGCATGACCACCTGCATACATGACATGTTTCAAGGTCTTTACCTCTCATCAGTGTTAGGATAGGCCAGACAACATCAGAGTCATCCATAGAATGAAAAAAAAACGAATTGCATTCTTTAATCATTTATTATCTTAAAGAAACGATATGTAATTTAAAAAAAAGCCGATTTATGGGCACTCAGCAAATTAGGTCAACATTTGATGAGTAGATGAACTGTCATAAGATGATTATCGCCCAACCAATAAATGAATGGGAACAGTGAACAAACCAACTTGATTTTACGAGAAATATTGATATTTGTATAACCACACAAACCAATATTCGTGACGTTCAATGCCGATTCAAGGAATGTATTCCATCAAGATAAAAAATGGCGTCGCACCGTCATTTGTATAGAGTTTACCCCGGAAATATTATTTTTAGAATCGATTCCAATAGCGCATATTCTACTATACATATGTATGAAAAAGCCACATGCTGTCAGGACGAATCGAAGTTATGAGGATAAAAACATAAAAACCAATTTCACTCAGAAAGCACGAGGATAATTACTACTGATCGAATGCCCTTCTGATGTCTGAGATTCGGAATGTCAAGATCAATTAATAAGGTTCTTCCATCAAACTCCAGAAATATATACTAGAGAAATAAAAGAAATGAAGTCATCGAGTCCTGGATGATTCCAGAACCAACGCTTTTTCTACCACACGTTTACGATTTGTTTGGAACAACCTTATGTCCAGCTTGGCTGATAATAGTACTCTTTTTATGTTGATTCTCCTACGAAGTTCGTCAATCCTAAATTGAAGACGGACTTCTGTTTTTTTTTCTGGAAATGCCCTCAACTTTGTTTTTTCGAATTGGAACACCCTTTATATTTTTATGTATTCAAATTCTACAGGTCAATCGAATAAATGTATATTTGGAACCTTTGGAGTGAATACTCAAGAAATAGAAACTACCCAAAACACCAAAACAACGTCACATTCACTGGACGCGAGTTTCACCAACAAAGTTGTCATTCTCAAGAGCTAAAAACTTACTACGGTGAGCTTAGTAGTACTAGTAAGCTTGTAGCTCAAGAGAATGCCAACTGGGGGAAAAGAGTTTGGTGGGACTTGAAAGCTAAGGACTTTTCAAGAGTCTGAATTATGGGAATCCACAGAAATTTTATCAGGAAGACAATGAGCCACTGCAATCATTGCAAGAGTTTTGCAAAAAGGATAGATTAAGAAACTATTGTGAATCAAACAGATTCGACCGATGGTAAGATTCTAATACAACAGGTCAATATGAAATTTTATTGGATCAATAATTCGTAACAAAAATAAATACGAAAAATGAAACGATCTGATTTCCGCTATTTGACGTATGATGCGTTAATGGAACGTCATCTTCTGTTTATCCTCTTGACGTATTTCATAACCAGCTTCAGACGAATGTAGGAATAACATAAGTTTGAGTACATCCATATCTCAAATTTTTGACAGAATATAAATAAGTCGAAGATTTCAGCATTTGCTAACTACTTGGGTATAAATAGGCAGAAACAAACTTGCATGCTGAGCTCAATTTATTTGAATAATTGTTCGAAAACTACTATACCCATGATTACTCTCACTCATTCAGCGAAACAGTTGCTATTGATTAGTGGGTGATATTTATTTTACCATTTGTGAGAATGAAAATTAGGACTATAACGTCTACGTCAGAAGTAGAAATTCCACCTCCAAATGCCAAAAATATATTTCATCCAGATTCAATTCAAAACTCCGTTCCAATCACACCCACGGGACATTTCTACAGGGCGAAGTCATGAAATACCAGAACAGTTCACATAGTAACTGCATGAAAATTTCGATTGTTTCTAGATTATCGAATAAATTGAATAATGTGTAGATATTACTACAGTATCGGACATTTTTCATCGGGGGTATAGACAAATCTATGCGAGCAACAAGGAACGCAATAATATGATAATACCACATAAATAAGAGAGACGCACTACTGTACGCCTCCCCTACTACCTCGTCCGACGAATTAACAGCCACGTCGATATCGCTTCCTCGAGCGAGTCGAGGAGAAATTGTAATGCTCTCTCAACATAATAGCAAGCTATTCTTTACGCTCGTATGAAACCAGCATACCCCCGATAAAAACTTTCCGATACTGTATATGAACTGGCTGTCACTGCAGGGGTCCTCCTTGACTACCTGTCAGTTTTTTATTCCACATTTTCCACTCTGTAAAAAGCGTGGAGAGAAAGGTATTTTGACATTTTCCTGAAGTGTATGATATCGAAGAGAACTTTTTTTATGTTGTACGAAAATCTGGCAAAGTTCAGAGATCATCGTGAGAACCGAGGGAAAGTAGGTAGTAATTTGGGTTATTCCTGGATTTTTGCAGGCTGTATGCCTCAGGGAACACCTTACAAGTGAGTTACAAAGCTTTGCCTTTCGTTGGAAGAACGAGTCCTGGGAAAGAGATGTTCAGCATGTCTCCGAAGTGACAAAAAATGGATGTGAGGACTGAGTTTGACGGGTCAGTCTCGATGGGTCAGCTAACGGTGGAACAATTGATGATATTTCAGAAGAGCATTGGCCATGAGAATATTCATGTAACAGAGACAGATCGCCAACTTTTGTAGGCTTGCAAAGCATAATCTACGAGACGAAGGGCCCTTTTTTGGACAGAATCTGAAAGTCTCACTGTTTTTAGAAGCTGCACTCCATATGTGGGAACAGTATTCCAGGACTGGTCGGAACTGAAAAATCTCTTGTTTATGTTTCTATATACTTCTTCAAATTAGTGATAAAAATGCTCATACCTTGATATGCATAAATATTGCTGGATGTTTTCTGAATGTCAACAAATCGCTGAAATTTATGAATGATCAAGCTGTACAATGAACTGTAATTCACAACGTATAAAGGGGCATTAGAAACTAGCGAATGTGATCATGTGAATCGTGACAAATGCATTTCAGCTACCCAAAATTTACTGTGTGCAAGACTACCTATTGTTATGTTAAAACAAGTAGGGGTGGCCGTTTAGACACACAGCTGTCTCTCGTTCGTTCGACTCTTGCGTAGGAAATTGTTTTTGTTACTTTGATCGTATGATGGAATGAAATCATACGAATCTAAAAATATACTTGTAATCAGACAGAGGTATAATAATATCAATTATATCTATCTCCAAAGTATAGAGTAAACTGTACTACTTCCGTCTTTATTGTGTGCCACAAATTGCGAATCACTCATATGGTAATAACGATGGTAATCATGGGCGCCACCGCAGAATGAAATAATTTCATTTATCCGTTTTGATGTGACATCCCAAATATTAAAAATTAACAAATTCATTGAAACATGAAAACCTGAAACTAATTTTATAATTTTTTAACCCTTTCCCTGAATAACATCGTTCAGTGAATATGTTTTCGCCAAATTCTTAGTTTTTGAATGAATAAGGACTGATCTAGATCTCATCTAGATCCTCAAGGGTGGTAGAAAAATACACTTCCTCTGATGACATAGAATAATTCTCTTGGCACTCTCATTATTATTATTGAGTCTATATTGTTTATGTACTCCCCAGTCCAAATTTCTCGAGTATTCATTCTCATTTATAAGAACATAATTTGATGTACACATTTTTTCTATCAGAGAAAAAAGCAAGGAATCTAGATAGATACAGTTATGTACCCACCGCTTCTGAGAATTGGTTCAATTTTGGAGGTAGCCTATTTCGCGAGCAAAAGAGACCAGCCTTCTAACCGATACCTTTCTCACACTCTCCGGGTTAAGAACGATGCTCCTGAGGAGCGCTTCCCGTATTGTTACCACTGCTGGGCATTCCGTGAGGATGTGGGTGGCTGACATCATCCTCCAAGCATCACCTGCGTTCAGTATCATCCGTGATATCTAAAATGTTGAGTTGCTTGTTTAGATGGCAGTGACCCCTACCACTATTCGGATTTCCTTTCTTCTCATTCAGAGTATTGGTACTCCTAGTGGAAGGGCCTTCAATGCGGAGTTTCGATCATCTCATGCCTGAGGCCTCTTTTCAGGCATCCTTGAATTTTATGATGGTTGAGAGACTCCGTGATCTAGACACTGCTAGGACTGGTTCTGGTCCAATCGTTGAGATTTTCGCACCTTCTGTGCCAAATAATCGGCCTGCTCGTTTCAGAGTACTCCGATGTGACCAGGGATCCAAAGTAGCTTTACCTTATTGGCAGTGGATAGCCTTTGCAGATCGTAAATGCACTCAGACACCAGCAGCGAACTGACTCTGTATTAGGTGAGGCATTGATCGCTGCTTGGCTGTCGGAGCTTTGCTGGTCGTGGTAGCCTCTGTCGATATTCTCTCTTATACAGGCGAGTTTGGCATAAACTTTTGACTGACATACAGTAGCAAAATTTCCCACGAAGATTGCCCTTATACCCCAGCGTCGGCTGATTGACCCATCTTGGAACTATCTTTGTACCAGATAATCCCACGGGTGGGGATCAGACGGTGCCCGACCTGCTTCCAGTCCCCCCTTTTGAGAATGACTGACTGCGGCCTTTTGCTGAATTATATTGCAGGTAAAGAACTGTCACCCAGCATCTCAAAGAGGGGACCATCAAACGAAAATGAAGATTACGTATTTTGAATACTGAGGAATCTTAGGAAGAGGAGATTTCATATATGGAATCATTATTTTAGAATAATTGGTATCAGTTCCTCATGAATTATAAGGAGTTGGCAAGAGGCACAACGTAGTCTAGTATAGCGCCCCTGCACAACTTGCAGACTTTTGGTGGAACATTCCACCAGAAAGGAAAATTAGTTACGAGTAAAATAGGACTGAAGAAGAACGCAACTTCATTCCTTATGGAGATCAAACATGACTACAAAGGAAGGAGACTGTCCACGTGGACTTGATTGACGTGCGTCAACATGCAAAATCTTTGATGTTCAACCAATTAAAACAGCGAATCGTAAGGTTGAACGCAGTTTATTGGACGAGGGGCGTATCGGAAATAGACAGTTATAAATCATCATCAAGCTATCGGCAGATCAAAATAAATTTTTGGTATGGTTCCAGAACGAGTTTTTATATTTCGCAATTGATAATGAATTTACTATACCTACATTGAAATTACAAATATATTATCCGACAATCTGTGAAAAATCCCGAGGTAACACCAATGGTTTTTTATGGCTCAGCAACACAGCATCTGTCCTATAGGTACCGAAGCGACACGCCATGTCAACAATTTAGAAGCTAGAGGTTGTTTATAAACTAGCATTTCATTCAAACTACAATCACATGCACATGTGCGACCAAAAGAACACCGTGTGAATTAAAAAAGAACCCAATAAAAATTATTTTTTTATGAATTGAATGGGGATGACGATAGAACACTCACAATGTTTTTCAGACGCATTTCTAGAATAAACTCATTTCCTGATTTTCAATTTGCATGTTGTCAGTGACATACACTGATGGTTACAATTACAGAGTGTGGGTGAGAGAAAGTGAAAACTTCTTTTCTTCTCTGAGTACATTGCTTCACATGTCTTCAGATTGTACCTTGAAAAATTCAGAAGTTGAATATTTATTACATTCAATGTAACTTCCTCAGTGAGTGACGATGTTCCTATTTTAAGCTGGTAAACAGAACAATCTAAGATAACATTCGATAGCACAATTCTAGGATTTCGAGGAATCGATTTTGTTTTTAGTTCTATTGTTGACTCGAACTCAGACCTGTCAAGTGCAATATTATTTTATGGAAGGGAAATTATTTACCAATTCCTTCCATACTTCCAATGTTGCATAAACATTGTATGTGGAAAACCCATAAAATAATTTCAACAAAACTATAGAACTGTCATGACTTGACCAAACAGTGGATGGATTATATCATACATCTCCCGTCTATTCCCAGATCCCAATACGAGATAGGAAGGGTGGGAAAATCTGCAGATATAAAATTTGTTTCAGATATTCCAAAGGAAGCCATTGATTCTTTGTGTTGCATGTCGTTTTTTATTACACAATCGATATGTATCAATCCAATCCTTGACCATACTCTAAGGTGGTACCTTGGAGGGCAATACCCTGTATAGAGAAATATTTTTAGGTGTGTTCAAATAAGTGTTCTTTGTGCTCTTAGTAGCCAATAGGATATTAACAAATATTTACTTGTCTTTGCTTCGAAAGTTTGTTATGATTTTGTTTTTATTCTGTCTTAACTTTCTACTAGAGATTCGAATACTAATCAAACACTCGAGTTTGAAAAGTACAGACTAAAGGGTTAGACTACTTCTTTTTCATTCAAGCAATATGAAATATGATCAAAGGCAACCAAAAGTTGGTAGATGAAGAGAACAATTCATTTTGACAGCAGTTATGATTTTGACGTTGAAACAAAGACAGCAGATGAATATAAATTGAAAATAGTTTGACAGTTCTTTCTGACTATCTGTCTCTATTCGGTTTTCACTTTATTTTAACCTCAAATGTAAAATAGTTAGGATTGGTAATACCTATTCCACAAACGATAAATGTCTGTCATTTAGAGTTTTTTCTAATCATCAAGAGAAAGTAAAATATTATTATGTACTTACTTTTTATTATCACCTTTGCCAGATTTTTATTTATCTATATTCAATATATTATTGATTCATTCTGAAAATACTAGGGAAGATAAGGACAATCTCAACACATTGTATTATTTTGAAATCTCTTATCATCTTGATTTATGACGAACGGAAGATATAAAATCAAAAGCTATTCGTATAATGAAATAAAGAAGATCCACCTTGATTACACAAAAAAGTAAGTACTTCCGAATAGACCAATTAGCAATAACGTCTTCAAAGTAACTCTCAAAAAATGTAAGACAATCACCTAGTCATACCAACTTTTTTTTGGTTACAAACATATTTTTGAATATTGAACGATTTTCGGGCAAGTACTAGAAGATAGGGAAGATATGGAAGGCAAGAGCTTATAATAATGTAAATGCATCCATTGAATCAAAGCTACTAAATCCCAATACAACTAAACTCGTAAAAAAACAACATGTGACTGAACGGGATAAAAATAATAGATACAGATTCAAAATTTTGGAAGTAATTGGATAGACTTATCTGGAAATTTTTGAATGAAACCCGATAGTTTGCGGAAATAAAACCATAATCTTAATGTCAGTGTGTTATTCGAAAGTAAATTTATAAAAGAGGGAAGAAGGAAATATCTTGGAGTCATTCTTTACTCAAAACTGACCTGGAACCAGCATTCAAAAAAAAACAACCAAAAAAGCGGTGACCTCACTAATGATGGCCAGACGAACTTTTGGAAAAATGGGGGCTGAAACTTCAGCTGCACCGGTTGTACAGCACGGTGGTCAAGCCTTCCATTTCGTACGCCTCTTTGGCGTGGTGGCTCAAGACACAACAAAGAGGAGCCATAACAAGACTGGGCAAGGTGCAAAGACTTGGTGTTTCAACATACTGTCAGACAATCAAGCGAAATTTGAAACCTTGTGCAACAAGGAGGTGACGTCCAAACTGGTATGGGACTGCAAAAAAGAACTGAGATCGCTAGCAGACCGGAATCACGTCAAACGATGGCTCCCAGGATACCAGGGAATAGCAAGATAAGGTTCGGAAAATCTTCCAAACCAAGGTCGGATAATGGAGGTACCGAAGTACAGTAAGACCGTCTCTAAGAGACTAGACTGGGGACAGACCCAAAAACTACTGGGAAAGCATCTCAAATGGGACTGTATAATGGAGACCTGACCTGTAGACTGTGCGGTAAGGATCTTGAAACAGTGACACATTATTACACAATATTGGTATCAACTTCGCGCAAATGTTACATTTTTTCATCCGAAATAAGATTTAATTCTTCTAACTCAAAATCCACAATCCAACCGTCTCCTTCCATATATGAGGGAAAGGGAAGAAAAATAGTGAATGGAAATAACAAAAAGGAATTTTTCAAAATTCACAAAAAAATTATTAGGTATATTATCTCACATCATTATTACCTCATTACCGAATATAACTGAATGGAGTTATCAATAATGAAGTCATAGCTAACTATTCTAGGAATTTTTTTATTTTTCATAGCAGAGATGAGGAATGAATATTTTGCCAAAGCTTAGTTTCAGAAGATAAGTTTGTAAAAATAAAGATTATCCATCAATTTCTGATATCAGGAAATAATCATAAATTATGTTTTCAAAAGATATTTTTGTTGTAATTAAAAACTTTTCCAGCAATATTCATATTTCCCAACATCCCTTGTTAAATATTTAGATGCCGACTCAGGTATTATTGAGTTCTACTTAGAAAATTCATCAAAAATCTCCCCTTTTGCACAAAAATCACTCGAAAACTTTAAATAGTTTGAAATTATTTGCAAACATTGAATTACCTTGGTATGTTGATGACGAATAATGAGCACCTTTATGAAAACGTGCCTGAATCAACGTGCAAAACAACAAAATTATTAGCTATTGTCTTGAATGGATAAAATCAAAGGCGAAATCAAAATTCAATAGAGAAAGTTTGGTAACTAAAAATCTTGATTAATTCTATCGAACTCTTTCGAAAAATCAGTACAGATTGGCGCCTTTTTTCAGACTAATCGGGAGGCACAGCTGGAATTGTGGAGAAATCGTTGGTTTGTTACCAAACGAAAAAGCAATTTACAATTACAATAAATAATTTTTTGGTGGTTGTGTGAAGTCGAGGAATTCCGTCCGGACCAGTAGTACATTTTCCTGGAGCTGAGATAACTTTAACAACGAAATATTTGAATCTGAAGATACTTACAAATCCATATCCCCTACTCTTTCCGGTTTGCCTGTCCGTTATGACCACAGCCTCCTCGATGTCGCCGTAAACTGCGAAGTGATCTCTGAGCGATTTGTCACTTGTGTGATAAGGCAGGCCACCAACAAAGAGCTTGGTCCACGTGGTGTCTTTGTTCTGGACGCCGGTACCGTTGAGGGTGCCGGTGGCGCCGAGGACCCCAAGACCCCCGAGTCCCAGACTGTCCGTCTCGGTGGACGTGGATATTCCCGCACTTGGCATCAGCATGATCTTTTGTTCTTCGATTGGCTCCGGTTTCACCACGCGTTGCTCTTCAGCAACACGAGCTGAACTGCTGTGATTGTCTGTAGGTCTCGAGGTCGGTCTTGTCGGTCTCGTCAAAGGATTGAAAATATTATTTATGTATTCTTTGGTGAAGGTGCTCCGCCGATCTCGCATAAGTATGCTGGTTGGACCGTTTTGCACATAAATTTCGGCCAGAGGCTTTCACGAAAACAACGGGTGAGTTTCTTGCACGTGTAGATGTGTGTTTGGCTGGACCGAATAGAAGATGCGCTCACGACTATCCAACTGACGAACTACCGCGAACTAATTTTAGATTTGCTTGTGAGCTACAGCTGTTCGGCGTATGGCAAGGCAGGCGAACTGAATACTGACTAGAAGCGTAACGCACAAGGGACCAACTCTTACTAAGGGTTAACGTCAACAGATACAGATAACTCGTCAACGGTTCGCGCGGTGAACTCGACACATATGACCGGTGCCGGCGTTCAGACACGAATACCGAACTGTTTGTTATACGCGTATGTCTCAGTACGTAATGCGCCCCCTGGATTGGCCCAACTTATCGCCGGGGCTACCCCCGGTACGTGTATGTCGAGCCGCGATCTAATCGCAGCGCTTCTACCAATTTTTCGAATGATAAATATAGTCGGGTTCACAAGTGCTTTTTGGTCGAATATTTTTCTGAAGAGACTGAAAATTATGAGTGAGGTGTCATACGGTTCATGAAGGCATAGATAAAAAAATGTATGAAATAGAAAGTTTCGCTTGCACGAACTGCAAAAGTTATAAACAATTTAGCAAAAAAAGAGGGGTTTGGTTTTTCGCGAGTATCTCAAAAACTGTTGCAGATATACAAAATCGGAATAAAAATCCAAAGGGAAGTGGAAATTTTAACTTCTGGAACTGTATCAGCAATATTTATAAGGATGAAAATGATTGGTTCGGTAAACAAAAACATTTATTTCAACCCATGATATATGAATATTAAGAAATGAAAAAACTCAGGTACCCTCCGAATACATGACAATACAGTAAGCCGTCGGTAAACATTTTCTACCGCCATTTTTCTATTATTTATGCTTTCATTAATTAACAATTTTCAACAAGTTCAGCATTAACACCAAAATTATTATAATTGTTAGATCAAAATCATAAATATTTGTTTGTTTTCTTGGAGTTATGCTTCAAAAGCTTAAGAAACGATCCCCGTTGGAAAAATTATATGATCGTCATATTTGAATTTTTTATAAACAATGTAAGAAAATGAGAAATGAAAAACATGACTACGACATCGATTTTTTTATTGAAAACTACAGAGGAATCATTTTTAACTTGCTTTATTCCCATTTTTTGAATGAGTATTACGAAAAAATGTATTTTTTATGCATTGATAAAAATAATAAAAGCTTTAACTTAATTTGCAGTGTAAGTGTGTGTGTGATTTAGCTGAACTAGAATCACTTGCTCTCCTCCTACGGATTTGAAATTTTACATATTGGTTCAGTTTCGATGACAATACATTATTGTAAGATAAACATTTTTTCAAAAATAACGATAAAAACAAATTTCTCGCGAAATTAAATCGGAAAAATCAGTAAAAATAGGAAAAACGGTTAGATGAAATTTTTTGTTGCTTGAAAACGTATTTGTTAGTTAATTTTTTTTTTTGATAATATTAATATCTTTCTTCGAAAATCATAATTCATATTGCTCTTTCATATTCCGGAGAAAACATTTTTAAAAAGAGGAATATATTCAAAATGTTTTTGTTTAATTTTTTTTACAATTGAAAAATCAGATATAGCCAGTGGAACTTTCTTCTTTGGCACTTTTTTTATATGCCATCCTGAATCGAATGAAATCTCCCTCATAATTTTCGGTATCTCCAAAAAAATAGTCCAAAAAGCACTTGTGAATCAGACTGATAACAGTAAACCAAGTAAACGACATTGTAAAAACCATTTACGAAGCTTTGTTTCGCCTAGCTACGATAACTTTTCGAATATCTACACTGACACTGATAAGTACGACAATTATTTTCGATAATACCGTGAAAATTCCAATTAATTTCGAAATGTATACGTATCTATCACTATCAGTTACTTCAAACGTTCTTGATCAGAGTATCCAAAAACAATGACACACAACACCTTTTCGAATTCAAAGGTGGAAATGTGAATTGGGCACGAGAAAAAAATTGTCAGTACGAGATAATTCGTTCACAATACACAGGGTGTATCTCTAAAACAAATTGAATACAACCCGCCATAAAGTAACCCCCGTCAACAACTACTCCCCTGGGTAATACAACGACGGGTATTGAATTATATAATAACATCGGTCGGCGACGACTGTTGTTATCAAACGATCTCTCAAAAGAACTCTGAGCTTTGTGTTCAGGTATCTGACAGAATCTATTTTTCCGGAAAATATTCATTTTAAAAAGTCATTAACATTTGAATTGGGCCCGGAAACATTCCTCCTGGTAGCCTCGTTTTGTAGTGTTTCATGGAACTTTGCGATTTGATTGATTAAATTATCACAATGAAATCATAACACATGAAATATTTATTTTATTTGTAATCAAACTTTATTATGCTTTTTATTATTCAATCATCATATGTGTGAACAACACAACTGCACTACACTCGAAACTGCACCATACATGCCAAAACTCCCAATTTATGCTGTATATATCTCGTTGTTCCATTCAATGTTGTTTTTATCTAGATTTTATTATACATTTAAGTACCTCCTCATTAGAATCGTTTAGTGATTCCACTTAAAGCAGACAGTTAATAAATTAATTCCAGAAATATTTATTTGAGCATTTTCCCCGTCTTAATGTCCTGTAACAGCTGACACGATATTTGGTATCTAGCTGGGGGTCGTGACAGACATTCAAAAGGGCCGTACCACGATTATTCGGGAACTTTTGTACAGCGAGATATTGTGAACATGTCTCATGGCGGTAAAATCGAGTTTCTGTCAGGGTTTCTTCAGAGAAGTAGAGAAAACTAACATTTTCAAGAGCATTTTTTCTTGAATCTGTTCATTGGAAATGGTCCTATGAATTTTTTTTAGTCATGCAAAATCAGTCCCCCAAAAAAGATTTCATCACTTGAATCGAATCTCAAGCTAAACTTTGCCTTGAGACAAAAGAGATTTTTCCCAGCAGAAATATTGAAAATTAACCCTCATGTTTTCTTATTCAACAATAGGGCCAGGTAGCCGAGTAGTTAGAAGCGCCGTCTTTCAATTATCCTAGCTGCCGGTCGTGTGAGTTCAAAGCCTAGCGAATGCAGAATTTTTTTCTGATTGTCCGAGATATTGCTAGGGATTGCATGTTAAAAGGTAAGACCTCGATAATCCTTGGCTTGCACAAGTTTTGACTTCTGAGGGCTGCCGTTCGTAGGACTAAAGCTGGTTAACGGAAAAAACAATTTTGAACAATTTTTTTAAACAAAACAATAATTCTTGAAAATATCGGAAAACAACTGAGTTGAATTAATTTTTGAAAATAATCATCGACAGAGGCCTATAATATTGAACCAAATTCTCATATTAATATTATCGTGATGAATATGTTTGGATAAGATTCCAAAGCACATTTGGAAACTGCTCTTTGCATGTACATGAGCATTAACTTTTTTTTGCAACAAAATTTTACTTTTTGTGCCCTAAGAACTTCAGGGAAAAGGTAACTAACGAGATCTACTGATGAGAAAACCCAAGGTATATTCTAGCTGGTTGAAAATGCATTGGATCCCTGTGGTACCATATGTTCTGATATCCTAGATGTGGTCTTGGGACTTCAACATCCTTAAAAATGGATGAAAATTGAGAGAAAGCATTTTTACAACCTTTATTCAACTTGCCCTGTTATGTATGTATGTATGTAAATATTTATCTACAGTATCGGAAACTTTTCTGAGGTATAGACAGAAATCTACGCGAGCAACAAAGAACGCAATGATATGATGATTCCACATAAATAAGAGAGACGCACTACTGCGCGCCTCTCCTGTTACCTCGCACGACGAATTAACAGCTCTGACACGCTTCTGGTTGTCCGATTAACTTGAAATTTGGCAGGTGTTCATAATTTCGGTGACAAAGCATTAAGAACTTTTTGTTAGAGGAAAATAGAAGATGGCGGCTCCAATATGGTGGATGAGTTTCGTGATTATGGTCCGATTCGATTCTAAATTGGTATGTGGGGGTTTTCAGGGTCAGAGATTATAATTTTTTTTTGTCAAAATTCATCAATTCAATAAGGCGTCTTCAATATGGCGGACGAGTTTTGTGATTATGGTCCGATTCGATTCGAGATTGGTATATGGGGGATTAGGGTTCGGAAATTATGATTTTCTTGTCAAAACTCGAGAATTGAATATTGCGCCTTCGTATTCGAAAGAGATTATTCTTTACTCTTTTGAATAAAAGCTTGCCTTCAAAACATTTTTTTGTTAATATCTATAATGAAACTATAGTTTAAATGATTTTCACATCAAAAGGGTTTACAAAACCACGACAATTGTTTCGCTTTACAAAAGCTTCTTCAAGTGGTAAAGATACACTGTGTATCTTTACCACTTGAAGAAGCTTTTTTGATGTGAAAATCATTTAAACTATAGTTTCATTATAGATATTAACATGGATTTTCATCAAGTATCGGCTATATCAATTCAAAATTTTTTTGTTAATAGTTTATAACTGGTAGTGGTTGGTATCTTCGAAATCTCGAATAGCCAACACACTGAAATGAAAACTAACAGGAACAGTGCAGTCTAATCAAGTCTGAGATAATAGGGGTGCGATTTCGGTAAAGAAGGGTGGCAGCTAGGCCAGGTGTGCAGCGCCAAGTATTGCCTATTTATTGTGGCACTCGCCAAGTGGAACAAACGAATACATTATGGGACAGTGGTGCCCCCTTATTCAATACATTCGATAGAGGGGTGGATTATTTCCGAAAAATGTTCCTCGACTCGAAAGTTTCTAGAAACACCTGAAATCTGAATATTTGCGTCAGTGACATAAAGTAAAATCAATTTCATGATGTACCTCCATGATCAGAACCACCATTTCAACATAGTAGCTTGGGTAGAGTCTTCGGAGCCAAAAAACTACCTCTCGATATCGAGTCCGTTTTTCCTCCTCTTTTCGGACGATGTTCTTTTCGCCAGGAGCCGAAAACTCCATCACAAAAATGGCCTCATTTTGATGGTCGAGGAGGACTACATCAGGCTTGTTGGCTTGTATTTGTTTGAGGGTGGAGAATGAGTAGTTCCAATAAACTTGGCACTTCTCATTCTCCACAACAGACTCAATATTCCCCGGAGCATAAAGCAACACCGGTGACTATGACTATGAGAAAGTTACCATTGCACCAGGATACTGTATTTTGTAAATCGTTGTTAATCGTTTCAGCTAAAGTGAGTATGTCTTCAGTACAAAAGTAAACTGATCTATCGTCTGCAAATGAATTGACATTTTCATTTATTTAAGAACAGTGTGGCCCCAGTGTGCTTCCCCGTGGTACACCATTTTCATTCGAAATATCTGTTATTTTGTTCAATGCCACCCCTAAAATACCATAGTGCAATAATTATTGTACGCCACTGGTTAACCGCTTCCTCTGAATAGAAGTACACCCAGATGGGTAGAATAGAATTGTACCGCACGCGTGCATACAGATACTTACCCGCTATGGGATGAAAGTAACGCGTTCTTGTCGCAAAATGGAAATATTACATTGGTGATGTCGCAATCGAATATTAAACACGCACCAATAGTTCTCAAATCCCTATTATTATCCTTGCTAGCTCAAAGAATGTAACACATATTTGAAACAATAACCGATTAACATGTTTTCTCACGGAGCTTTGTTCCATTAATCAGTTAAATCTATTGAAAAGATTTTTGTTATCAACTGAAAAACGTGCTTCTTGAGTAGTGCAATGAAATCAACATTAAAAATGTTTTCAAAAACACGGTTTTATTGATGAACTATTGAACTGAGAAGTTAAAAATTGAATTTAGTGAATGAAAACAAAACACTTTCAAATTTCAAATATTTTCTTAAAAGTTTGAGGCTTCATTTCAATTGTAGTTTTTTAAAGTTTCTTCTTTTCATACACTAAATATTATTTTTTACCTTTTGGTTCGATAGTTTATAAATAAAAGCTACCAAAACTATTCTTACGAGGCAGGGTGGTGAAAAATCTTTAAATCAATTTGTTTGACTTGCCGATGTTTCTCACAATTTTTACGGATTTTTACAATCTCATTTTCGCGATTCTTCGCAACTTTTTTTGGAACGAAAGGGGGGGGGGGGGGTGTTACGACCTCTTCAACCGATATTTTTCCGTATCTTTTTATGTACGAAACAGTCGGAAACATGTTCCATGTTTCCGAATTCCTACTTCGTCTATTCTTATATATCTGTCAGATGGGACAAGGTGGTATATTTTTATTGAAAAAAAAAAAAAAAAATCGTGAACCCCCCCTCCCTAAAGTTTAGAAACTTATAACAGATAATTAAACAAATTTCAATGTAAAATGTACAAAATCAAATAAACTCAGAGAAAAAGCTTTTATTTAAAAGACACGCTAAAAAGAAGGAAATAAAATATGAAGTGAATCAACCCCATTATTTTTTTATATTATGAAATTTCATATGATATAAAAGCTTGTCGCGAGAGTGAATCAAATAATTTCAAATTTAATTTATGAAAAATGCATAATTACTTGTCGCGACAAGCTTTTATATCATATGAAATGTAACAAAATTATGGGCTTGATTTACTCCAAAGTTTATTGTCTTGTTTTTAGTGCATTCAAATAAAAGCTTTTCTCTAAAACATTTTTTTAAGTTAATTTTTTTCAATCGACTTATTCTATAATTCCATATTTTTCACTATATTTCCGAAATTTTCAGATTTCATTTTCCCAATATTTTAGGAGTAGAAGTGGGGTCCCATCCACCCGACCAACATTATTTTTATTATAAATCTGATTTTAGATTCCAAACCATCCATACATTCTGAAAAAATTGACATTTTCAATAAATAGTACTAGGTATTAAAAATTGCAAAACACCATAGGTACTTATGTCTTGAAACTATGTGATCGTACTCAAAGTCGCCCCTAGAATGAAAAAAAGTGAAAATATACAGGGTGTTCCATTTGAAATTCCCAAGTTGGAGTCGATTCCGGTGGATCCATTACCCCTGCCATGTTCATATCTCATACTCTTGTAACTCTGGACACTATGGCTAGTCTAAAGAATACGTTGCCATCTGGTGTGTATTTTTCATAAGAATTTTTGGCATGCGCGGAAATTTCGCATAATTGGCATCATCGCATGCATATAGCATTTATGTGTTACGAGTATATAGAGTCACATTCGGTATATTCAAGGACATTACGAATGAGATTCAAGTTCCAGATTTGTGTTCCCAAAGAGGCACATTTGAAAAAACTTCATGGTTTATCTCTGGAACTAGAATTCCGATCAGAAGTGAGGTAATTTAAGTGAGCGATAGCACCCGTCCTATATACTCCACCCTTTCGAAAGTTGGCATATGGGGGATGACGCGGATTCACTTTATGAAGTACCTCTCTACCCACAAATAATGTGATTATTTCATTTTCCTGTGCACCACGATAAAATTAGTTTTCTGTTATTCTCTATTTCCCTGAATAATTAGGGTAATAAATCCAATAAAAAGGGTTGTTGAAAAAAACTCTCTACCTCTGATCAACATATGCAATATTTTATTCGTTGTAATTAACATGAAAGGGAGTGGAAACAGCTGTTCAATTAACTAGAAGTCCTCAATCATGGGAAAATAAAATGTCATCTCGGCGTCATTTGCCGAGGAGAATAACAGACTGTCGCTTCACAATTCAAGATATTGGATAAGAAACAATTTCATGAGAGAAGAAAAAGTAGATTTCTCCGTACCATGTTTGAAAATGAATTCTTCCAAGTCCCAAGAATATAATGAAGCATACATTTCATTAGCTAACATACATTATCTGTATGGGGTCTAACTAAGAAAAGCCCCAGAAAGAGAGTTTGGAGTCGAAAAAATATTGTATTCTCATACCAAACAGAGCAAATTCTCCGCTGCCTTTACTTATCCCCTATTGAACCATCTTGCAGCGACCTTTCCGAGTTTTTATTACTCATATTAGACTTTATGCAGGAGCAACTTAAAAAAAGGATCATCCAACAGCTGCAAGCATCATAATGCATGGGAAATTTTAATGTACACAACTGTACTTGGCTCAAGTTTTGCAACAAAACAAATGAGGCAGGTGCTCGAGCTGATATCTTCGTTATCGTGTATGGTCTCAAGCAACTGGTCGAGCATCCCATACGCATTCCTGATGGTACCAACCAATACACTTGTTTTTTTTTTTCACCACCAACCCTGATCCATCCAATACAGAAGTTTGAGCTCAACTAGGGAACTCCAACCACAACCTGATCTCCACTCTTTGCTCTTTTTCTACATCATCGAGCAGCACAACCCAGTCAACACAGAATAGTCTCAGAGATGGTAGTGGCTTCACATTAATTTTATAGATCACACCAGTGAATCGCAAAGTGACTTCCATTATTATCGCATACACGTATAATCGGTGCCCCGTTGGTCAGTTAGAGACATCAAAATGTGATGCAAAATGTGACTCGAATTTAGCCCAGTGTGACATTCCATTTAACTTCCACAAGCTCATTGAATTCAGTCTCAGAGAATCTAGATCATTCGAAATTGAAGAGTTAACCGAAAACAAATGTATTGTTGATTTGTGGGGTATTCCCAATATTTTTTTGTTTTATTTATTATTGATTAATTCATATAATTGATAATTTTAATCCACTACAGAGCTCTGAAAGATGTTTGGTGGTATGAGCTCATAGAACTAGAGAGGGATATCTATATTTAGGATATTTCTGAATGGGTGGTAATCTACACATTTCCAGAAAACAATATTAGTGTTCCTCCCCTATAGAAATGACTAACATACTACAGTGGCCTTTTGTACGACCTATTTTTTATTTCCAACCGATCCAATCACCTAATTTTATCCAATACCCTTTGTTGTTTCAGCTATATAAAGAATGGTTTTATCGACTCCGTACATTTATTTAGAGTGAGAGTGTACAATCAGCCACAGTCCAGCATGATGATATATTGAGTTTATTTTGACTAGCTCTTACTTCACTGAATTAGAACATGTTTGACGATTGAAATTTACAGCAAAAACAATCTTAATGTTTACTGTTCCGTTTGTATAATTGATCACTTAGCCGGTTGTCACTATTTTTTAGAAACAAAATGAATTTGACATTCTGAAAATGTGTGGATTAGACTAGTAGGTACTTTGCCAACACAAACTCCAAAAAAACTTCAAAGATGAAACAACACGACCCGTGGAAATTCACTGTTTTGCACACCATAAATTAAATTGGTCGACAGGTTTTTGTAAATAATTGTTATGGAATAATTTGCCTTTCTTTTTCCACAATGTCACATATTGAGGAAATAATGATTTAAAGTTTGATTTTGTGGAGAAAATTCGATTCTTGACATGATTTTTTGGGTTTGTAAACTAGCTGAAGAATTAATAATGTTCGAACCTGTAGCTCACGAGGTGGCAAAGGAAAAGTTATCATCTTCACCAAGATACTGAAACATTGAAAACATACCACAGTTTTCACACTTTCTTCACGTGAGATTTCGTATTCCTTAGGGCAAAATTAAAGTTCAAAATATTTTTCTATCATTATTTTCTATTCACTATGTATTTTGTGAAAGTCCGAATGAATGAATAAGGGTTAGAAGACAATGCTTGTAACATAATAGTAGTACTTCCCGTTCGTATACTTATATATTGGGGTGAACAAGCTGGCTATAAAATGAAGTGTGATGATATGAATGTCACAAAAATTCAAATTCACGTATTGCTATCGGTCCTTGATACGAGTACCAAATTTCAGATTTTTCGGACGACTGGATGTGTGTGAAAATTCAGTTACAAGATTTGTGTGCCATTTAGTTAAAATTCTTATTATCATTATTACATCGATATCATAAAATGATTGTATTGTCATCGGTCCTTGATATGTGTGCCAATTTTCAGATTATTCGGACGGGTGAGAATTGCAAAAATTCTCATTATTATTATTACATAATTATCATGAAATATTTTTACTGTTGTCGGTGATACGTGTGCCAAATTTAAGATTATTCGGAAGATCGAAGTGGGAGAAAATTGAATTCAAAAATTCTCATCGGTGTTATTGATATCACATAAATATGAAATTCTTGTATTGTCATCGGCCCATGATATGTGATGCAAATTTCAAATTATTTGGACGACTGTAAATGGGTGAAAATCTCGTTCAAAGATTTCGTTACATACATAGATAAATATATAGATACAGATGAAGCTAATAAAAGGGTGCTAATAAAAAAAAAACCTACACGCTTCGAATTGTAACGGTACACCGGAAATTCGTCGCTCCTGTATAACGTCTTGACTTTTTATATATTTCTTCGGTGGAATGAATATCATCTCCAAAGCTATTTCAGCTGAAATTTTGTGTCAAGCTGCGTGCTATTTTGAGAAGGTCGCAAGCATTTCGATGTGGTTAATAAGGTTCCAAGTTAAAAAACATAAAATAAGTCGGGATAATAATAAGAGGATATAGTCGCCATTAAAATTTGTTTGTTTTGTTGGGAAACATAATAAATTTTTCATGTGGGAATTGTGTTGAGAGACGAAATGGTTCATATCTAATCATCTAACACGTAAATTCAGAAGGTATTCCCGAAATATTTATGTTCAGTCACTTTTAGCATTTCACACTTCGGTGCAATAACCCTCATAATCTAATCATCAGCGGCGCCGACGTTGCTACAAAATCAGGAAGGAGTCCAAAGAATGGAGATCGGAATTTTCATCATTCATATTTTGTGAAAAACCGAAAAAAATCTCTCATAAAATTCGGGCTACATAAAAAAAATCAAAAGCCTCATTCAGCTTTCTCGAATGGAAGTTCCACTTAATTTTTATTCAATTATATATGAAACATACCTTTTGTGAAAAATAGCCTGTTTGAATTGCCTGCTAAATAAAATTACCAGGGCCAGGCACTAAGGGAAAAAAAGAAATCAGAAAGTCTATGGTAATTGAGAAATTTGTTAAGAATCTTTACGACAAATGATCCTATTAAAAAGATTACATGGCCATGTTCTAAGACAAATTTTATGAGCCCATTCGGAAAGGTTGCTTGTAAACCATTTACTGATAGAGAAAAGTCCGTCTTGTAAGTGGGTACCGTAGATAACCCCAGCTGCCTTACTAATTTCTCTCATTCCTAACTAATACCCAATAATTTTCAACTGATTCATCTAATTCCCTACTAATACCGAATTAATACCGGTAATACCGTTGTTTGATTCTGTATTATCAAACAACGGTAATACAAGGCATGTACACCAAAATTCTCCATCAGATGCAGATTTTCCCATCATAGGAACGTGCCTGTTCTCAAAATCTGTGAGTCTATGCGCATAGGCTTCAGTTGTGTTGCAACTCAACACTGCTACAGATGTTGGTTGGCTTCCCTGCATAACTATTATTTTGATATCATTTTCATCATCGTTCCACAGAGTGCCAGGCGGTTTTATGTCCACAGAACTCCGTACAGGCACCTGAACAACCGAGTTGGCATTCCCCACTCAAGAGGTAATGAAACAAATTGAGTTCAAGACTGATAAACGGCCTACAGCTGTATCTGTTCCTAATAGCCAAGAGACTATAAAAATAGAATCGAATACCCCGTACCTCCTAGCTACAAACGACATATAACAATTCTCGCTTCCTTCTTCTAATTCCTAAAATACCAAATTGAATTACCTTCACACCGTTTTGCTACTTGTAATCAACCCACGCGGTTTGGGCAGGTATAAAGCGTCATAAGCCACTTGATCAGTTTTTCATATAAAATTATGAGATTCATGAAATGATCAAGTAGGTACACCACAAAAGAGCATAAAGTGAGTGAGTTTTGGAAGAAATACTAGGAGGAAAGCGATTATGCTATAATATGAAAGACACTCCGAAGTTATAGTACAGTACCGGAAAGTTTTCATCTGGGATATGGTGGTTTTATGAGAGCGTAAAGAAAACCTTGCAATATGTTGAGAGAGCATTACATTTCTCCTCTACTCGCTCGAATTAGTATATATTGTGAATTTCATTCAATCGAAAAAAATTAAAAATTACTCGAAACAAGTTGCAAGGGGTTCACCCCTAAAAATCATGAAAAATACCAAGTCGTCACATCGACTTGAAATTTGCACTGTATACGTAAAATTTCATGCTCATTCCGAATATGTATGATTTTTATGTGCTCAGATATATGATTTAGACGGAAAAAGGAGTTTGAAGTAGAAAATAAAATTTTCTGAGATTTTTTAGTTTTCATTTTGCGAATTTAAAATTTTAGCCCTGAACGTATTTCGACGTGCTGATTCAGAATCTTTGAACGAAAATGTCGAAAACTCATGAGTAATATTTTTTGTATGATTTTTATGTGCTCAGATATATGATTTAGCCGGAAAAAGGAGTTTGAAGTAGAAAATAAAATTTTCTGAGATTTTTTAGTTTTCATTTTGCGAATTTAAAATTTTAGCCCTGAACGTATTTTGATGTGCTGATTCAGAATCTTTGAACGAAAATGTCGAAAACTCATGAGTAATATTTTTGGCGGCAAAAAAAACATCTAAAAACTGATTTAGAGCTGACCAACTCGAGAACGGTTAGAGATAGACAAATTCTGCGGACGCCAATCGATTCAGAATGGTCGACTTAGTATATATTGTGAATTTCATTCAATCGAAAAAAATTAAAAATTACTCGAAAAAATTTGCAAGGGGTTCACCCCTAAAAATCATGAAAAATACTAAGTCGCCACATCGACTTGAAATTTGCACTGTATACGTAAAATTTCATGCTCATTCCGAAAATGTATGATTTTTATGTGCTCAGATATATGATTTAGCCGGAAAATGAGTTTGAAGTAGAAAATAAAATTTTCTGAGATTTTTTATTTTTAATTTTTCGAATTTCAAATTTTAGCCCTGAACGTATTTCGACGTGCTGATTCCGAATCTTTGAACGAAAATGTCGAAAACTCATGAGTAATATTTTTGGCGGCAAAAAAACCATCTAAAAACTGATTTAGAGCTGACCAACTCGAGAACGGTTAGAGATAGACAAATTCTGCAGACGCCAATCGATTCAGAATGGTCGAATTAGTATATATTGTGAATTTCATTCAATCGAAAAAAATTAAAAATTACTCGAAAAAATTTGCAAGGGGTTCACCCCTAAAAATCATGAAAAATACTAAGTCGTCACATCGACTTGAAATTTGCACTGTATACGTAAAATTTCATGCTCATTCCGAAAATGTATGATTTTTATGTGCTCAGATATATGATTTAGCCGGAAAAAGGAGTTTGAAGTGGAAAATAAAATTTTCTGAGATTTTTTAGTTTTCATTTTGCGAATTTAAAATTTTAGCCCTGAACGTATTTCAACGTGCTGATTCAAAATCTTTGAACGAAAATGTCGAAAACTCATGAGTAATATTTTTGGCGGCAAAAAAACCATCTAAAAACTGATTTAGAGCTGACCAACTCGAGAACGGTTAGAGATAGACAAATTCTGCGGACGCCAATCTATTCAGAATGGTCGACTTAGTATATATTGTGAATTTCATTCAATCGAAAAAAATTAAAAATTACTCGAAACAAGTTGCAAGGGGTTCAAAAATCATGAAAAATACCAAGTCGTCACATCGACTTGAAATTTGCACTGTATACGTAAAATTTCATGCTCATTCCGAATATGTATGATTTTTATGTGCTCAGATATATGATTTAGACGGAAAAAGGAGTTTGAAGTAGAAAATAAAATTTTCTGAGATTTTTTAGTTTTCATTTTGCGAATTTAAAATTTTAGCCCTGAACGTATTTCGACGTGCTGATTCAGAATCTTTGAACGAAAATGTCGAAAACTCATGAGTAATATTTTTTGTATGATTTTTATGTGCTCAGATATATGATTTAGCCGGAAAAAGGAGTTTGAAGTAGAAAATAAAATTTTCTGAGATTTTTTAGTTTTCATTTTGCGAATTTAAAATTTTAGCCCTGAACGTATTTTGATGTGCTGATTCAGAATCTTTGAACGAAAATGTCGAAAACTCATGAGTAATATTTTTGGCGGCAAAAAAAACATCTAAAAACTGATTTAGAGCTGACCAACTCGAGAACGGTTAGAGATAGACAAATTCTGCGGACGCCAATCGATTCAGAATGGTCGACTTAGTATATATTGTGAATTTCATTCAATCGAAAAAAATTAAAAATTACTCGAAAAAATTTGCAAGGGGTTCACCCCTAAAAATCATGAAAAATACTAAGTCGCCACATCGACTTGAAATTTGCACTGTATACGTAAAATTTCATGCTCATTCCGAAAATGTATGATTTTTATGTGCTCAGATATATGATTTAGCCGGAAAATGAGTTTGAAGTAGAAAATAAAATTTTCTGAGATTTTTTATTTTTAATTTTTCGAATTTCAAATTTTAGCCCTGAACGTATTTCGACGTGCTGATTCCGAATCTTTGAACGAAAATGTCGAAAACTCATGAGTAATATTTTTGGCGGCAAAAAAACCATCTAAAAACTGATTTAGAGCTGACCAACTCGAGAACGGTTAGAGATAGACAAATTCTGCAGACGCCAATCGATTCAGAATGGTCGAATTAGTATATATTGTGAATTTCATTCAATCGAAAAAAATTAAAAATTACTCGAAAAAATTTGCAAGGGGTTCACCCCTAAAAATCATGAAAAATACTAAGTCGTCACATCGACTTGAAATTTGCACTGTATACGTAAAATTTCATGCTCATTCCGAAAATGTATGATTTTTATGTGCTCAGATATATGATTTAGCCGGAAAAAGGAGTTTGAAGTGGAAAATAAAATTTTCTGAGATTTTTTAGTTTTCATTTTGCGAATTTAAAATTTTAGCCCTGAACGTATTTCAACGTGCTGATTCAAAATCTTTGAACGAAAATGTCGAAAACTCATGAGTAATATTTTTGGCGGCAAAAAAACCATCTAAAAACTGATTTAGAGCTGACCAACTCGAGAACGGTTAGAGATAGACAAATTCTGCGGACGCCAATCTATTCAGAATGGTCGACTTAGTATATATTGTGAATTTCATTCAATCGAAAAAAATTAAAAATTACTCGAAAAAAATTGCAAGGGGTTCACCCCTAAAAATCATGAAAAATACCAAGTCGTCACATCGACTTGAAATTTGCACTGTATACGTAAAATTTCATGCTCATTCCGAATATGTATGATTTTTATGTGCTCAGATATATGATTTAGACGGAAAAAGGAGTTTGAAGTAGAAAATAAAATTTTCTGAGATTTTTTAGTTTTCATTTTGCGAATTTAAAATTTTAGCCCTGAACGTATTTCGACGTGCTGATTCAGAATCTTTGAACGAAAATGTCGAAAACTCATGAGTAATATTTTTGGCGGCAAAAAAACCATCTAAAAACTGATTTAGAGCTGACCAACTCGAGAACGGTTAGAGATAGACAAATTCTGCGGACGCCAATCGATTCAGAATGGTCGACTTAGTATATATTGTGAATTTCATTCAATCGAAAAAAATTAAAAATTACTCGAAAAAATTTGCAAGGGGTTCACCCCTAAAAATCATGAAAAATACTAAGTCGTCACATCGACTTGAAATTTGCACTGTATACGTAAAATTTCATGCTCATTCCGAAAATGTATGATTTTTATGTGCTCAGATATATGATTTAGCCGGAAAAAGGAGTTTGAAGTAGAAAATAAAATTTTCTGAGATTTTTTAGTTTTCATTTTGCGAATTTAAAATTTTAGCCCTGAACGTATTTCAACGTGCTGATTCAAAATCTTTGAACGAAAATGTCGAAAACTCATGAGTAATATTTTTGGCGGCAAAAAAACCATCTAAAAACTGATTTAGAGCTGACCAACTCGAGAACGGTTAGAGATAGACAAATTCTGCGGACGCCAATCTATTCAGAATGGTCGACTTAGTATATATTGTGAATTTCATTCAATCGAAAAAAATTAAAAATTACTCGAAAAAAATTGCAAGGGGTTCACCCCTAAAAATCATGAAAAATACCAAGTCGTCACATCGACTTGAAATTTGCACTGTATACGTAAAATTTCATGCTCATTCCGAATATGTATGATTTTTATGTGCTCAGATATATGATTTAGCCGGAAAAAGGAGTTTGAAGTAGAAAATAAAATTTTCTGAGATTTTTTAGTTTTCATTTTGCGAATTTAAAATTTTAGCCCTGAACGTATTTCGACGTGCTGATTCAGAATCTTTGAACGAAAATGTCGAAAACTCATGAGTAATATTTTTGGCGGCAAAAAAAACATCTAAAAACTGATTTAGAGCTGACCAACTCGAGAACGGTTAGAGATAGACAAATTCTGCGGACGCCAATCGATTCAGAATGGTCGAATTAGTATATATTGTGAATTTCATTCAATCGAAAAAAATTAAAAATTACTCGAAAAAATTTGCAAGGGGTTCACCCCTAAAAATCATGAAAAATACTAAGTCGTCACATCGACTTGAAATTTGCACTGTATACGTAAAATTTCATGCTCATTCCGAAAATGTATGATTTTTATGTGCTCAGATATATGATTTAGCCGGAAAAAGGAGTTTGAAGTGGAAAATAAAATTTTCTGAGATTTTTTATTTTTAATTTTTCGAATTTCATATTTTAGCCCTGAACGTATTTTAACGTGCTGATTCCGAATCTTTGATCCAAAATGTCGAAAACTCATGAGTAATATTTTTGGCGGCAAAAAAAACATCTAAAAACTGATTTAGAGCTGACCAACTTGAGAACGGTTAGAGATAGACAAATTCTGCGGACGCCAATCGATTCAGAATGGTCGAATTAGTATATATTGTGAATTTCATTCAATCGAAAAAAATTAAAAATTACTCGAAAAAAGTTGCAAGGGGTTCACCCCTAAAAATCATGAAAAATACTAAGTCGTCACATCGACTTGAAATTTGCACTGTATACGTAAAATTTCATGCTCATTCCGAAAATGTATGATTTTTATGTGCTCAGATATATGATTTAGCCGGAAAAAGGAGTTTGAAGTAGAAAATAAAATTTTCTGAGATTTTTTAGTTTTCATTTTGCGAATTTAAAATTTTAGCCCTGAACGTATTTCAACGTGCTGATTCAAAATCTTTGAACGAAAATGTCGAAAACTCATGAGTAATATTTTTGGCGGCAAAAAAACCATCTAAAAACTGATTTAGAGCTGACCAACTCGAGAACGGTTAGAGATAGACAAATTCTGCGGACGCCAATCTATTCAGAATGGTCGACTTAGTATATATTGTGAATTTCATTCAATCGAAAAAAATTAAAAATTACTCGAAAAAAATTGCAAGGGGTTCACCCCTAAAAATCATGAAAAATACCAAGTCGTCACATCGACTTGAAATTTGCACTGTATACGTAAAATTTCATGCTCATTCCGAATATGTATGATTTTTATGTGCTCAGATATATGATTTAGCCGGAAAAAGGAGTTTGAAGTAGAAAATAAAATTTTCTGAGATTTTTTAGTTTTCATTTTGCGAATTTAAAATTTTAGCCCTGAACGTATTTCGACGTGCTGATTCAGAATCTTTGAACGAAAATGTCGAAAACTCATGAGTAATATTTTTGGCGGCAAAAAAAACATCTAAAAACTGATTTAGAGCTGACCAACTCGAGAACGGTTAGAGATAGACAAATTCTGCGGACGCCAATCGATTCAGAATGGTCGAATTAGTATATATTGTGAATTTCATTCAATCGAAAAAAATTAAAAATTACTCGAAAAAATTTGCAAGGGGTTCACCCCTAAAAATCATGAAAAATACTAAGTCGTCACATCGACTTGAAATTTGCACTGTATACGTAAAATTTCATGCTCATTCCGAAAATGTATGATTTTTATGTGCTCAGATATATGATTTAGCCGGAAAAAGGAGTTTGAAGTGGAAAATAAAATTTTCTGAGATTTTTTATTTTTAATTTTTCGAATTTCATATTTTAGCCCTGAACGTATTTTAACGTGCTGATTCCGAATCTTTGATCCAAAATGTCGAAAACTCATGAGTAATATTTTTGGCGGCAAAAAAAACATCTAAAAACTGATTTAGAGCTGACCAACTTGAGAACGGTTAGAGATAGACAAATTCTGCGGACGCCAATCGATTCAGAATGGTCGAATTAGTATATATTGTGAATTTCATTCAATCGAAAAAAATTAAAAATTACTCGAAAAAAGTTGCAAGGGGTTCACCCCTAAAAATCATGAAAAATACTAAGTCGTCACATCGACTTGAAATTTGCACTGTATACGTAAAATTTCATGCTCATTCCGAAAATGTATGATTTTTATGTGCTCAGATATATGATTTAGCCGGAAAAAGGAGTTTGAAGTAGAAAATAAAATTTTCTGAGATTTTTTAGTTTTCATTTTGCGAATTTAAAATTTTAGCCCTGAACGTATTTCGACGTGCTGATTCAGAATCTTTGAACGAAAATGTCGAAAACTCATGAGTAATATTTTTGGCGGCAAAAAAAAACATCTAAAAACTGATTTAGAGCTGACCAACTCGAGAACGGTTAGAGATAGACAAATTCTGCGGACGCCAATCGATTCAGAATGGTCGACTTAGTATATATTGTGAATTTCATTCAATCGAAAAAAATTAAAAATTACTCGAAAAAATTTGCAAGGGGTTCACCCCTAAAAATCATGAAAAATACTAAGTCGTCACATCGACTTGAAATTTGCACTGTATACGTAAAATTTCATGCTCATTCCGAAAATGTATGATTTTTATGTGCTCAGATATATGATTTAGCCGGAAAAAGGAGTTTGAAATAGAAAATAAAATTTTCTGAGATTTTTTAGTTTTCATTTTGCGAATTTAAAATTTTAGCCCTGAACGTATTTTGACGTGCTGATTCCGAATCTTTGAACGAAAATGTCGAAAACTCATGAGTAATATTTTTGGCGGCAAAAAAAACATCTAAAAACTGATTCAGAGCTGACCAACTCGAGAACGGTTAGAGATAGACAAATTCTGCGGACGCCAATCGATTCAGAATGGTCGAATTAGTATATATTGTGAATTTTATTCAATCGAAAAAAATTAAAAATTACTCGAAAAAAGTTGCAAGGGGTTCACCCCTAAAAATCATGAAAAATACTAAGTCGTCACATCGACTTGAAATTTGCACTGTATACGTAAAATTTCATGCTCATTCCGAAAATGTATGATTTTTATGTGCTCAGATATATGATTTAGCCGGAAAAAGGAGTTTGAAGTGGAAAATAAAATTTTCTGAGATTTTTTAGTTTTCATTTTGCAAATTTAAAATTTCAGCCCTGAACGTATTTCGCCGTGCTGATTCAGAATCTTTGAACGAAAATGTCGAAAACTCATGAGTAATATTTTTTGTATGATTTTTATGTGCTCAGATATATGATTTAGCCGGAAAAAGGAGTTTGAAGTAGAAAATGTACATGAATTAGCGGGAAAAGGGCGTTTGAGGTGGAAAATTCAATTTTCTGAGATTTAATATTTTCTGAGGAATGTTATTATTTGACAGCTCTAGAGCAACAAAATTGAGAAAAAGCTCGCTTATCTTTCCGATTTGCCGTCTTATGAATAACGTTTAACTCATAATTGTGCGTGTACACTAATGGTTAGAGATTCTGCCATTCACGCCAACAGCCCCAAAACACCACAGAAAATTTTCCCCCATGAGAGAAGAATATTCTTTGATGAAGAGGGGAGATGGTACTTGCCCCCCCTCTCCCCCACAACAAGAAGAAACCCCAAGAAGGAACGAACTCATCTTTCCCTACGGAGGAGACTACAAACCCACCACCCTCCTCCCACAGCGGTTGCAGGGTGGATACGGTGTTGAGCAATGTATAGCGCTAGCTCGAAAATCTGCAGACCCTAATAGGGGCAGCTGCAGCGCCTTTGGCAACAAGGAAACACAAAAATTTAAAAAAGGAGCAAACATAATGAAATAATTTCCTTCCTATAAAACGGAAATATGGGATATCAAGTGAGCAATATAAATGGAAAGTGACTAGCGATAAAAAAAATTACTTAGTTAATTTTCAGTGAAAAACTTTTTAAATCGACATATTCAAACAGCCCTAAGTGATTGAGCAGCAGACTTCTAGTTTATCGTAGGTGCTACTTGTTGTTATTGCTTGCGAGGGTTGGCGAGAAAACTTAATTCTCCCCTTCCGTATGCATTTTTTATGTTATGCGTGACAAGTTTGATGGGTGAGGCGTTCGGAAGGAACTGGGTTGTTTCTTGTTTCCGAAACGTATTGAGTATTTCCTAACGACTCGTTATCGCCGCATAATGAAACTAGAGTTCAGGTAGACACGTGGGGTCAATAATTGGCGAATTTGGTTATCTTATTGCCAGAGTTTTGGTTTGCGTTGGAAAATTGTTTATGCTGACGCATGTGCTATGGACTGAAAATGAAACAAGGCCGGGCAGAAAAATATAATGATCAGTTTGCATAATGCAGACCATCTTTACTGATATATCCGTTCGTACACGTTGTCGTGTTATCGGCTTGTACTTTTTTGGTTCCGACAAAACTAATTTTTGAGATCAGCACGGTTCGCCTTCGATAAACCAACCTGGAATATGCTACACCCTATTCAGCTATGAGTTGGTAACTCTTTCCAAATGGTGGTGGGTGCTAAAAAAATGTTTCCTCCAGAAGTTAACCAAACCATCCGGACCTGGAGCAGCCAAGTTCTTCGTGCCCTGAAATACCATAGGAGATGTTGGATGATCTGGTTTCAACAAAATGGAAAAAAATTAATGGAGGATAACCAAAAAACAATCGAAATGGACTAATTTCGTATTTTCGTCATATCTCAAGAACAGGCCCTGATATTTTCAATAAATTTCAACCGCTAAATGATGTTTCCAGATATGCAACCATTTCTCCATTTGACCGACCTTTTACTAGTATGGTTTGGAATTGACCAATGCAATCTCATTGAAAAACTAACCACCATGTATATCAACACTAACTGGCTTTGAGTTGAGGAACCAATTCAATCTCAATTTGTTCTGTATATTATCGCATTAGCTGCAAAATTTTATGTGGGCAACTGAAGGCAGGCGCGTATAGCTTTGTTCCATTGGGGGAGGGGGCTAATTCGTGGCTGGCGAGGGGGTGACAAAAAATAGAAGAGCGCTGTTGATTTTTTTTCAATCATTGGGGTGGGGTAATCACCTCATTACTCACCCCCGCTCTTGTATAAGTTGATAAAAATTCGTAGCTAGAAAATGACACACCGATAATCAAATTCAGAAGCAAAATAATCCAAATATTATTAAAAATTAAAGAAAAAACATTCAAGCAGGTTTTGTGCTTCCGGCAATTGTTATGAGTTGATTTCATTCTAAATTGATATTCTGAAACGGAAAGTCCATAGAGACAATATAACTCCATCCATTCCATATTCCGTGCTTGAAAATTAGATAGTAAAGATAGATAAGTTTAGCATTACGAGCCGTGTATATATGAAGGACGAATTCAGTCCACAATTTTATGCTATCTCTCATCACGTTATCTTTGTTTCGTGTGCATTCGCAAGGGTGACATTTTTTTATGGCCATGCCATGAATATAGGTGAAACCGATGATTTCATTGAAATGAATTCCAAGTCAGCATATATAGAAATAAATAAGTTACAGATTGTACGATCCCCATTGATCCCTTTAGTCCGTTTATCATGCACACAAATTATCAGCATTTAGATCAATGGCACGTGGTCACTTATAATACCTTCAACGGACAAGGCTTTTTAATATCAGAAAATGATCATGAGTGAACTGTATTCAATCCAAGAGAAACACAGGGAAGGACAAACATACACTAGTATCAATTATGCAAATGTTAAGTTCATTTCAAAAGTAAGAGCAGGGAACATTATATTCAACAGAAACACCAACAGAGATGTGGAAAAACTCGAGTATACTCAAATATATAGGTCAATTATAGAGGCCAAACAGGCAGATATTTTCATATAAGATACCGGGAACATGTTGTGTCAGATAAGAGAATCTGACATTTACAAGAAAAAGTCACACTCTAATGTATATGACTACTGTTTGTTCATCATGAGTAAAGAATACTATTATTGTATAAGGACTGACTAGTAGTCTGATGAGAGAGAACCAATCGACGGGTGATATGAGGACCAGTACGCACGAGACGGTAGATGTTAAGTTAAGTGGAAAGTGTTTTGGATTCCAACTAATCACCATCATTTGATATGGATAGGACAATATTCTTCTTCCCTTTTATGAAATCAGAACTATACCTTTTTTTTTCAATTAGTTTTGAAGAACGATCCTGAAATCTGTACCAGGTAGTAGGTAATTATATGCACTCATGTGAAATACTAATATCAGCAGATCTTATCCTGATAAAATTGTTTATGGCTCTGCTATCGTAAATTGCTTCCATTTCTGTTCAAACTTATCATATCGCTCTGTTGCAGAGCTGAATTATAGATACATGATCTAAACACCACATCCATTTTCTTGTGAAATAATTCAGGAAAACAATAAGATGTAACTAAAATAGGGAACATACTAATATTATTATTATTTTCCAACAAAACAGACAGGTCGTCAAGTTGAGGGCTTCGCTGTCACTTCTGGAGCAACTGGTCGAAGTACCCACACGCACTCCTGATGCCAACAACCATCAGTACGTCAATAAACATTTTTTGCTAACTACCAATCCTGCTCCATACAGTAAACAAGTTTGTGATCCACTCGGAAAATCCGATCACAAATTCATCTTCACTCTTTGCTCTCTTTCTACTTCATAGAGCAACATAATGTTGCCTTGTCTCATATGGCACTACAATTCAGCCGACTGCGATGGTCCGAAGACCATTTCCATTGAAAAAAGTGTGTCTCTTTTGGAGATCCAACACAATGCGCCAAGACAATTGCTGAGATCATGATGCTGGGCATGCAAACATATATACCAATCACGCCAAGAAGAACACATCTACTAAACCCTGGTTCAACAGTTTCTATGCTAAACCCTTGTTTAGCAGAAACTGCTCCAGATCTGCGCCTCCAAGCATCCATGGTTAAAATATCACGATCCAGAGACCAAGACGCAAGAAACATTTGCAAGGAGCTCATCTAATTTTCGACAGACGCTTACAACGCCAAGATACGATCAAAGCTCGTTGATGATTGTCCTAACGGGTTCCGCTCGTTTCGTTCCTTTACCAAAGTCGTGGGAAGGAAATTCCACTTCCCGCTCATTTCCTCCCATTAGCAACCAACACTCTGAGGAGCCAATATTTTTGCTAACATGTGCCAACATGTTTGCTGCAAATTATACGCTGGGTTCATTGGGAAAACAACCCCAGAACATTATTCCCATTGACAGTCTTTCGCCAACGAACCATCAGAAGCATTTTGCTTGGTCTTGAGCACCAAGTGGATCTGACCATAATTTCGCCGATCATTCTCAAGAAATGTGTTCACGAACTAACACTAGCTCTTTCAAAGTTCTTTCAAATGAGTTTTCGATATGAAAACATATTTAGCCAATTTTGTATCTTTTATCGTTTTTGAGATGCCACTAGTGGTAGGACATAAAAATTACGGTCTGAATAGGTACCGATTTAGATTCAAGGATATCTCCCGGTATTTTCATAGACTTCTCCACCACAGACAAATTGTTGGTGAAGTTGAAGCGACTGTGGCGGAATGATTATTTGTTTTGGCAAACATTTCCAATCAAAAAATATACCACCAATCAATTCAATTCAATGACAGCCAAGTCATGAACTTGTCGGTTTTCCCTAATTGTTTGGATGGAATGTATTTGAAGATTACTGCCATCGTAATGACATATTACTGAAAGTTGAACTGATTCTAGATGTACAAATTAACTAGTCGCATCATGGGAATGTCACGTATGTCCTCATATTAAGGAGGTACTTGGCAACATTACCTGGCATCCAACTCATCTTGCTCTACATTTTTCTTCCCGGTTAAAATTAAAACAAAAAATTCTGTTCTTGCTTTATTTACACTGGTAAAAAAATATTACATAACTACCCGCACCATTTGAGAATAAGAAACTCATTCGATAATAACTACACAATAAATATGTCAAACTATATTTAGCTTGTGATGATCAGACTCATTGAACAAGTTGCAGAGTGTTTCTTTTTTCCAAACTATGTCTCAATATCATATGAGAGTTTTGAAATTTGGTTGTGTTGTGCACTGTTTTTGGTGTCACTGTGACAATGTTAGTGAGGTGTATTATGCTCATTTGGGAATTATAGAATTAATTTTTTGTATTTGAACTGAACTTTTGGATACCTTATGGAATCTCACTTTGTTAATAAATTTTGTCACGTCAAAACTAAATATGTAATTCTATTTGTATTGGTTTTGACTATTCGGAAGCATAACATCAAGTTAATTTCCTTGTCAAGTTATTATAATCCGGTGGCCAGCTGGCTTGAAGTGAGAAAATTAGGTCTACATCTGGAATCATCTGTTTTATGTTTTTGAGTTGCTGATTCATACTATATCAATTATTTTGCTCAAAAATCTATAATTTAATTGTTATTGACAATTTCAAGTTAACAACCATTTTGCAGGAATCATTTTCACAAACTCTGTGAGTGAGTATATTTACTAGCCCATAGATGGCAGTCGCGCTCAGTTATATCGTTTATGCACGGACAGAACTTGGTCTTAGGTATACAAATCTGTAATAATGCCGAAATTTTTAATTTATACCCTTTTTGCACTAGGCCCTTAAATTGTTATCGAGAAAAACAAAGAACAATGAAATGTTGAGACGTCAAAATTCATTAGTGTACATTATTCCAAGGTTCACAATTCATTGATTATCGATTGTTTATTGGGCTAACTAGATTGTTTGAGAAAGTCCCATTTGCACTTTCCAGAATGCTGGGAATATCGATTGAGCATTTTATTCACTTTGAATTGTTGATAATAATTAGACAAGGGGGTCCAGGATAAAAACAAATTGCAAAATCGTGATCTTTGCCCACGAAAATCCCCCGAAAGTGTGATTTTCAACGCCATTGTTTTTCTCTTTAACGATTGGCTGTTTGATTCTTTCGAATTAAGGTAAAGTACCTACGAAAAAAGGTTTTTGAGCAAAATAATTAGCATATTCGGAATGAGTGACCCAAAATATATAAAATACACATGATTCCAGCTCTGCACCTAATTTGCCAGCTGGCCACCTGATTATGTCAAGGAACTCTGAAAAACTGAATCTAATTTTGGATGTATTCGAAACCAACCATAAAAGATACTGAACCGTGTTTGAAATAAGAGACACCCCATCTCGTTTCTAAGAATACTGGAGTTAATGAAGTAAACTACCCCTCAACGTTTCATTGAAAAACATTATCTAGTCCGATGATGTCATGAACTTTCTTGACGATAGAGTTCCTGCTGACTTCATTGCTGTACCAATCGGAGAACGGCACTTGGTAGTACCCATTCAGCGGGGCAGAGTAGCTGGGGCTCTGCGGGTAAGAGTTGCTTGGAGGTCCATACGACGCACTCGGTGGACCATACGACGGTTTTGGGGGACCATAAGACGGACTCGGAGGGCCATAGGATGGACTCGGAGGGCCATAAGATGGATTCGGAGGACCATAAGACGGACTTGGAGAACCATAAGAGGGATTGGGAGGGCCATATGAGGGATTTGGTGCACCATAGGTGGGAGATAGGGCCTCGTAGATGCCAGGAGTTTCCCCACCCAGGTTTGGAGGGTTGGTGATGCTGATTGCGTCGTAGCCATTGGAAGGACCATAACCTGTGTCGACAAAATTCTATATTATTTCTTCCGTTTTAATTCGCATGGTCATTAGGTGATCCTAGAATGTACATCAAGTTCAATAATCAGCCAAATTATACTTTGTATAGGTGGTCTCCAACTAGACAGGATATATAATATTTTCCAGATATAACTTTGGTGATATTGGCCAACTAACATTGCATTAATTTCATCATAACGTTTCCAACATAGTATTTACTGTATACAATGTTGATTATTTTTTACCTATATATGTGTTCACTTAAACATCTTAAAACATTACTAAAATGTGTACAGTAACTGACATTATCTTGGAAGTTTCATTGAATGCATTTTTCAGGTAATCACCATGTGTTCTGTGCACAGAAGACATAAATACCGAACCGATTGTTTGTTTACAAAATGTGAGCGAATGTTAACACCTTTTTGTGGAATTTTCTGAATTTTCTGATATTTTGTTCAAGAATTATAAATTATTCTAACTTGACTTTTTGTAATTCGCGAGTGATACGATTTCCGTAAAATGAAAACCTGATGGACAAATATTTAATGGCATATATTTGAGAGAGGTTTCTCAAGTTCAGACTAATTAAAACTGTAATTCAAGCTACTGAAAATTATTCAACAGTGCGCTGTTGTTCAATTCATAGAAAATTGAAAGCTAGAAGATATACCAGTTTTTCCTTCGCATTGGTTGGTGGGTGTATGAACATCATATACCAATTTCAGTTTTATAATATAATATAAGTCCTTTCCTAGAATAATGGAAGATTTGAACGTGAATGGAGAATCCAATGCTATAGTAATCAGAAAACGTTGGTATAACTGTAGTGAAAGTGACAACGTACATGAAATGCAAATATATTCAACCCGCACAATTTTTCAGTAGAAGCAAGTGAAACATTCCCATAAAATTCCATTTGAATGGGTTTGTTAATCTTTCAGCCAATACTTTCATTTTTTAAGTCAATATATAGTATGGATGACAAAACAAATTGTTTCAGCAGAGTTAGTGAAGTAAATTAGTCATTTAGGTCACCCTCATCGGATGGACTTGAGAAAACATGATCATATTTACCGTATCCTGAGAAGTTGCCAGGACTTTCAGTATTGTTGCTAATCAGTGAAGTAGTGAACGTAGTTGTTTCACTTGGATCTGGAGTAGTAGTTTGCATTTGCTTCTGCCTCTGCAACGCCGTAGTAGGTTTTTTCTTCAGAGCTTCGGTAGTTGAGGGTTCGATTCCTTCGGTTTCGTATTCACCATCATCGTACTCATCCAGCGACGTTACCACCTTTTGGCGCTTCCTGTTCCTATTCTTGTTTTTATTATATCTCCTTGGTTTTGTTGTACTGGTGGTGGTGCGCCTCCTCTTCTTCTGGGGTTTCGTGGTCAATTCGTAATCATAATCGTAATCCTCGCTGTTATTGCTAATGTCACTGTAACTGTTGCTTTCACTCTCATCGTAGGAGTCGAGAATTGGCCTTCTCGGCCGTGACGTTCTCCTCTTCGGTGTGTATCTTCTCGTTGAGGTTGTGATGTCTTCGTAACTATCGTCATAGTAGTCGTCAGGAGTGGTAGTTGTTGGATTCCTTCTCCGTTTTTGGTAAATGTACTTGTTGTTTTTCCTAACGTTTTGCCGACTAGAAGTAGCACGTTTCACAAGCTTCTTCGGGGCGGGTGTGGTGGTATTCCCTACCAACTCCGTTGATCGTACTGGTATATTCTTGGCCTCTATTTCAAACGGCTCTTCAATCCCAGGTTTTTCTATGCTGCTACCAAGGTTTTGTAAATCATCACTCTCGTCGAACAGCAGTGGAGAACCAGTCTCTGTCTGATCAGTACTCTCAGGCTCTGTGTCTTCTACGATGATTTCTGAGGGACGCTCGTGGATGTTCACGATTTGTTGTTGGGAACCCGGCGCAATATGGTGGTGGTAGATGTGCTGAGGTTCATGTGGGTCCGTAGTCGCCAGTGTTACTGGCGAGGGGGGTCCATGTGGATTGTTTACTGGGTGCCAATAGTTGTGACTACCATGCGAGTTCTGAGTGTGTGCAGGTCTTGGTAACCACGGCACCGGCTCGTAGCTCAAGCGAAGGGCTCCAAGGGGTGCATATTTGGCTAGAGCTGTGTTTGAGAGTAAATTTGCTAAAAGGAAACCTAATAATGGTATGTATCCGAATCTTGGTTGTCTGTGTATCCCATGATCTAACGTCGGCAGGACTGAAAGACGAATTACAATTAGATATTTGTTGAAATGAATCAGTTGAAGAAAGTGAAAAATTGAAAAACGAACTATTATTATAATACTTTGAGATACATACAATTCCATCATTAAATTTTTCATTAGATTTTCGATACATAGATTGTTACATCTCCTGCTGAAAATATTAATATCACTCAATCTGAAATTGAATAGAAACAGGAAAATTTTACTCTTCCAGAATACATGAAAATTTCTGATTCCATTTGGGCCAACCGAAAGACTTTTTTGGAATGTTTGATTCCAAGTATTTCTTCAAAATCAAAATTCATTACATATACACGGAAAATTAACTGGAGTTCACGACCAATATTGAGAAATATGAAAATTGTTCAAGAGTCAAGAACTCTCTCATAGAATATGTTCAACGTATGCCTATTTGTAAGATTTCATATGTTTCACGTTACCACACCATGGTTAATTTTGATTCCGTCGTATTATTGTTAAAACCATAAAACCTTGATTTCAATTTTATATATTTCATATTTCAGATTCAGAAGTAATTCAATACAGATAGAAGATTTTTTTTATGAAGACGGTTATTTGTGATACACGATTGAATAAGATTCGCAGAAGAAAAACCCATTTTCCTATTACCAAGAACTTATTAACCCAGTCAAGAATATTGATAGCATTTGTTAATAATGGAATCCATATCACTATTCTATAGCTTTGAGGGTAACTTATCAGACCACAAATGGGATGTGGAATCATATATATTGTAGGGTGCAGTAGGTGAAAAATCGTGGTAAAGAAAGTTATAATTTCGTGAAAATCATATTATTTCTCTTTCGAGCAAGATGAATATTTTTTATGATGAAATATGCTGTTCATCGATACTCTTTAATGATTCCATACATTTTCTGTAATATAGATAATGTGTTTTTCTTCCATAGTGTCGGATGATATGAAATCATAATATTTAAAATATTCTTATTGGTTCAAGAGATATTTAACGGTCCCTCTGGTAACATTGCATAAAAGTTCATTATCTCACAATTAATTTTTGGTCAGTTGCCCACAAACTATATTGTGCCCATAAAACCAATAAATCACCAAAGAGACAATTAACAATACTTTACATTATCTTCGGCCTAGAACAAGGATTATCCAAAGACAATTTTGATTTATCATATACATTGTTTCGAGTACTTACTTGTATTCGTCATGTTGAACTGCATTTTGAAAACTGGTGCTCCACCTTCACATGCTACCTTGGCAGCAACTCACAGAATAATAGGAAAGTATAGCGACGAAAGTTTTTATAGAGATTTATGCGGGTTCTTTGTAAGAGTACCCTTATAATGGAACATATTTTTCCTAATGATACTTTTCTTCTTATCTCCTTGTTATATGACATCGAATTTTAAATCTAACTGAAAATATAGGTGAACTGTATTAGATGTGAATGTCAACAGAAAAATCCTCAAGAAATGAAACATGACACTTTCAAGCAAAATTTCTTCAAGTTTTTCTTTGAGTTTCCTGCCTCATTCAAGTTTCCATAGTTGACGATTTGAAGTTGTCAATGAAATTAACCAATATTTCGAACTATCTACCATTTAGGCTATCGTGTACATAATTTCAAGGAAGTCTAGAAAAAATAAATACTTGTCAATATCAATCATTATTAACGTTGACTCAACTTTCAAAGAACTAGTCTATTGGGAGATACTTTTAATTTTCTTTGAAGCTACGAATACCTTTTTATTGAAGCTATGTCGAAAAAACTCCTATTCGCACTATAAGCAATTTTATCATTTTATTCTCCGTTTTTTCTCAAGTATTTTAATTGATGTGAAGAAGAAACAGTGTTGGTGCTGGAATGGATCCTTGCGTAACACCAGCGTTTATTGGCTATCAAGAATCCATTATATTTATAGGCTACAGAAAATAAGAACTGGCTCTTTGACAGTATTTCGTTGTTACTCGAAAATGTCATTGTTGTCGCATAAAATTCGCCTAACAACAATTCTGGACCGAAGAGCTGGAAACACTGATATGAGAAAAAGGACTCGATCTTTCTTCAGTGAATCTTTCAAAACAAATCAGTGGTGCCAATACGATGAAGCCCTCTCTCTGTCTAGAGCACGGCTGAATTCCCACGACTGACCAAGATCTTGTCGGAAGATCTGCTGAATCCTGTCGGTGAGCTAATGCGAGCTAACGGATCATTCACAAAATCATTGACAGAAACTCTAGAGACACTGTTGGTACTCACTCTCCTGACTCTAGGGAAAAGAATAACCTTGTCGCGCCTCGGAGAGCACAAATATCCGAAGATACAGCCACAAGGGAAACCTACGAAAGAGGTCATCACCTACAGGAAGTTAGAATGGCCTATAGCAACCTTTAGTTCAAATCAGCAAGCAGTGAAGAGCAGAAATACTGATTCCTTACCTACTCAGGCTGTTCCGGGCGAGCCTGGCCTACATTTACGTGCCTAAAACCCGGCAAAGGTCCAAAGTGGTCTTTATACCGAAAACCGTCCTACGCCAAGGCTGAGATATTCAGACCAATTCGCCTTTCATCCTTCACGATGAAAGAACTAGTGGATAGGAACCCACTCACTTATAGAGGGTTACCAACTATTTAAGAATTTTGTTTTTATTACATGTTGAAATGGTAAAATCGACATTATCGAAGTAACCTTCTCTCCAAATATTTCTATCATGTGGAAAATATGAGGCAAACATCTGACAGAGAACAACTACTTCCCTGGCTAATACCGCGACGGACATTGAACTACATCTGACAGATTTTTGTACAATGCCTAATGTAATTAAACAGTAGATTATCCTTCATTTGGCTGGGAAAAAAACAGGACCATTATTTCGAGGCTCATAACCATTTCTCACCATTTTGTAAGTTACAGGTGGACAAACCAAGATAGATTAATAAAATCAATATTCCATGATTCTCCATTCGCCTGACAAAGGCATTCAATCATTACAGAAATAAAAACTCAGAAGATGGCAGCACTGAACATGACATTCTTGAAATAAAATTCAATCACATGAAGTTCTTATCTCGAATGTATTCATCAAAGTTGGAAAACTTACAGAACAAACAGTACTCATTTAATTCAACGTTATCAAGTTCACATAGCTACACGCTTTGTATTTTGAGCACTGTTTGTAATAATGCCCATAACACTGTTAGTAAAACGCTCGTTGATTAAAATTTCAGTTATGGTGTTTGGATCTAGATTTGTTCACGGCAAAAGTTCCAATTTTTATTTGATTTATGTGAGTAGATTATAGTGCCGAAGAATACTATATTGCATCAATCGATAAGCGGCATCTATGATATGCAACCGTAATCTGCCAGAAACACAGCACCTATTGATCTGTGGTCTTATAGCGACATCTGGTGGGTAGTAGCCCCAACTTTAACGAAAACCCACAGAAAACTCCATATCACTTTTACAGAGTGTCCCAAAAACGCAGAAGCGAAAAGATGTGAATATTTTAATTATAATGTATGGCTAACAGTGTCGAAAGCTCTCAAAGGTCTATAAAGACTCTCAAAGCCATTTTATTAGTATCCATTGCATTTAGTATAAGCCTACAAATTCTCTATTTGATAAAAATCGATTTCAGAAACTTTTGGCAATGCTTTTGGTACTAGCAGACTTAGGTCATCATGGCTATCATAGGCATTTATAAATAACAAGAAATGTTTTGAATGGTGTTTTCTGTTATCTCTGTTTAATATGTAATATGGAAATAAATAATAGTGATTAGATTGGTTATGGAGAGAATGAGTGTAAAGGAATGTGTAAACAATTCATCTTTCCGGTTTGGATAATAATGGCTTTTTCGTGAACATTGAAAACATTTTAGCACGCTGCTTCAATATAATTTTATTGAAATGAGTTAGTAGGAATGTGTTTTTCAAATTCACAATTGTAAAAATATTATTTGAAAGGGTTTTTCAACTCAATTCTCAAAAACTACATGCGAACACAGAACCCAAGATGGGAAATAAGGTTGTCGTCATCTCAAAATCACACCAGTTTTGAGTGAAACTTTCAAGTGTAGCTACACGTGGGTCTTTTAACCTTCTACAGTCTGACGATGAAAAATATGTATATTTAAGAAAATCTATACAAGTGTAGAATTTATTTTCTGTCATAATTTATACTATAGTCTATTTCAAGAATAACGAAGAGTAAATTCTCCGAAAACAAATTAATTTGGTGTGCGTATGCCGAACAGGGGTGGGATTCTGTGTACCATAGAATTCTATTGTCGACAGTTTTGTCTCTTTCTCTCCCATGAATTCAACAATAATGTCATCTCACTTTTTCTATCGACAATAGAATTATATGGTACACAGAATCCCACCCCAGGATTTCCTTGTTATTGGGATGTGAATGGTGAAAGAAGTATACTTTTTTTCACGCTTTTCGAAATAAGTACATATTATTTAGGCACACAAACTAAGAAACGTCCACAAGAAAACGAAACGACTATTGCAAAATTTCCTACCCTGACATGAGTTAATTGAAGAATTGGAATCAAAGAGGTCGGGTGTATTTTTAATGCGATCGAGACGAAACGTAATTTGATCAAAGATTCTCTCTAATGAAGCTGATGAGAGCTTTTTAGTTCAACCATTAAACAAGCCTGAATCAATTTCCCAAAGTGGTAATACACTGAAAGGCCATCCAGAACTATATATCTACTTTGAGTTCAATACTGATAGCATGATGGTATATTATACAGTGTCCGTCATAAACTTGGAACCATACGGGAAACTATATTTTTTATATAAAAAAAAATTTGGTAAAAGTTGGTGCTCATCGAGCAACTTATAATAGGTTATAGACATAGTTTTCATATTTTATTATCTTATTATTTTCTTATTTATGGATAGATTACGATGAAACGTTGACCAATGATATATCAAGACCTCTTGAATACAGTGGTATATTCCGAATTTTGATAAAAATTCTGAAATTGAATTGGTGGGTTGATTAAAGGGCATATTTTTTAAATTTCATTCTCTTATAACTTTTTTATTGATTGACGCAATTCAACGTAATCTATAATTACAGCGTTTGAATATGTCGCGAATCCAGTGGTGTAGTCAGATTTTATCTAAAAAAAGCGCTAGTAATTTTTTTAGATTTTTGACCTTGAAAAGGATTAGTTGGCCCTGGAAATGTAGATTCATTCATGAAATTTGGTGTCTACCTGATGAAAAAAAAAAAAAAAAATCACTCCAATCGGTTGGAAAATGTAGATTTCATAAGGGTGCTCCGGTCTTAAATGAGGCACACTGTAGGCGTCTTTCCTGAAAAAAACGCAATTTTCCACAACGAAAAAAAAAAGGATGCCATATGGTGCCATAATTAAAATCATAATAATTTTAAAAAGCGTACATGTGAGATCTGTTCATGTCCACATTAACGATAATCAGAATTTCTTCTGCTCGCCAGAATGAAAATAATTCACCACATTAGAACAGAATCTGAAACCGAAATTGATCGAGCAGGTTCGAAGTGACTGTTTACTTTTTCCGGGATAACCCTAAGTGGAAATGAAATCAACGAAATCCTTTTATCTCTAATTCTATCCCATCATAGGCTGAGTGGAGGAAGTCTCCCTCCAACTGGGGGAAGTAAATATTCGCTAATATTACTTCATGTTATGGGTTATGATAGGGACTATTCATTCAGATCTCCGTGCTTTCATGTTCAGTGAGGTGAGTTATTTCCTTCAACCAGTCGATGAGGTGCGTTTAATTTCATTCTGCAATTTACCCAATTTGGATCAGCTCTTACTGAACCACATCCGATTTTATTGTGAAGGTATACAAAGTCTTTTTTTGTCTCTCCTCTGATATTTATATTATATAAATATCTCCAGTACTTTCTTTTCTAAAATCCTTCGTTATTAATAAGTTACGGTCTACAGAAGCTACCAAATGGAAAAGGTTTTCATTTGATAAAATTTCAAGTGAATATGAAAATTTAACCAAATTTCTGAAATTGAATGCTTTTAATGCATGAGTCAGTTGTTTCGCTACAAAGTACGGTCTGCCCCCCGATGGTCAACACTTCAAAACTTTGAAATGACTGAGTATTTTAGCAGTACGCTATACATTAGGTTAGGAGAATGTGTTTGCATTATGAATATTTTCAATGAAAGTTTCCAACGTTTATTTCTATTTCCATTAAAAAAATCTAATGTTGGGAAGGTCAGGTTGGATGTCGTCGAATAAAAGTGCATCTTACACTAGAGTTCCTCCTTAACTTACTCTGAATTTACACAGGACTATAGTCATAATCATCAATAGATAAAACAATATGTTGTGGTGTCTTCCGGCGTTTTTGAAAACATACTTTACTGAGGTATCCAGTATATCGACAGTTGTTCCATCTCAATTTTTTTTCTTTGCATTCATTAGCTTTCTGTCTTTTACCACATTTATAATAGTTGATGTATTGAATGGATTTTCAGAACATAATCCACGATCATTCTACCTTATTAACTCCATTATTTTCTGAATATTCTATTTCCGGATAGCTGAATTGTAGTGCCACAACAGACAAGGAAGCCTTGTGAAAAGAGACCAGATGCATTAAACCATACGTTATAGCGAAAGCCTCAACTTGACAACCTTCCTCGTCTGTTTGGTTGGAAAATTTGAGCCAGGTAGAGTTGTGTACATTAAAATCTCCCATTATGATGACCCTAGCTGTTGAATAGTTTTGCTGGATAAAGTGAGAAAAACTGAAAGAAGTAATTGCTTTATTAGCCACTTCGAACCACATCAAGTTCAAAGTCTTTTGGCTCCAAACTGTCTCCACGTTGGTTCGATAGGTTGGTCTTAGAGTAAAGATAAACAACAGCTTTGAATATGAACCGAGAATAGGGTTCGTAACCAGAACGAAGAATGTGAACCTTGATGGTGGAGTAGTTCATTTCTGTCAGAGCCAGAATCTCAGGGTTTCTCGCGTGATGTTCCAGTTGACGCCACTGATGTTAGAAAAGTGAATTTTCAAATATTTTGATGGTATGACAGTATCACAATAATATTGTTGCCAAATTCTAATAATTATCAAGGGGACAGATTATTCATAATGAATTTCAAGCAGTGCCGTGTGGGCTTGATGTGACTCTGTTGTCTCAGAAACGATTTTTGAGTCACTCTCAATAACAATATTCCCCTACTGTTCGATCATAGGTAATATTCAATAAACACCGTATCTTATCACGCCTTCCATTATCTAGACGACATAATTTATCTCACATTATAACACAGGTGCTCTGACCAACTAGGACATGTTGACAATTCAATAGTGTTGTTTAGTAGTCTTTTAAGATGATTCATCCAACGAATTTGCTCCGTACTGATTCCAGTGGTAATAATTTTGCAGCCCCAATGGGTAATTATCTGAACGAATTGGATTGTGGAGTGGTGGCTATTCCTTGTATTGCCAAACTTTTGAATTTGGAAAAGTTCGCAACACTCGGAGTTTTTGCAGTTGTGCTGTCGTTTCTTGGTTTTGTCCATGGTGTTGTGATCAGTTATTTTCGCGGTACCTCACAGCTCTGGAGTGTACATTACAGTTACTCCAAATACACCGTAGGTGAGTTTTTTGTTTGTATTGTATTACGCAACGAAAAATATTGATATTATGATGATTCATATCTGCCATCACTAGGTTAATGATACACTGGCATACTTTCGTTGATCCTTCCGGAAATAATGATACCGGCACTGATAATATTCAATTCTTATAACCATATATTATAAAACTGATGGTGGTTCGTGTGTCAAATTTTTATGACATTTAAAATCAGTTTAAGAAGAGGACAATGTTTTTTAGTACCTATTGAAAATTCACGGAGGATCATCATCAACAAAAATGCTTGGGTTTTGTTCAATCAATCAAAAGTAGAAGGCTTTGACTGTGTGAACCATGACATTTTTGTGAAAACTGTAGCACTACGGTACATAATCGCACTTAAATGGTTCGGACCATACCCAACAGCAATAAATCAAATAGTCAAAACATCAACGTCCTCATATGCACCTGACATCAAACATGGATAACCACAAAGTTCAGTGCTTGGTCCGATATTCTTTCTATTACACATGTTGCTTCCGAAATTGGAGCGATAAATGAAGTGGGAAGTAGAAAATGAAAAAACAAAACTAAATGAAGGGGTACATTTTTGTCGATAAAAAATATTTTGGGAGATGATGAATTTTTAAGTTTTCAAGACACTTCTGTTACTCATTGATCAGTGGTCTACAGCCTACGCAAAACGAGCTGAAACACACTGCCAGCAGACAGAGACGCTGTGACCTAGAGAATCAAACCAGTGCCTAGGGCAGGCATTCTCGCAATATATCTTTTTCGGACGTATTCACTGCTCTAGTAGCAACTCAAGAGGTTGTCCCTGAATTTACCAGCCCACTCGAAACATCCCTGTTTTTTGCAGCTTTGCAGATAATATCAAATAATTGCCTATGAAGTAAATATGGCTTGAATCAAAAATACATGTCTATGGCCTGAAAGAAATACTAGCCTTGACCGTGTTCACCAAATTTCAGATACCCCCTATGAATAATAACCAAACGAGAGGAGGTAATCTGAAATATTGGTCGGCAGGTACACTCAAGGTCTGAAATATCATTTTCTCACGCTGACTGAAAAATGTATTTTTGGTCGGGTATTTTTGTGTTTAGTGTTAGTTAACTCACAAATAATATCTTGATATTTTTGTATATGGAGTCATCATGGAAGTTTCGGTAATAATCGCTCAATTGGTTCACTATACTGAATTCCTAAACATTTGCATAATGTGATAATGATAAACTGTTAGCTGCACTATTTCCATGTATGGTCGTTCCTAGCTGTTTCTCTGCTTATCTTAATTTAAACTTATTTAGTGGATTCAAGTTGAGTGCGACTCTAAAGAACAAACTTTTTACTGCATTTTCTAGACTGGATCATTTACGGCAATGAAATCTTCGCCGGTATATTCGCATTAGGTGTGGCTTATTGGGGGAACCGAATACATCGAGCAACTTGGATGGGAGCTCTGACTATATTTCTTTCCATATCGTGCATAACTTTGGCAATTCCTGAAATTTATAATCCATTTACTGCAGTTGAAATAAATAGTGCTATAACAGGTAAATTTATGATAATATATTATTAAAAATACCATATAGTCTGTTTGAAATATATTTTCCCAATTTTTCTAGGTGAAAGCTAATGCTTTTTTGATTCTGACTGATTATTCTGTTTCAGTTATTAGAATATGCATTTTACAGTATAGTTCAAGGAGTATTATAGCAATTACAAAGCTTTTATAATTATAGCAATATCTTTGGTAATATTCTTAAATGATTTCTCTTAAGATTTCTCAGAATTATACATGGTGAACAAATTCTTGTCTATCATGTAGAAACACACCTGTGAAATTTCAGAGGAACCACTGATGGTTTTTATATTATTCCTGTATATTTTTCTATTTTAACAGAATTGGAGAATGTATAATGTTTGAACATCAATCCCATGTCATGTGGGGATTATTTATTTTTGGTTTTCTGTGTTCATTAATTTTTGTCTTATTTCTATTGTTGGCATTTTCAATTTTTATAATTTTCGGACTGTGAAAGTTTGATGAGGAATAAACTTATAACTGCCTGATTCGATGAGTTTTCAGGTCCTTTGCTGTGCAATTACAATTCAAACGCCAGCTCCAAGACTGACAATATCAACACAGAACTGGGCGAAATAACTACAACAATTTTCATTGTTTTTCAAGTTACACTCGCCTTGGCCCAGATATCGTTTATAACTCATGGAATGACATACATCGATGACCACATTTCTCCTAAACATAGTCCCGCATACATAGGTAAGTGATTAGAACATAATTTCTGAAAGATTAGAAAATGTAAAAGAGAATCCATACATAATTCATAATTGAAGAACTTCATAAATAGGTGATTTTAAAAGAAATAAATTTTGACTACAAACATGGTGATAGTTAGGAAGACAGCCGATACAAGTTCAGTTTCACCCAAGAGGATATTGTTTCCTATAATAGTAAAAACAATATAATATTCAAGAACCAGTAAAATATGAATAATCAAACAATCATACAGTCCTTTCTGGAAGGTTCTTTCAGAGGCGCATGCATGCACAGTGAGAAGGACCGTAATTATCCTCAAAATTTCAGAAATGGTCTTCCTCAATAGTCAAAAAAATTTATTACATTGAAATAAAAAGAAAAAATACCCCAAAAAGATATTGAGAGCAGTTTTCAGTTCAGTTTTTGGTCAATCAAAAACCTAATAAATTTCTATTGAAATATATTTCTCTAGGTACGGTCCTAGCGGCTAGTGAAATTGGAAGACAAATAGGAATATATTGTTCTTGGACCCCTTATATTTTCAGAATAGACAGAATTTTCCTGTCCCCAGGTAAATGAGAAACTTTTTGTAAAATTACATTTTTTGATAGATTTGGTTTGCAGTATGGCTGGGCATCGCAGCGGCGGCATTCACAATAGGAACTGTGATGACTTTATTTCCAAAAACTCTCCCAAATATTCTCATGATGAAGTCTGTAGATTCTTTGATCAGCCTGGCGGCTGGTTTACAACCCACGGTGGACGACGATGTTGTAGACGGTATAATTTCCAGCGTTTTATCAGTATCACTAGATAACTGATTTTTTGTATTTTAGGTTTCTTTGAAACCCTATGGAGGCTCCTGAAGAACAAAATTCTGCTGATCAATATACTCTCATCTGTTCTCATACACTCCGCGCTGATCAACTTCAGATTGTTGGAGAAATACTTCAACCAGTCCAAGTACCATGTGTCGATAGAAAAGGATTCATCAGGCTATAGTGACCCAGAACTTATTCAGTTCACTACAAACATGCTAGTTCAACCTCTATTCGCCATTTCTATAGTAACAGCAGGAATGGTAGTTTCAAAAATGAGACCGAAAGCGAAATATCTCATAAAATGGAACATCGTTGCTTTCCTCCTGATAGCAATTATTTTTGCTAGTTCTGTGTTTGGAAAATGCACGAAGGGCATCCATAATGAGCACAAACATGCCATTACTATTCCATTTTGTAGCAGCAGATGCGCATGTACACTCGGGGAACCATTTCAACCAGTTTGTGTAGATGGAAACACGTACTTTTCTCCTTGCTTGGCTGGATGCAGAAATTTCACTTCAACAACTAACGTAAGTCATAAAATTAGCTCATATCAGACAAATTTTTTTAAATCTATAGAGCTCTGAAGCGGTGTGCTACCTAAGTGACTACCATTTGGCGACGAGCTCCTCATTCATAATTCACATCAAAATAGAGTTGCAAATTTCTCGTGAAAGCCGTAAAAAATGGAAAAATGGTTGGGTTCTCGGATGCATCCCAACTAGCATATGGCGCATGCGTAAACATCAAATGGAATAATAATGATGATAGGGTCAACTTACAATTACTTTTTGCAAAATCAAAGGTGTCACCTATTGAACAATTAGCTATTTCTATCTTGGTTATTGGCACCACTTAGGATGGCTAAAGTTTTCCTCGTAGGACTATAGTAGTTGGCATATGATATTATCATCGGATTATAGGATACTCTGCATAGAATTTGAGTTGGTCACTACAATCTTTTTCAGGTCTATCAAAATTGTTCTTGTGGCACAACAGTTACTGAAGGCTCCTGTGATGAAGAACGCTGTAGAATCCCTCTGGCGGTAGGACAAGCGAACGCTATCCTGTCGAACGGTTTGCTAGCCACAACCATAGTATCTCACATCATCATAAATATGAGAAGTGTATCAGATAAGGATAAGGCTCCTGCCATCGGACTGGGACTTACATTTTTGCAGATAATCCCTTATATTCCAGTTAGATTGATCTACTTAAGCATTGTTGGTGAGTATTCTGAAGAATCATGTAATAGTCTGGCCAACTCAATATGTAATGAAAACTCTGCAGTTTGAGTGATTGGTATATCGCAGATGAATGATGCTGCTGCCATGGCGATGACCATTTTTGGAATTTATTTAAGTATTGGGAATCGCAAGCAGAGCTCCCGGTTCAAACTTCAAACTCTTCTGCAAATTAGATATACTGAAATCTGCTCATTTTCTGATCTAATCCTATGTTTTGTTTCAGATGACTTCTGCGAAATTAAAAGCGAGCAGGGATGTCAATACTTTTCAGAACTCTTTCCGATGTTTCTGTCAGTCACTACTATAGTGATGATGGTTTTAGCAGCAACAGTTAGTGTAGTTCTTCTATTCTTCCTCAATGATTTGCCTCTCTACAACGCGAAACGTTATGCCAGCAGCGCAGATTTGGATGCCCGCGGTATAATATTTTCTGATATCAACCCTCCGAATAACAACAACGATCTAAACAAAACCAATGGTTTGGGAACAACAAATAATTCTATGGTGACCGAGGAATCTCCATTCATTCGTCAGTTTGACAAACGCTTTGAACAAGGACCTTCTTATCAGTCGAAAAGCATGGAAGAAAGAAACAAGGCGATCATTGAAGATGTGGTAACAGCTCCACCAACAAGATGTAGTTCAAGAAATATCAGTAAGGAAAACTCCAAAACTTCCGTCCAATCTACAGAGGTGTCTATGAATGAATCTCTGGAAGCACTTGCGAACAAACTGAGAAATTTTGGGTCTCATACCGATTCCACCTCAGTCAAATCTACCGAGGTGTCTATGAATGAATCTCTGGAAGCAATTGCAAACGAACTGGGAGATTTTGGTTCTGATACTGATTCCACCATGTCACTACAAGATCCAGAAGAATGTATTCCGACGAAAACAAACCTTAGTGAATTCCTGGAGACTCAGTATGAGTCTCAGAATAACCTGGATATCACCAACAACGTATTGGAGGATAAGGAAAGAGTTACTCTTCACAATCATCCCGCTGATTTGGAGAAAAATCCTGATATCCATGAAACAAGTTTATGAAAACGTAAAAACACTCGTGGATATTAAAGATATTGGTTTCCGGTACAGACCGTGTCATATTCAGTTGCATAATCTATATCTCTTATATGAAGAAAATTCCTTGTCCAATTCTTGATCTCATATAACAACACCTGGACGTATTGGCGATTAAATAGGAAGTTGGCGCTAAGGATTTCTAGGCGTACTTCAAGGTTTCCATGTTACATGAATATTGATATCTATCCTTGAAGAAAATAATGCTCTCTAATATTTTCAAGCAGTAGGCCGAAGAGTATGGAAGAAAAATACACAGGATCATCAGACTTCATCCAAAATCAGCTGGTTCATCCTTTTCCTCATTGCATATAGTGATGTAGTGATTTAATTATTATACATATATTTTTCGTTTTATATTTTAATAAATAATGATCTGAACAAGTCATTGATTCACATACGAAAAGTGTTGGTGCTTGAATAAATCTCTGTGGGACACCAGCATTTACTTTTTATCTCCAGGTACACCAGGAACATCCTGTGATGTTTTCAGTGAGAATCCAGGGAAAGATGTTGGTGAAGTTATGTGGGTAGTATGCCCCTGAGAAAATTTATCTTTTCAATGGGTTCCAAGGCCTAGCTCATTGAATAGAAAGGAATATGAAATATTGCATCCATAATTAATCTTGGACAAGTCTGTAGATGGATGACAATTCAAAAATTTTCTTGTGTTCCACAGAGAAGTGAGTTTTTGGTGAGATAGGTTGAGCAAAATTAATTTTTCATCATATTCATACCACGTGTCTGCCTAAGGGTGTTTGAGGGCTACATCATTTGTTGCATAGTTGCTCATATCGAATGCTTCTGAAGGAAAATCAATTATATCATCCAATTTTCTATTGAAATTTTCTCTCGGAGAAAAACGGTTCAGATAGATCACTAGAATTTCTGGAAATTTCTGGATTGATATTGATTTCGTGCACTTTTCTTCTTCAGCCCAGCCAACAATATCCAAATTGCGTGATTTCAGTAACATGTAAAAGGAGTCTTCAATTTTTAACAATGAGCTTGTCAAGAAAGAAACAAGTTGAGAAGAAGAAGTTGAGATGGCGCTCGTGGTTTAGTGAACACTACACTACGATCGCAGTCTTAGCTTTTGCCTTGGCACGGAAAAGGCCGGTTCTCTGCCCAAGAAGATGTAATTCCAATGGGTCTCCCTTATCACCAGGCGTCGGCAAAATAATCATGCAATTGCTTGAGAACCATGTCATCCAACATACTAAAAAAAGACTAAGCTATGATTGGGATATGTTAAAAATACAATTTTAATGTGAAGCCATGGAGACCAAGAAAATCGTTGATTCTAAACATTTCCGCTGTACTCACAATAGATCCAAAACTGATCTGATCTAATCTATTCAATTCAAAAAGGAAAGAGTTCATAGAACTACCATGTTCTGTATGAATATGACCAATTCATATTCCCATATAACCGGATTCGCGATGAACAAAACACTGTCCTGTTAACGATCTTGGAATGACGGGAGATTTCGAATGAATTAAAAACACAATGGGTTTATTTGAAATTTTCCACAGCTCGGTGCACTCTCAAGTCCTCAAACTCTTCATGGCGAGGTTTACGCAAGGCCTTAGGTAAGATGTATTCCTCGGCTTTCAATAAAAGGGTGGAATATAGGGAATTAAAAATAAATGGAAACTTTTTCCATAAGTCCCGTTAGATTACAAATAATGAAAGCTCGGTTCGCATTGCGTTTAGAGTTTTAATAGTCTTATGGCACATCGCGCGGAATTAGTCCGCATCGCAAAAGTATCTTGGTATCTCCGAGATATTTATTCGTTTTTCCGAACGACTCGGTCCGAGACAATGCCAGAGCTAAGGACGGTTAGGTCGTGCTCGTGATTTCGCTTTAATCCTCGTATAATGGTTGTGTAATAACAGGGGCGTGCCAAAGGGTTGTATTGTCTTCCACGATCGATGAAAGCTCGAAAGAAAATGAAATCCCAAACAATATGAACACAAGGAAATAATTTCATAATTGGCCCTTCTAGGGATTTGTGACTTCTTAGATTCTTGCAATTTCACTCTCGGCAACTTTTTGTCAATTCATTGATCCATTAATTTTATGTTTACTCCGTTATTTTTGATGGAATTATATAAAGGATTCCCAAATATATGATTGTAGCTCAATGATCAGATCACATACACAAATTTTAAATTTCAACAGCTACCGGATAGAACAAATAGTTACTACCAAGATTCTTTTATTTTTTACGGAAATAGCCGCAGATCTAGCATAATTTGAGCTTACAGATAAGTGGGAAGCTGTTACTGTGTCCACACAAGTAAAGTCCCAGACAATACGTTAACCCAGTTTCCATGGTATGAGAGACATTCCATCTGGTCGCTTACCGTCATCACAACTGGTACTCGAAGGTTCCAAAACTGCACGGATGTCTGCTGATACCACATAGTCCGTTTCAAGATGTCACTTGCTTAAATATGTCGAGATAGGCTAAAATCGAGGTAGAAGGAATTTTTAGCAGGGCTGGGTCATAGAGGGGGGCAAAAGGGGGCACTAGCGGGACCGGCTTTGTTTAAAAATTAGAAAAATGGACTGCTAAAATTTATCAAAACATTTTCCCTTGTTTCTCGTCTGGGCCGTACTCAAAATCAAAAATATTTTGGATTTGGTATCTTCGAGGTAAGTACTTCCATTTCTGAGCTCGAAAGGAGCATAGCTGTTCGGTGCATTTTTTCACTGGCGACTCCATAACTATAAGGATCCTGCCCAATGGTTTTTATTCTGAAAAAGTCATAGGATGTGATTCTTCACCATCAGGGCATTGAAAAATATTGACTGAATTATTTTCCTGCTCACTAATTGCACTCAGCAGGTATCCTAAAAATTCGGATCTGTCTTGTTGTCCTGCATGACGAAAAACTAGTTGGACCCAAAGACTGCATGAAATCATACGGAGGAAAATACGACATCTTTTCGGAGAAGTCAAGTTGATTGAACAAACGTTTCTGTTCCAAGAATAATGATGCAAATGTAGTTTTTGTTGGTTAATATGTCGTTTCTGAAAGACTCTGTAATAAATAACGCAAGTGTTAACGAAATTGTTCAAATCAACCTTACTCCTATATTTATTTCTGTCATTCTAACTTTTGACGGCAACAACTGTCAACTGTCATCGAACACACATACATACATCAGAGTATCTCACCAAGGTGAAACACAAAACAAATCTAATCGAATATTTATTGAGGGTACTATGAAATTCAAGAGTAACGACTGTTTCTTTGGTATCTTATCCGAAGCCTCGAATGATGTCACCCTTCAGTCTCCACCCCTGCTGAATTGTTGTGACTCGGATCCAACAACTCTTTCGTTGATCGTCTAATGTATTCCGAAGACATTCCGTCGAGAAGGCTGTCGATTTGTTCCGGTTGCTTAATATTTTTAACAGTCTCGCATTTAGACGCCGTATCAGGGGTCGAGGATTAAAATGTAATAACTTCGCTGCACGCTGAAATTACATTTTTAATTTGAATAACTTGTTTTTCGTGTTGATTTAAGCATTTGCGCGGGCACTGAGCCTACTAAGACGTGCCTTCGCGGTAAAAATTGCGATTCTAGACTAAAGCTAAATGTATAATGGTAAAGATTGGGGCTTAAAAATTATAATGGGCTGAATGGGGGTTAAATAATGGTCGGGGTTGCACATTCAGCCCACCTCCCGTCTTGGCCATGGCCGAGGTATTGGAGAAACTTAAATCTGATCACGTACTGCCTCTTGATCTTGGCACGTAATGAAAAATTGCACGTTCGTTAGAGAGAAGGTGAACTCCTTCCTTCATCTAATCATTCTCAGAAAAAGTGGGAAGCGCACTTACTTCAGCCCGGGTCGTTGGACAGTTTATACTGCCTTCCCTTTCTGACAATAAATTCAGCAGGAGTTAATGTAGTTCAACAGGACTTAGGATGTGCTAAAGATACGGTGGAACATTCTATGAAATAGCGTTATCGAGTACTACATATAACGGCTCTGACACTTTCCAGTAAAGTGTTAAGTCATAATCATTTCGTTCCAGTTGATTACTTTTATTGTCCGGAATGTTTCTATGAGCACGACGTATCAATCGGTTTAGTATCTCCGATCGTCATCAAGTGTGTACTAACCGCCAGAGTATTGAGAGGAAAAAGGCACTATGGAAAGCTCTCGTAGAAAGTGCAAGAACCATATGCAGCAACAAAGAACAACTGGAAATTGAACTCAGCTACATAAGGAAAGAAATGAAACAGATCGGGTAGGTACCTATGTAGACTCCTGGAAGATGTTCTAAAGCAATGCAACAGGAAGAGCAAGGATCAACCAAGCCATTTTGTCCTATCATACATCAGAGGAATATTGGAGGGACTAGGAAGGATCGGGAAGAAGTACAACGTTAGATGCTGTTTCAGATCAAAACCAAGCATGAGAATTCATGCAAAAATTCGAAAACTTGCGTTTACCAAATACCATGCGAATGCAAACGCCGCTACATCGGTGAGACAAGAAGACCACTTAGCATTAGGGTATACAAACGTTGAACTCAACGGGAAGAGATCTCGAAGTCTGGAGTTGCAGAACACACTTGGACGGAAAACTGCCGCGTCCAATGGAGATATGTCAATGTTTTAAACAAGGAAGAACACTGTTTTGAATGAAAACGCTTCCACTCAAGCCAGAGTAGAAGAATATTGTGTGGAAAATATCATTAACAGGTCAATTCTGGAACAGTACAAACAATAAGGGTTCCGACCCATTAACACGTTTAACTATAACTGATTTCATTGGATTTCTACTTGAACAAAAAATGTAAACTCAATAAAACAGAAGGATTTAGCTTTCCGTTTCAGTATTATCGGTATATAAAATTAATTACGTTTGTCGAGACTTTGGATTGTTTATTGAATTAATTTTGACCTTATGCACCCAACGTATACCTGTGACATAGACAACTATCAATGACACGTGTTTTAAGAAATGGCGGAGGAGCCGTTATAACATGGTGAAACTGCTGCTTGATATAAAGGTGGCTCCTTTTATTCTTGCTAACTGGGAATTATTAATTGTATTGATCTTGGGAGATCATAGAAGTAATGTATCTATCCCCGTCATCATACCGACTTGTTCTTGGCATCGTTCAGTGGATTAATCCTATCGTTTAAAAAAATCATTCAGACGACACATAGCGAATACTGAGAAACTGAATGAATTATTCCTGCCGGCATCCATTGAGCTTCAAGCATAGTCATTGTATAGTCTAATTGAAATGTGTTCTGGTTACACTCTATTATCGAGGCAGCATCAGTGTGATGGACAGAATTGTCTTCATCAATTAGATTGAACAAAATTATCGGGAATCCACAAAAACTTTTATTCTTCATTAAATTCTATACATCCCTTCGAACTTAGAATGGATTATCTAAACTTCATCTCCTGCAAAACAGCCCCAAAGGTAAGCAGAGAGTATATTCAAGAATCGTTGAAGTTTTCCAGAACAGATATGGGCAGCGCTGTCCTGATGAGTAGGTTACTGCGAAACAGCTATCGGCAGATGATGTAACTCTTTGAATTGAATATTTTTGTACCTGAACTAAGTTAATGAGAAAAAATGTGACTATGCGGTACGCTGCGTTGAAAACCGGAGAATATACGGAATTTATTGTATCATTCCGTGGTAGCCGTGGTGGCGCGAGGTAAAATTTCCGTACGGTTCAGATACAATTGCCCATATGTGCATTTTTTTCCATGGATGATTGAGAAAAATAAAAAAATTGAATTACGTGTCTTTTTCAGCAATTTATATATCGAAAGGTATTTCCACACGGAAGACACAGTATATTTTCTCAACGCCACCGTGATCAGCTGTATAGCGATCCACCACTGGGAAGCTACATGTCTTTCCGGAATTAGCCAAATGTGTTTTCGCATATTAGACATAATACAACGCTGAGCCGAATTAATTCTCGCTCCCTTGCGGTACAGGAGCATAGTAAAAGCATTAATGTGATCATACCTTGTCTCGAACTCATCTTAGCCCATAGCGTGTCGCTGTGCATCTTAGGCGCGGTTCAAATGTCTCCACAAGAGGATTATCAGATGCAGATCGGGCTCGAACCGAACCACCGCCGCGCCACCACCGCCTTCCGGCCTATTTTCTTTCCGAGTCCATTAACTTATTTCGTCTTAACCAAACAACTATCTGTTCGAGGATTAGGAATATAGGAATATTCGGTTTCAGGATTCCCGTTTTACTGGCTTTCTTGGAATTAACTACTCTTTTTAAGGGAAACTTGATGGATTCATTGAATATTGACTCTTTTCCGTTGCAGATGTAGAGACGGGAATTCACACCTTATAGAGTTGCTACATGTTTGAAATATATTTTCATTTCATAGGTTCTAAATAGTAATGTCGACGAATGTCGAAGTACCTTTCTCTCCAAATATGAGGCGAATATCTGACAGAAAACAACTACTTCCCTGGCTAATACCATTACCCTGATATCTTCGTTTATTAGTATCACATGATTAACAATCAACACATTGCAGAAATACACTAGAGTCAAAGTCGAGACGTATTTATTAGCAAGGGAAAACGCATTTCTTGAATTTTTTAGGAAAAAACAGAGATGCAAAGAAAATGATCTGTTAAAACTGGGTAGGTGCCTTCTGATACTAGTATCCGTCAACTTCATTTTGCTACGATTATACAAATAATAAATATTTATCATGTCCATTATCCTCTTATTTCTGTCCCGTTATTCTTCTTGTTGCCTTTCTTCTTCATTACTTCTAATCCCAGGCTATATACTTGTGATGTGCAGTGCAGTTCGTGAATACTGTGATGATTTTCTATTCTGGTAATTCTGATATCAACTGATTCTGCTAAGAGGTGTATAACCACTTTTATAACCAGTGAAATGTATTCAAGAAAACAGAAGTATATTCCCATTTTGTAACAGAATATTGGCAATGTAGAGCGCTAGACAGGTATCTTCAAACTCATAATGAGAAACTGGATTAAACAATCCAGTCTTTTGCATTAATCCATAAAATAGACATAATAGAAAGGGTGAATGGCTGAGAGATACTCGATCACTAGTGACAACACCGGACGCACCCAATTTTATTCAGCTTTCCACTCCACTTGCGGTGACCTTTCTTGCTCCTGGGAACCAGAGAACCAAAAAAAAAACAAGTGTACGTAAGATCCATTCAAAAACCCCATTCCCTACACCCCCGTGGGCCCAACAGTAGGATCCACCAGTTCCCTAACACCGTTGGAAGGATCCATCTCGGGGTTCCCCAATACTCCCTACTCCCACATAGATTAGCTCCACTATGGGGTCCACCATAATCCAATCCCCACTGACGAACTACCTCACGGGTTCTCGAGCCCAATAGCGGTGGGCTTAACTACAATGTCCATCTCTTCTCCCACCCGAGCAGGCTTGTTCTTGGGGTTTGCCTCAAGGCGGCCGGGGAGAGGGCTGGTCATTACAGCAAACGCACATACGAGGGATTGGCTCCACAGGTAACTGATCAACATCAGACCCTGGGATGAAATCAACCTCATATCGGTCAATCTAGATCTAGATGCAAATAACGGTCATCCGGATCCCAATAAGGACATCTTCAATGCCCTGGGAAAGCAGAATCTAGAACTATCGACCCGACAGAGGATGGTCTGGAGCAGGAGAGAGGAGAAGCATGGCCATGCCTGGCGGTGGGAATAAACACCAAATCTGTCGCCGGCATCAAACGGGCCAACAGAGCCCTGACCTTCGGTGCCACCAAAGCACTGATCAGCTGGGACTCTCCTACCTCTGCTAGCTGCAGACCCCTCAACTGAAGGCCTCAAGGACCAATCGATGGAGACGACGGTCTCTGTCGAAGACAAGTCCAGTTAAGGGGGAACAGGGTGGTCAGGGCGAGAGAGGAAGCCCTGACGGCTTCAGACAAGTAAAGGGTCAGGGAAACTACCTCTTCTAGTTGCTTCTTCAGCTCTCTGAGTCTTCTGCAAGCCATCATCCAATACAAAAGGGTCTCTACGGCTATTCTATATAGAAGGCTCAGGGAACTCGATTTAAACATATCTCTTATTCAAGAACTGTGGGATTACCAAGATGGGAGTTCGCAATAATACTGCACCTCCAAAGCAAGGTCCAGGGTATGCATTCATGTGAAAGACATTGACGCCACTCAACTGCCAGGATTCTGCCGCATGGACCTTAAGAATAAAATGAATGTGATCTGAAATACTTGTGAAGTCGTAGTAAACTCCACTTACTTCCCATATGAGACAGGTTTTTCCAATTTAAGGAATTTTCATATTGAAATTTGCTTCTTCCGGCGCTTTGCTATAAAATGAGTCCGAAAATAACATTGACAAAAATGTATTAGAAGATTCAGTTTGCGAATCAAAAATATACACATCAAAGTACACGATGAGGGTGCAGGACAAAGTCTGCCGGATCGGTTAGTATTTTTATAAATTAACCCTTAATCGTTTCGGATCATTTGCAATTTCTTGTGACATTACAATGCATTTCGGATCCAAATTCATTCAACTGCATTTTTTGGACGGTTGTTGAATCTTATCTCATTCGGAATGGCAAAAGCTTTGGTGCTACAGAAAAGAGACTAATTGGCCTACAGTAGTGGAATAAGTTGTTTTTATTAGAGTAAGATTTGTGGTGGTTGGTGTATCTGGGACTCTAGAAGGCAAGCTCCGGAGGGTGCTTTAATTTATTAAATCGCGCGTATAAAATACGTTGTGGAATCGCGCGCTCATGTAGAATCAGAGGCGTACACTGATGTCTACTCAAAGAAAACACAGCACGTATCAATTTGAGAACTGATCAAACTATGAAGATTTCTCGTGGTTACCAATAACCAGAGATGATCAGCATTGATACCCAACGTGGTATTGCTGCTTTGGTTTTAATAACTATTCCTCCCCCTCAATGTTATTAAAATCTGTTCGGTGGAGATCAGTCTGTTTCAAATCTATCATTTATTGACATGATTTTTTGTTTTTTTACATGATATCACTCATATTCAAATTTTACGTCGATGATCGTGCGATTTAAAAATATGTCCGCACAAGTGCGTTTTACTTTCCACTTTCTTGTTGCCACAGTGAAATATGCCACTTTCTTAATAACAAAACACAGTGCTCTTTGATGTTTTCACAGGTGGTCGTAGGAAATGATCATTACAGTACAGTTCGCGATGTAGAAATGAAAAAGTATTTACAATCGGCCTACTTCCTTGATCGATAATGCCTATAAAATGGGCATATTTCCATGTGGTCGTAGAAAATAATACATTACCTTGTATCTACCTCATTACTATTTAAGTCTTGAGTGTGCTTCCTAGTAAGTGATTTTGCATTACCTTGTATCTATCTACCACCAGTTCCTATTCGAGTTATAAGTGCTGTTCTTATATTCAATAAATTTTATTTTTCAACTTAATTCCCAAACAATGCTTAAGCAACCAAATTAATTACCCTACATCCACAGAAACTTGCATTTACATGTTTTTGTTTAGAAGATTTCTAGCGTCTCTTGTTAAAAAAGGTGTTGGGCATTTACACGCCGACATGTTGCTTCCTGAAACAAAACGAAATATCAGAAACTCACACAGTCCCTCAGTGGCGCTCCTGCAGAATCCTTTATTTCCTCAGAAGCGGACTTGAATATTGTCGCAATTATTTCTACTGCGGTATTAAAACGTTTGAGATAGCTATTCTTTCCAGACCAAGAAGCCGGTGATACTGATACTCTTCCAAAATAGAGCAAATACAAAAGATTGGATTTACTCTGTCGGACTCTGAAAGAACTCGTTTGATGAGGATGAACGGTGAGGGCCTCCTCTCCCCGAACAGGTGGTGATTTGGCTCCTTGCCCGTTTTGCATAACAATTGCCTTTTAAGAAGACTATCATCGTTTTTCTTTCAGGTTTATTTGCGGTGGGATATTTGAAAGCACTAAAGATTTCACAATGAATATGACAATTTAATCCTTTCTACTCGGGGTGAAGCCGGAGGCTGGATAATTAATGATTTTTTTGAAGATTTTGCCGTAGATAATACAATCGAATACGCCTACGGGGAGTCATTAGTTGAGTAATTTGTGATGAAACGTTCAATATTTGAAGAGCTTTATATTTTTAACACATTTCTGATTGAGTAATCGCCATTCACTCAAAGTTTATTTGTAGTATCTTTATATCCATGTTGGAGGAGGCGAATATTTTTTTATGGCTAACGCAAAGACAGTTTTTTAACAGTTTTTTCTTAACTATGGTTTCCACGAAAAGGAAAATCCTGTATTGTTCAGAGAACTTCGTGAGACTCAAAGGAAAATGGGTAGGATTTGGTGTTCTTCAATTTCTGAAGGCTGTATGCCTCAGGGAACACCTCCCGAGGCAGCTAAGTCCCAAAGCTATGCCGTTCGGTAGAAGAACAAGCCCTGGAAAGAGATCTTTGACATGTCTCCAAAGTGACGGCATATGGATGTAAGGACAGCTCGATGGGTCAGGCTCGATGGGATCGGTAACGGTGGAACTATTGAGGAAATTTCGGAACAATATCGTCCATGAAAATATCTATAAAATATAGACAGATCGCCAACCTTCCTGCGGTGTCACAGAGACATGAGTGAGCTTTTGAGTGAAGAATAAACGACGAGACGAATGGCTCTAAATTGGACATAATCTAAAGGTTCAATGTGTGCTCGGGTACTGTACTCCATATATGGAAACGGTTTTCTAGAACAGGTCGGATTTGTGCCTTATAAAGCCTAATCAGTTGAGTTGAGAGGCACATTTGCTTTAGTTTTCCCACGACAAGGTACTGCTGATGGTAATACCGAGCATTAGCATGGAATACTTAATTGGTATGGATATTCGCATTGAGTTCTGGTTAAGTTGTTGGACCTCCATTCTAGAATTTTTGCTAAGTCTGTATTTAATTCATTCACGATTCTCCCCCGTTCATTTCTGCTGTCACTGGCTAGTATCGGAGCTTTGGAAGAGGAAGTGGTATTGGAGGGTACTATCATCCGCAAAGCTGTGCACTGAACATGAGGTAGCTCTCACTAAATCCTTGATGTGAAGAAGAAACAGTGTTGGTGCTAGAATGGATCCCTGACGGACACCAGCATTTATTGGTAGAGTATCGGATGATACTCGATTGACCGCAACGTGGACAGATCGGTCTGAGAGAAAGCTAGATAGCAAGGAACACAAGTGGGGAGGCAAGCCATAAGAATAAGTTTGGCAAGGATTCTCTGGTGCCAAACGTGATCAAATGCCTTGGAGATATCCAATACAACGGCTATATTTTTTGATAGATTGCTGCCAAATATGTGAGACATATAAACAAGCAGGTCACCAGTTGATCTTTGATGCCGGAAATCATATCGTCATCACCTACAGGCGGAAAAAATCCACGGATGTTACAAAAGTGAATCTTCAAATTTCAAAATGAGACCTGAACATTGTAGTGGGAAGGAAAATATTAATGATGGACCGAGAAAGTGCTGGGAATCGCACATCGCACGTTAAAAGGTAAGACCTCGTTAATCCTTGACTCAAAAAAATTTCGATCGTAAGGGGACGACATATGGTTAAAGAAAAGAACAAAATTTTGAATAACAACAAACCTTGAGGCTATTCTTAGTCCGACCTTATACAGTATATTATTTGTACGCTTTGTAATTTCAGGTGGCGAATTGCTCGATAAACTTTATAATGACAGTCAATGCAGTCAATGTAAAAAGAACGATAATCAATGTCGAAAGAGTTGATCCACATACTATCCACATAATGTAATCAGGCATATTTGTAATATACTCAACCACCGTTGGGCTTAAACACTAAAAAATCCAGTGCGAAAAAGTAGATTTCATCATTTCGAGCCTTAAGCAGTTTCCTAATCCATTTTCACAATTCATCAATTCAATCTGAACGAAATGGAGCGCGTAAAGACAAAATCATTTCTTATTCATCTGTGAATCTGAGGCAATTTTTAATCAACGAGGATCTACCCACCCTATTTTTAAGTGGTTTAACCCTCGGTTATAAATTATGACAGCAGATCCGATACAGTGTCATAACCTGGGGTAGTAAATCCAGAAGTTAATGAAGTCTGCCGTGGCTATTGGGAAACGAAGAAATACACTAAGCACGTCTTTTCTCTACTAAATCAAGAATCTGTCCGCTTTAAGAACGATACCAGCGATATCGTATGCATGACGCCGAATATTTCTGATACGGAATATATATGGCAAGTTTATTTACTTTTCAGTAGCCAAAACGGCCAGATTATCTAAGACTCGAGCATTTACATAGGTGATATACGGTTCTGGAAAGATGTCGCCACTTTGCAGTCTGAGCAAAATACTATCAATACATGATAGAAAGAGGGCCGTCGGGCTGAAGCTTTTGAATTAGCGTATAAACTCTGTCGACAGAAAGTTAGTAGACTGATCAATCAGTGGATGGACTCACTTGTCTAGAATTTTCGGGGATTCTGGTAGCACATAGCATCATTGCCCTTTTTCAGAAACCCTCTGGTCACCCCACCAAAATTAACGAAGGCTGCAGTTCAATCAGTTTCCTTCTTGAGGAATGTTGCACAAGTATCAGTCATATGTGATACAATGCACGTTGCGGTTTTAGCAGTAAACTGTTTTATTTTTAAGTCCCACGAGAAGGAAAATCCTATAATGTTCAGAGAACATAGTAAGAGCCAAATAAAGAAAGTAGGAACTGCTTTTTTTACTTGAATTTCTGCAGGCTGTATTCCTCAAGGAAAATCTCCCGAGGCAGTGAGTTTCGAAGCTTTGCCGATCGTTTGAATAACGAGCCCTGGAAAGGAAGCTGAGGCCTTCTCTATCACGTATGGTCTGGAGCAAAAAAATATATGTCGACTTCAATTCTTAGGTGTTTTATAGATTCAGTTTTAGGAACTTTTGTAACATCATCAATTTTTGTGTTCCCCAAATTTTGTAATTGATCAGCATTTAAGGTAAGTGTTTTCAATTGTAAATGTTTTTTATCATTTTCATGTTTTTTTCCGCTATTATTTTTACCGCATACCATTTTTCCGCTCTATATATTATGGCAGAAAAATCTGCAACACTGATGGTTTTTCATTCATTCACAATATGACGTGACATTCGAATTTGAAAAAAGAAAATCGAATTCGTTTAGAGCGTTACATCATAGTAGCAAGCAGAATTTTACAATTTTTGTCAGAGGACAACTAAAGCTCATTGGCATAAATCACACATAAACGGTAAACTTTGGAAGAAGTCGTTTATATCAATAACAAACATAACCTAAACATAAAAATGGGCTCATGTGATTCCCAATATTCTCTTGCCATAACATGAAATGCTTTCGTCCTTCATGGGCCTGATGAGAGGATTAACACATTTGAAATACAATGAGTTTTTCCTACAAAAACTTTCCATTTCCATAATTGAATACACGTTTCTCCAATCATAGCACCCTTCTTCGAACATGATTGCATCTTTTGTACAAATCACAGAATATTCAGATGCATCAACATGATATCTGTGAAACAACTCTCGAATCTTATGTATCTCCGAATTGTTCTGCTGAACCATTTCATTTCCTGCGTATTCCGTTCCTTATAGATTGTTAGTGGCTAATATATTTTTCAATATCCTTCTTTTCGTTTGACTAAATATTGTCTGAATCTCCGAGATACCTTTGAGACGTCGTTAATAGCGATCAAACAATTTGTTTGATATGATAACTCATAGGCGGGGTCTTGCAATGGAACTAGGAAATCGTGGGTACCAATATTTCCAGTCATTCTGTTCGACTGATATTAGATATCAACCAGTGACATGATGATATTGTGGAAACGTTATAGCTACATTTGAGAAATTTGTTTTGAATGGAATGAAGAGAGAAATAGATAACATAAGATATGGTTATTAACAATAATGATACAATTCATGATTAAACAGGATCAGTAGGATATGCTGACGAATAAGGTAGTTACCATAGTGACATATTGTTCATGGGAATGCAGGGATACGAGTATTTCTCTTCCATGCAGTAGCTGATGAACTTAATCTTATTTTCGACACCAAACTGACCCGAACTCTCTCACCGAATTGGAACACGTTCGGCAAAAAACCCATGCAAAGGCTACAGAAGATTTTGTTCTGCTGCAGCTGCACAGTGATACGTCTGTGCATGGCGTCAACAAAGCAATGAAGAAAAATATAAAGTTTATCTGAATTATTCAGAATTACAATGAGGAGCAAAAATGCCTAAGTTGGACAGTATTCTCAATTCATCTGCTGATCACACTCCGAATCTTGAAAATCCTTCAGTTTTTTCCTAGAAGAAACTTTTAAATATATTGAATGAACCGAGAAAATGTTTCACGTTCCGCACGCCAATGGCATGGATGCCACTCACAAGGTTGATCTGGTGGTTGAAATGCTTACGTAATTTGCCTGAACGATGAAGAGTGGCTGGGTTAATTTCACTAATAAAGTCCTATAAGTTGCAAGGACCAATATTTACCCAACTAGAGTTAGTTGACATTAATTCACGTAGCTGCTGATGATGGCAAATTGCAAAATTTCTACTCGAGAGGAGTAAAAATATTGCTTGTCGAGTCAAAGCTTTTTGGTACGTGTGCTGAGATTGAATCAAATAAAATAAAGATATTAATGCTACACATTGATAAGCCAGGAGAAGACGAAAATGCATCTTTGCTCTACTCAAAATTGAATGAAAATACTGGATCCCAATACCAAACCGCACGTGTTTCAATCACCAAGTGATCATCTTCAAGAGATAAGACCGAAACTATTTTCATTGTGGAGACAAGAGGGTTTTGACTTCGTCAAAATTATTCGTTTCACTTATTATGTAAGTAGTTCGAGATTGCCAAATTAAAACAGGGTATTAGTCAAGAGGAACGCAAACAGAATCTAAAGTGAAGAGAGTGATTTCGATTTATTTCTAAGAGTTACATCATCTGCTGACGGCCGTTTCGTTGTTCACAACTCGCCAGAGCAGCTTTAGTATTCTGTTTGCGTTTCTTTTGACTATTAGAAACTTGATTTTGAACCTTGCATTGGTCAGAACAACAAAAGTGTTGACTGCCTGCCAATGAGTGGAAAAATTTCTAACTCTGGATTCCGTGCTTCGTTTCAAATTAAGTTTGAACTTGATATCACAAGTTATTTTTCATTATCATTGTCTTTGCCGTAAGTTCTTTCCCTATGAACTAACAAACCGAATGCCAAATTTTTCATTCCTCCTTCTGAATGCAATATCTATTTATTTCCCCTAGACCATTTGTTGCAATTTGTTCCAAAAATCAAGAACAATGTGTTGTTTCTGTTTGAGCAAGATTTTACAAAAGTCCATTAATAATTTTGAACATTTGAAAAAAAAGGAACGGGTTACTTAAATTTCTTTGAAGTTACTGAAGCAACTCACTGACATATTCTTCAATCTTTGAAGGCATATACAATTTCGAACTTCCACTCAATAAAATAACAGAAAGTCCAAGAATTTGACTGACGAAACTTTGAAATATGTGGTGATTTCGATAAAAACCATTTCTCGGCGTTTTATGAAACTGAAAAGTTAAATCTTGGATCAGAATATGGACCATTATCGAAAAATACCCCTTAAATAACGCATCCAAAATTCAAATTTCTACCTTCAAAAACAACCACATATCGTGACGTAACAAATCTCGAGACCACCCGGTATATCACCTATTTTCATAATATCATGCTTTCAAAAATCTATTAATATTGCACCATTATCGAAATATAATTGAAACAAAACTCCAAAGAGTTCCGAACATGCCAACCGAGTGAATCCCAAAAATTCCCTATCAAAAACATTTCCATCATCGAAACAAAATCATAACGTAATTTCCCCCGTTTTGCCCGAGCTACGGAGAACCTCATCCCAATAATATCCAATAATAAAGAGCCACTTTGGTAATTGACTGCATCTAACGAATTTGGGGACCGACCGAGAGGCTGAGAGCGGCCGACGTTTAATCTTTCAGCAAACGCGATTAAACGGATCCGGGAGAGCAAAATCAACTAACAGTTCGTCCAGTCAATGAGTTGGCTGACCGCCTTGGCCAAAGACTACCGTCATTACCTTAACGCGACAGTGACGTCATGAGTTCTTCCATTATTTATTAGTGGTGGAATTCTGAAGGTAGAAACATTTTATTAGAATCTATTTATATTTTGCTATCATACATATAGTGGGTGGGATTTATCCCACATATATTTCATATATTTCATTCATTAAATAATTCAATATTTTATTCATGTTAATTCCAACATAATTATTTTTCCTGTATATTTCATTAAGGAAGCTGGGGTAATTTACGGTACCTACTTACAGCTTCACAGGCACAAATGAACAAACCTTTTCGATCAAACGTTGACAATAACTCAATCAATTGACATTTGACAGTTGACATAGACTTGAGTATCATGACTTTAAAATTATACAATTGTACCACTTTTCGACCATTTTTGAGGATGTAGTACCACTGTCCTTCCAACGCCTAGAATGTACCACTTCTGGCAACGCTGACCATAACCACACTTTTCGCTCCCCGAATCGTTTTCAATTCGACAAGACTCTAAACTATCCTCCTGATCCGTGGAATGAAACCCCAAAATCAACATCCACCACAGACGAGTATGAACGTAGTTGAGACGGAATAATAGACAAATCGATCGATTCAAAATGTGTATGTTCCCGGAAATATTAGACGTTAATGATTTCAAAGTAAGGGTAAGAGAGTCTCCTTTACCGGGAAGTCTAACTATCGTATTAAGGAAATTCGTGTACCAATTAAATAATCCCTTCAAAGCACAAGTCGAATGAATACCGCTGGGAATCGACTAGACTACTGTGCAGTGGCGGACACCGCTAACACCACTACACTAAGTTCAAAAAAGTATGAATCATTGATTAAACTCGGCATCCGAGCTCACTTCAAAGCTACTGTTCCAAATGGATATTCAAACTCTGAATTAGGGTAGTTTCCTGAAATCGTCTCAGGGTTATTCCAGCCCAACATCATACAGACATAATCAGACATCTTCTCGAGTTGCCTATGGCGTTTTTGAACACTTCTGGTTATTATAGATTCTGAATATAAAGGATGATTAGAATGAGACCAATTTCAAAAAATTTATATCAATTGACTCAACACGTTCGTTTTCAGGAACGTGTTGAGTGGTTAATTTTTTTTTATTTATTTATTTATTATTTTTGAAAAAGACGGATGTAGGAGGGCGTAGAAGGGCCATATAATTTTTAAAAATATTTTCCACTAATTTGCGACTTCAAAGTCAGAATTTAATGAAATTCCGACTTCGAAGTCGGAAAATAATAAAATTCCGACTTCGAAGTCGGAAAATAATAAAATTCCAACTTCAAAGTCAGAAAATAATAAAATTCCGACTTCGAAGTCGAAAAATAATAAAATTTCGACTTCAAAGTCGGAAAATAATAAAATTCTGACTTCAAAGTCAGAATTTAATAAATTCCGACTTCGAAGTCGAAAAATAATAAAATTCCGACATCGAAGTCGGAAAATAATAAAATTCCGACTTCAAAGTCAGAATTTAATGAAATTCCGACTTCGAAGTCGAAAAATAATAAAATTCCGACATCGAAGTCGGAAAATAATAAAATTCCGACTTCGAAGTCGAAAAAATATTTTAATGGAGTATGTTTCTTTTTTCAGGAAGTTACTTTGAACGATGGAAAATAGCAACTAAAGTTTGTCTTTCAGCCGCAGATGATCCCAAAACTGATTTTATGAGCATCCTGTTCTTATTTTCAAACAAAAATCAAAATGAAATTGAGTATTCGATAAATCTGAAAAATGTGATATTTTTGTAATATCTAACGGAAATCAACTACTTTCCCGGCTAAAAGACTCTTACTGAAAAGAAAAAATCTGAAAGTGAAAATTCGAATTTTCATTCAGATAGTTGATTTTTTTTTGTCGAATAAATTAAAGAGGGAGAATATTATTAAAAAATATCTCTCAACCAAATTTCCAATAGATATGAAGCACGGTTCTCATAAGTATCTAGATATCTAATATTCACCAAAACTCAACAGTGGAAAAGAGGAATTATGGTTTATCATTTCATTCCGCACGGTTTCTTTGAGAGCATACAAAAATGCCATCTTTAAACTTCAAAGTACCTGAAATCACTGATAAACCTTACTAATGATTTGCCTTGGAATAAAAATCTGTAAAGCAAAAAGCGTAAACGAAATATTCTCTCAAAGAACTAATTGCTAAGATTTCAGTTCGATGCACTTTGTCATTAAACGTTCCTTATTCAAATTATACACAATCCGATTTCGACTGAGAAAAAATACATTCATACCTTAAAAAGAAACCTTAATCTCCGATACGTTTTAATAATTTCCCATTTGAATTTTTACTGAAATGCTCATAAACACTTTTTGTATTAAATCATCACCATCTTGCTAATTAAATGTTTCTCTTTAGAAAGAACAACTTCGACGGGATATTTTTCGATATCAAAAGATGTATAGAAATTCTTCGAAAAAAGAATCGGAGCTTATACTAGTATCTGGATCAATATGTGTTCAACTATAAATGAATCGACAAAAAATATTAGGATTATTCCATACTGAGAGAAATTATGATGCAACCAACGGTGTTTTAAAGATAGCATCATAAGTTAGTTTAAATAAGGAAAAAGTTGCAAAAGTAAACTATATCAACCAATTTTCCAAATGAATATTTTTCAGATATTCAGAGCCGTATTCAGAGTTTTATCTTGAATGCATTTAAATGATGTCTGAAAGGAGCTAAAGATATATTTATACAATTATTACAACTTATAAACGACTAATCTAGCTATGAATGTGAAATTGAAATTTCAAAGACAGGTAAATAACTTTTTCTTCTCACGACCGGAATAATCCTACTGACTGCGCCAGTTTTATACTGGATATAAAAAAGTTTCTACTAAATAAAAAAGATTTGAAGAAAATTCAATTAGGTCAATAATGTTTGTCAGATACCTCTCAAAAGACTAGAATGAAAACTTTCAGTCGTACATTATCATGAGTTGAGAAACTTCATACCTGCTTCAGCCATTAAACCGTTTGAACGTAATCTTTATGCAACCCCTCACTGTTGCATATTCTTATTATTGGATATACCATTTCGAGTGAATTACATGCAACTTATTTGCATAGTTCTTATGTAAAAGACCGGCACAGGATTTGCGGGATGACAATTTAATTGATTTATATCTTCTAAGAGTACGATCGATAGGAAATGTTTGTATATGTAGGGATAATATTACGGCCCTTTCGGATTTCGTCATCTGCACCCTAAAAGGTTTCCGTAAATATGGATCATAATTGAATTACTTCAAATTGATATTGACCAGAAACAGGTGGCTGAAGCTTTCAGAATCAGTTGATCATACGACGTTCGATACATGCCCATTCTGGGTCTTAACCGGACCAATCGGGAACCTTCATCATAGCAATGTTCACAAACAGATTTTTCATACATATTTTGAATCATCCCATATATTTTATGCTAATTTATTTTAATGAGTTCATTATTGATTGAAAACCATTTAATCGAAAAAATTCAACAGTAAAGCAGATCCTGCCTATTCCAAAACACTTCAAAACAAAACAATCAGAGAGTAGCGAAGGAAAGCATAGAGAAAGTTCTGTGAGGACATACAGCAAAACTCAGAAAGTTCAGGACTCCACCGCATATTCTCCAAAAACGCCATAAACCCACTGGAGTCTACAAGAATACTGGCAAAGAAACATTTGATCAAACATACAAAACATTGTAACCAATTCTAGCAACGAAACCCCTGCCAAACTTCAACTAAGGGCGAACAGGGCTGACTGGGAGGTTACAAAGCAGATGATAACATACCCGAAAGTGATACGGTCAATAAACTCTTTTAGCCCATATAAATCGCCTGGACCGGATGAAATATTTCCTGTTCTACTGCAGCAGGGAATTGAAGATCTAGCAACGGAACTATGCAGACTCGACAGGATCAGCCTAGCTAGCACTGGATACCACAAACCTGAAAATCTGTGAATGTTGTCTTCAGTCTGAAAGCTGGACGTGACCAGGCCAATGATTACAGACCAATGAGATTATTATCAGGGACATACGGGAGGCAGTTCGGCCTTCACATGTTTACATGTCAAAACTGGAGGACACTCTGATGAAAAAATACTACTTTTCAGAAATACTACTCCGAGATAATGCCAAATGCACTGAGGACGAAGAGGAATGGTGCAAAAGAGAAGGACTGATGGCAAATTCTAGCAAAACCACACTTACTCCCTTCACACGCAAAATAATTTTGCGTGAGGACATGAAGCTACCCAAGTTATTTTGCGAAACACTATAAGTTTCTGATCATGCCACATACTTACCGCTGTTCTTAGATAGAAGACTACTCTGGAACATGCTTTTGCAACACGTAATCAACAAAAGCAAATCATTTTCAAACCATTTGTCAGGATCAGCACAACAAAATTTAACAAATCAAATTGAAACATTTCTTGGTAACTTTCTGATAAGTATCTCGATGAAAAAAATGTTCCACTCGTACCAGCATCTTACCAGTCACACCCGAAATGAATATATTAAACGAAATCACACCCAAGGGGAGTATTGCCTGGGAGTATATTCTATTCAGTCTTAAAGTACCCGAACAGAAACAATATTATTTCACAACTACAAATCAAATCGATCCTACAAAATCTTCTCCAGTGAGAGCAGGCCCTATTCACATATACGATTCGAGTTAGGATGATAAATAGGCAGGTCTATAATTTGCGAATTGGTTATTTATATCGGCAAAGTAGCTGGAAGTTCTGGAAGAGAATATAATAAGGTTCACTTCCATTTTTTGGTCTATATGAGAGAATTTCGAGATCCACAATGACTGTGATACACAAAATCACATATAACACCTACAAGCGAACTGTTAGGCCAGCAAACACTAACATCCTCTTGTAGAAAATTCTCTTAGATTTATTTCTATATACCTATGTATTTAACGAATGTGTCTCGTTATGGTGGCAAAATGCGGAATATGTAAAAGGTGCGCTAGGATTCAGCATCCTAGCACCGCCAACGAAAAATACTTCCGAAAATTGTAGAATTTTTTCAATATTTTTTCCGTATTCTACGCCATCAATTTAACATGAAACAGTATTCAAAAAATTAAAAATAATAAATTTAAAAATCGGTCCAACTCAAAGTGCACACGTTCGTAAAAACGCCCACCAAATCTATGGTTGACTAGCAATCGATTTCATATTCGGTCAGCGTATAGAAAAAATATTGAATTTAACGAATATAACATAGAAAAATATTTGAAACTTTTTTTGCGGGAAAATGGCTCCTGCAACCTCTAGATAACATTTTAATCCGACGACCGAATCGAGAGAGAGTGATTCTGCGAACGCCAATCGATTCAGCATGCCAAAATTAGTATATAATGTGATTTTCGAGTCGATCGGCACACAATGAAGTTTCAGCCGAAAAAACATCAAAGGGTTATACCCTAAAAATGGCCAAAAATCGAAAGTCATCAGATTCACTCAAAATTACCACCGATATACTCAAAATTTTATGCTGATTCCGAAAATGTATGATTTGAATATGTTCGGATACACGGTGTACCATTAAACAAAGATAAATGTGCAACAAAAATTGTATCGCACGAATCCGGCATCCTAGCACACAAAACCACCTAAAACACCTACAAGCAAACTGTTAGGCCATCAAACAATAATATCCTCTTGTAAGCAATTATCTTAGCTTTCTTTCTATATTCCTATGTATTCAACGAATGTGTCTCGTTATGGTCGCAAAATGCGATAAATGTAAAAGGTGCGCTAGGATCCGGCATCCTAGCACATAAAATCGCCAACGAAAAATACTTTCGACAATTCTAAAATTTTTTCAATATTTTTACCGTATTCTACGCCATTGATTTAACTTCAAAAAATTATAAATAATAAATTTAAAAATTGGTCCAACACAAAGTGCACACGTTCATAAAAACGCCCACCAAATCTATGGTTGACTAGCAATCGATTTCAAATTAGGTCAGCGTATAGAAAAAAGATTGAATTTAACGAATATAACATAGAAAAAAATTAGGAATTTTTTTTTGCGGGAAAATGGCTCCTGCAACCTCTAGATAACATTTTCATCCAACGACGGAATCGAGATAGAGAAATTCTGCAAATGCCAACGATTCAGCATGCCGAAATTAGTGATTTTCAAGTCGATTGGCAAACAATAAATTTTCAGCCGAAAAAACATCAAGAGCGGCAATAACCGCGAAACGCGTCTGCAGGTGGTGTTCCCCAGCCAAATAAAGGATAATTTGCTGTATAATTACAATAAGCAATTGCAACTGGGTCTTCTTGGAAGAACGATGCACAAATATCTGTCAGATTCAATGTCCGTCGTAGTATTAGCCAGGAAAGTAGTTGTTTTCTGTCAGATGTTTGCCTCATATTTTCCACATGGTGGAAATATTTGGAGAGAAGGGTATTTCGACATTGTCGATGTTACTAATTCATCCCACTTGTGATTCAATATACTAGTGTTCCGAATAATACATTTCATTGGCGTTTTCGTGACTTTTTGTCATTGAATGTTGAAGTAACTGCTAATCTTCACTTTCAAAGAGAGACATTTTTATCCAATGTAACCGTCTAGGTATCATTGAATTTCGAACCCTCGTTAAATATTGGGAATACGCCTCGCCGTTTCTAAAGGGGTATCGCAAGACAAGTCAACCCTTCTTAAAATCCATTAGCCTTCAATAATAATGTCCGAAGTCTCACAAAGAGCGATTCAGTTCGTCTAAGAGCTGTAGCGGGCCTTATTATCACTATACGCTATGTGCAACAATTAGCCGGGAAGGCTAAGTATATTACTCACTACTTACCTAAAGGCTCTAAACTCTAAACTCAATTTACGCGAATGTAATGCGTAGCTATAGTCCTGTTAGTATCTAATCGTTTTTATTCCAAGTATTCGGCCTCTTTCACGGGGCTGCGATGGGTTTCTAAATTGGAATCACTTTGTTTTGATATAATCAGATGTTGTGCGGGGAAGGAAATGTCTTATTCCCGAAGAAACGTCATAGACCCAGCTATAGAGGTTCCCCCCCCCATATATCAGTTTCCGCAATATTATTTGTCAAGCTTCGGATTTATGGAAATTAGGAATTTTCGAAAAATGTTCTCTTATTAAGGTTTTCTCGGATTTTCTCAGTTCCTAACATCGAAAAATACTAGACAGAGAATGATTATAAAAAAAAACCCCTTGATTGAACACAATGAATTGAACATTACCAAAAAATCAACTACAGCATTTCCAGGATTAAAAATCAATAGAATAAATACGAAAATTCTACACCTAACGTTTTCGACCAATTAAAAGCCTGTATTTTTTATCGTTACGATGGCAACTGAAAAAATTACGGAATTTTTCCTCCTCCTGATTTACATGTTTATGAAACAAGATGTGACCAGTCAGTTCGTTCACCTGCACAAATCATGATAAACTCCGTACTTCAAATGGACAACGGAGATAACTTTTTTAATTAATAGTGTTTCACTTGAGAACATTTGTAGTTACGAACGATATTGAAACGTCGTGATTCAAACCGTAGAGAATAATACATTTCTTTTTTATTCAGACAATTGAAGACCATTTCACTCAAACGTCTCAAACTATGAAAGAAACATAGTCAACTCATATTTTCGAACTCTTGTTTATCTAAAAAATGGCGAATGCGCCAACATTATAAATTGTGATGTTTCACATAATCGTTCGCACAGCAAAGTAAATTGAAATGACAAGAAATATGTTTTTATGAATTCTGTGAAATTCAAATATGATCGAACCATACAGATAAACAATGTTAGTAACTCTAGAACGACATTGGTGGATCATTAATAATATTGAAAAGATCGTACCTCGTCCCAATCAATTGAAATATGAATTAAAAGCATTTTCAACCAAGTTTTTCATATTGTTATCAAGATTTGTTTCTTCTGAACACTCCTTAGATACAGATTCATTTAAAAAAAATATTCATAATTCTTCTATTGATACAGGTGAAACCATATTCTGCATTTCCACATTCGTTCATCTGGGGGCGGCGCTGTCCTACAATTACAACTTTCACTTTGTTTTCCACTTCTTTTGGTGTCCAGAGCATACTGTATAATTTTCGGTGAGTTGTCAGAGTTCACCCTGTTTATTTGATACGTGAGTGACCTCTTGACACATTCAGATTATGAACATCCGTATGGAAAATAATTGTATATGAATGAATCGCGACATTCAGACAAATTAAATTCCAGAAAAAAAAACTATACTCGAGCTGGGATCGAACCTGCGACCACTAGATTGCTAGTCCGTGTTCTAACCAACTGAGCTATCAAGAATACACGTTCTCATCTGCATATCGGGATACCGATTTTCCCTGAGATTCATGATGTTAGTATTAACACTTGCGAAATTCGCAGTGTGCAAGGTGTTGGTGAGTTAGAATGTTAGAAGGTACTCATTCATCATCAATAATCATCAATCCAATTCTCCTTGCATCTGCGAAGTTTGCAAGTGTTAATACTAACATCAAATTCCAGGGAAAACCGGTATCCTGATATGTAGATGCGAACGTGTGTCCTCAAACACTCAGTTGGTTAGAGCACGGACTAGCAATCTAGAGGTCGCAGGTTCGATCCCTGATCATGGATAGCTTTTTTTTAGAATTTAATTTTGAAAAGCTGACTGTGAGAGTCTCTGGTTTTCCATATGGAGGAAATGAGTTTCTTGTAGATGTCAACCGAAAAATGGTTTGTTTATTTGGGATTCAAGCCTCAGGACAAATATATTAGCATTCCACTGTACTGAGGACTTTTTGTGTTTTGTAACTGATTTATTAATATATTCATATAATAGTATCTTCAGTCGAAAATTGTAAAGAACAGAACGATTATCCATTATTTTCAATAACAATTGTATCTGATTGTAGGAATCAATCAACTATGTCGGCAAAACATCAAAAGTTGATCTTTAAATAGGCTGATTATTGGAGTGGAGATTTTGTTAATCTCTTTCTTATCTTGAACGAAATGTATTGAGATTGAAACTAGATGAGTTAAACTCGATAATTGCCACTCAAACAATGTCACCATGAAAAAACCATTTCATTACAAAATATAGTCAAGCAAAATAGAATAACTACTAATAGATCATGGTTTATTCATTCTAGATTATGGTTCATGTCTCAGAGAAAACCTGGCAAGGCAATGAGTTCCAAAGCTTTTCCGTTCGTTGGGAGAAAGATAAAAAAAAAAGATGTTGAGCGAAGTAAATCGAACGAAAATATTAATATTGGTTGATTTTTGGTGGGGTTTTGCAAGTGAAGTAAGTAAAACGAAATTGAATCGGTAACCTTGGCAATTCCATTTCAGTAAACAGATATAAATTTAATCTTTTCAACATTTATGATGACAAAACAGGCTTAGCCTTTACATTATGTCACTATTTTTAACGAATTTCACTGTTTGTCTCTGTTCTAATCCTTATCAGATAATTGCTGCTTTAATTCAGTAGTCATTGTCATAAGCCTTCATTTCTCAGATTTCAATATTTGAACAACTACTTGATTTATTTTTTCAGAGATTAGTCGTATCCTAAATACTGAATGGAAGCATGATATACCACCACTCCAAATACAAAGAACAGCTATTTATGCTAATAACAATTGAAATCGTTAATATAAATTATCTCAAACAGAAATTATAGTTGTTTATTCATATTAATATACTTCATATTATTGTGAATTTACTACAGACCATGCAGTGATATGTGGTACCATGCAAACAAAGTCGATTTATTTGTTTATTTACATCGTTTCTTCATACCTACTTATTTCAATTTATCCATTCAAGAAAATGTTACCGTATAATATTGTGTGTGATATTGTATGGTATTTCAAGAATTTTTCGGGACTAGTTAGTTAACAAGTACTTAAAGTTCAAATAGCCATTCTTATGGAACTTATTTCATGAGGCTAAATTTGGTTGGGTGTTTCTCATCTGTTTATTCACTCAGAGTATGTATATGTACTGTAATTAGTATAAAATTTTGAACTTTGGTGAATAAACATTATTATCATTATTATTATTAAAAAATCTTGAAATTTCAACACTCTATAGATCTTTAACAAAGCGTCTGAGAAACTATGTTCATATGAGTTTTCAGTCATGAAATAAGCCAACGAACACGCTGTATATACATATGCTGACGTTCTTCACTTTATTTTTTACAGGTGGTCCAAGAATATTGCGGATGAGTAAAACAACTATCTTTTTCCAATTGACATGTGTAAGTGTTGAACCTTGTTTCTTTTTTAAATTGTCAACAATTATAATGATTTATTCATATGATAATTAGACGGGTAATTATTATAAAATCGACCTGCGTAAGTAATTATTGGATAAATAAACGAGTTGAGAATTATCATGACCTTAAATAATTAAATTACAGGATGATTTTCTGAAAATCCTTTCATAACAATGGTTTTTCATAGAAATTTGATAATATGTTATAGCATTGGATAACAGAATTGTAACATTGAATTGTATATGGAGTCCAGCACCCAAACACACTTTGAAACTTTTGGATTCGTTCCAAAAAAGAGCCACTCGTCTCATCGGTAAAACTTTGCTCACAAGCTCGCCCACTTCTCTGGAACACCTCAGAAAGGTTGGAGATCTGTTTTATGAATTTCTTCATGGACGATGCTATTCCAAAATATCATCAATCTTTCCACACCTCACATCAATGTGTCGCCACTTTGAAGAAATGCTGCACATCTCTTTCTAAGGGGTTGTTTTTTCAACGAAGGGTAAATGTTTGGAACTCACTGCCTCGGGAGATGTCCCCTGAGAATTTAAGAACACCAATTCCTACCTACTTTCCCAAGGCTCTCACGATGTTCTCTGAACATTACAGTATTCTTCTTTTTGTAGAAAACAGAACCAGAAAAAAAACGATCCGTTATGTTCCAACGTAAATTTTTCAACAAATCAGCAAGCTTTAAAATTGATCTATCATGAATTGAGGATTTAGATTTATTTTTAATTATTTTATGAACTTCATTCAATGTTGCTTTTCCTCATCATTTTCTCAACTTGAAACCATATATCTGATACCATTTGATCTCTCGTAAAAATGTTATTTGAGTTACGACTATTAAGTTTGATGGATTGCTATTAGGCCAGGTAAAATCTTTCTATATCATTGGCGTACAGAAAATATTCGCAATATGCTTTTCAAGTAACGAAATAACTTCTGAAAGTCGATGTTTTATTTCAATAAAAAACTATATATACCGAATATCCAATTTTTGTGAAATACGAACTAGTTGGGAAATTAATTAAATTCCAAGTACTTTTCTGACGTCATACAAAGGACAAATAAGTGTGGAAGAACGATTATTTTCAATTTTTTGTTGTTCGAGTGGATGTCTCCTTTGATCTCCATCATTAAAGGGGTTAAATGGAGGATTAAAATATGTGCGGGATTTTTGTTATTTTTTGAGCTATAGCTATAAACATTTCATTTTATCACTTGTTTGACCATAAATCAACAAATTTTTCAGAGTTTTTGGACTCTTAATGGGAAATAACGGCAAGAAATGAATAATGGAGTGAAATGAGAAATGAACATTTGTTGTAAGACGTATACAATCGCCAAAATTTTGCAAAATCACATATTACATTGACATTTCTTTGTTCCATATGATTTGACCGAATCAAAACCATAATGTCCGTTTGAAAAGGGAAAAACCAAATTCAATAAGTGAGATACCCAAGTTCTGGACATTTTGAATTAATGTCTGGAATTGTTTTTTGATGGTCGGGTGTAAATAAACAAAAATTCAAAGTTTGTGCTTCAATGAATATAGTTTCTCAATAATCGAAGACAAATTTATTGAATCATTCCAAAATAAAACTGCTTTATGATCCATAAGAAAATTCCCAAAGCCCATCATTGTCTACGATTGAGAGCAGATTTATAAACGTTTTTTCTTTCTAAAATAATTTCTACCTGGTGTAAAGAACTGACAGAAACCTGAAGTTTCGCGTATATTTCAGTTCAATTCACCTGTTTTACGCTCATCGAGGTGGCAAATTACTGAGGCTTGCATGTTATTATGCATTCCTGAAAATACAGTGAAGGCCTACACGTGATGTTTAAATTACAGTTTTTATCTCCTCACTGACCACTATAGGTTACGTCCCTGGTGCAGCCCATCAGTATCTGTGGATAATCCTCTTATACCTGTATACTGTCGAGAGACTAGCACATTCTTGCTTTAGTTTTACTCGAGTTTTAAACTCTCCGTCATATGATGCTTTGAGACTTATCGACTGAGATAGGGCTTGTCTATATGGCAAAGTTGTTTTTCTTTTTGCCAATAAAACTTACCATGATCAGTTAAAAATTTGGACTTATTTTTAAAATATACCCTGGCAGACGTGATATAAGTCGCAACGGATTTTCGAGTTGTCAGAAATGCAGAAACGAACCTCCATTACAGTTTTTCAGAAATTTCAATAACATTTTTTTTTCCATAAATAGCCCACTTTATGGAGGTTTATATTTAGTGGAGAGAGTGTTTTCGATTTAATCCCGAGAGTTCCACCATCTGCCGACGACGTCGTTTCGTTGTTTACAACTCGGCAGGACAGCTTTATGGAGCTACCGAAATCAGAACGAAATCACTCTGCAAAGACTGCAAAGACAATGATAATAACTTGTGACATCTACACTCACTAGTGGGAGTATAGTATAGTTTCTTTCTCTATAAAATGTTTGAATGATATAAATACAGTTCAATCAATAGATTAATAAAAATATGAAACATAAAATAAAACAAAACTAAATATGATCACAAAGTATAGTTTAAAATTCGTAGAAATTTTGGACACCGCTGTCCGCCGAACGTCAGCTGACTGGAGCAGAGCCGCAAAAATACTGGAATTACCGGATGGAAGACACTGTGTAATTTCGAACAGCGGTTTCCAAAATTTTCCAAAAAAAAAAAATTTCCACGATTTTTTTTCGAATTTTCTACACCTGCCATTCGTTATAAAATGGCATTATACACCCGTCCTTCACGGGAGTACAAGGGGTTAGATTACATCCTGTATTTTGAACAACATCTTCTGAGTGAGCCTTCTGTTTTCCAAATTTGGAGTATTACATTTTTTACGAAATGGCTTCTAGTATGAACGATTGGACACATTCGATATTTTTTACAGTGCAGAAAAAAAAATATTTTGTACCGTTTCGAGACTCTTGATGTGGTGGAGCTTTCCTGGGTCCCATATGATGGAGGAAAATTCAAGTTTGCTTCGGATAAGTATTTTATATAGCAACGATATAGTTTTCATATTTTGGAACTCATCTGTTGTTCGTTTCAAGAAACCTGGCATTCATTCCATTTGCGCTGCGTGTTACGTTGTTAATATGTTTGTAAAATGTATTTTGGAAAGTTACTATTTGACATAAGTGAGTTTTTCTGAATTGATGTTAGCTGATGATGGTTGAAAAATAATTTGAATTGAATTAATGGCAATTAATTTTCCAATATTTCAATTGGGATAGCCTTTATTCTATTTTTTGCTTTATAAAGCTCCGATGAATATAAATATTTCCACTTATACAGAAAAAAAAGTAGTATATTAAGAAATTCGAAAGAATTGAAAAATGTAGCAAGGAAGTAATACTCTGTCAAGGATTTTATGAGTAAATGAATTCTCCATATGCGTTTCTGAAAGCTTCCCACGTCTGCATCATCAGATGAAAGTACGCTTCAAGAAACGGGGAAGCTCCATATTTCGAAGTATTTAAAGAAATAAAATTATCATAGAAACGCTATAACGTGTTAAAGAAACGCCGTACTCCTCACATTGATGACATAAAAATACAGAAACACATGTGGGACCTGTCGGGTACATCACATTATATCACTTTATTCGATTCTACACGGAAATCTGCAGGGATGAATAATTTGCCTGAACCCTTTGTTACTGGTGGGACATACCTCCGAAATGGAACGCCTATCCCGAAGGGAGGACCCGCCTACACGTCTATTCATTTGGCATCCAGACGCTTCTCCTTGGCCGTGAGCGCAGGCGCGGATATAGTGAAAATTTTCAAGAAAATAGTTTTCGTCAACGTAAGAACAACTTTCGCACTGGAAAAACACACGAAAAAAGCGTGTTCTCGCCAAAACCGCGACAAAGTAGGCGGGCAATGACAACCAGCAGGACGGCAGGACGAATTCCTGCTGATGTATTTCCGCGGGAATGAGGATCGAAGATTTCGGCGATTGAGAAATATCGGCGATAAAGATTGAGCTGTGCAAATCTGGTTGGCTAGTGGGCCGGCCGTGCTCATTAAGAAAAAGCGTGCACTTGATCGTTTTTTAAAAAGCCGAAACGTCTTGAGCGCATGCAAGGGGTGGCGCGATCTGGATTCCCTGAACGTGCGGTCGGCTGAGAGCGCGCTGACGATCGCACCAGATTGCAGTGTTCCGTGTTCCATTCAGTAGTGGTCGGACATTCGGTTGTGCGGTTGACGTATCGCACGCTCTTCTCCAGCACCGGTCACGTTGTTGGCGTAATGGAATAATCGTCTTGGCCGTGTTGTTCTTCCTGAATGAGTTTATTGTATGACGATGGACTTCCAGAGTGCTATGGAAACTTTTGCTGAAGCTTGGGTCGCCGCAAACACCAAAGGAGCTCCACTCACCGATGTTTCCACACAGGTAGGTTGCAAAAATACCATTGATGTTGAGTTATCCCGTCACAGTACGCCAATCAAATTTTTATCCTCTCTGGAAATCGAAAGGGATAATTTTTCAATATTACCAATATTCTGATAACTGAAGATAAGTTATGAAATAGCGTTTTTTAAATTGTGGCAGTATTTTTTATGGAACAGGATAAAACCATCATTTGTTTACTACATATGATAACTATTTGATAGGTCCATAGATTCGTTATGGTTCACACACAACGAAAAAATTTATAAAATCAGACCAGAATATATAGAATCCCAAATCATATTACTCTCACAAACTATTACGTTTTTGGTATACTTTTCCTGGAACTGACAATAAAGTCTATCATGAATAAACTGGCTAGGTAATAATCAAATTATTTATATACTTTCAGGTTCATGAGTTGACATTCAACGAATGTATCAACACATTGTTTATTATATTCAATTTATGAAAATATTTAAGATCGATATAATACTTAAGATGTATGTTTCGCACACAAAGAAAATAATTAAAGTTAGACCAAAATATATAGATTCTCAAAATTCACTCTCACAAACTTTTGAATTTGTTTATACTTTCCCTGGAACTGACAATAAAGTCCATCATGAATAAACTGGCTAGGTAACAATCAAATTATTAAATTATTTATAAACTTTCACGTTCACGAGTTGACATTCAACAAATGTATCAACACTTTGTTCAAAATATTGAGTTCAGTTTATTAAAATATTTAAGATCGATTAACATTGAGGATTTGGGAATCGATGGAGCTTTTTGGTTGAAATCTGTTAAATTATTCAAAATGGTCAATCAGCATTTATAGATTATTAAATTTTTTGTGTTAAATATTTGACCCTTCCATACAAACTATTCAAAAGTTCATATACTCAGAACTGAAACTATGTATATCCAAATATACTGAAAAATACCGGTGTTATTTCAAAAACCACTTATCCACAATTATTATTATAATTATACTATTCTAGTTTTTCTGTTTATCTGATAAATATTATCCGATTATGACATTCTAATTCTTCAAACATCAAATTGTTTATTAGCGTGTTAATCGGCAATTGAAGATTATTGTTGAAATATTTATAATAATTTTAAGACATCATTAATAATACTCTAGAGTTAATGAAATCAATATAATGGTATTACTTCAATTCCTATACACAAAAACATCAGATTATTCATTTAATATCTGAATTTTATTACATTGTATTCGACTTTGCAACTGATAAGAATAAAATGAAATGTATAAAATACTAACAGTGGCAAACCACATACCAATTGATCAAACAAAAAAAATGTTCAGGAGTGAATATAATTATTAATTCCACAAAGCAATTTTATCCAAAATGAGATTTATCACACCTCCACCAACATTTACCTGATTCGATGTTATTAGACGACTTTTAATAATCCAATAACTACAAACTGTTAACCATTACTTCCAGGAAACTGAAATATTAATTTCGATAATTTCCATTGTTTCATGATAACCTTAGTGATAATTCCGGGAAAAACTATCGTGCTTTAAATCGTTGATAGCTGATTCGCATGAAATTATTTTGATGCATGAAAATTTCATAAAATCTGTTAAATCATTTGATGAATCGCAAAATGATAATATTACGTGAGAAAAATCGGAGAATATCTATAAATCTTGGTCCGATCCTCTCCAAACAGAACGAAGATTCACTTATACCTGAAATATTTTGGGTTCAAATATATATATATATATATATATATTATATATATATATATATTACACTACAGGATTTTACCCTACAGTGAAACTGAAGTTAAAAAAAATGGTACTCAATTTTTCTACCTCGACTCATCAGTCTTACTCATCACATCGACATTTTCTTGAAACACCTGCAATTTCTATGACTTTCTACAATGCAATGAAAACAATTTACCAAACGGTAGTTACTCAGATATATCGGCTGTAGCCCAGTTGCGATCCGCGGCCCGTTTGCATCCCGCAATTAAAATTTCATAGCCCACTTGCGTCCCTCCGTAGGTATACCTGAAAAATGTCAATTTTAATGACAAATTTCAATTTGAATTCAGTAAAAAGAAGGGAACTTTTGGAATAGGAGCACTTTCTACAGGAGAAAATGATTTCATAAAAAATGACACAAATAGATTTGACTTTGTGAAAACTAACCTAACGTAGACATTTAAGTGCGTAAAAATTAAATACATACATTTTTCGAGGAGTCATTATTTAGTATAATCGAACCAGAACGAACTAACCTTACGTAGACTTTGGAGTGCGTCAAAAATGAATATAATAATATAACTTAGTTAAAAAAAAAACTCAACTATTATATTTCAAAATTATGCAATCATTTTCAGTTCATTGAAAACAGCTTACTTGAACCTCAAAAAAAATCGATCTATTAATTCAAACGAGCTTCAATATCGAATCAATGTTATCTCACTAATGATTTTTTATTTCATACCCAAACGGCAGAGAGCAATTTTTGTAACTCTGATGAATTCCATTCCCCCCAACCCAGTATTCGATCCGTTCGCTGCAAATCCTAGTTAATCCAGGATTTCACTAATCTGGGATTACCGCTACAGGATATGGGTGCAAACTCAGGAATCGATTGATTTGACCAACGTTCGTGTACTTTAGGTGATTTCACGTATTTTTACATGTTCGCTGAAATATTTGATGAAATATTATGTTCATGATCCATTATAATCTACGTGTTCATCGGTAACATATTTTTTCATTGTTTTAGCAAAAACAATATGCTTATATTAGATTGAGAACTGCCAAAGTCAGACGATAGAAAATAGTTGGGTCAAATAATAGTTTGATATACGTTGATACAATTTATTTATTTACAATTTTAATTATATGTATGTATATATACATGCTTTTAACATCGAAAAAAACCTCAAATTGCACAGTATGTATAACATTTTAAATTTATTCATTTATTGTTTATATATACATATTGTAGCCCTCGATAAAGAAAATAAACATTTGCGAAAGCTCGGTTAGCAAAAAAGAGTGAACTTCTTTTCACCGACCAAATACCCCATAATAAATAGATTCTTTTAGAATAGCCTCTTCGTAGTAAATATATTTATGAAACATTGTATCTCATTGTCAAATCATTTGTTGATCTCGGAAGGATGAAGGTTGTCATTTGAAAATTATTTTTTTTAATTTGTTCATAAGGGTAATGTTCTATTTGTTTGATCGTTTTTATTGAATTATCATGGTTATTCGAGAAGATCGTTATACCCAATAGCTATTTATTCATCAACATTGCCACAATTCTCCAATTTGAATATGGCCCACCAACTGATAACTTTGAATCTTTTCTTATATTTGTCCAGATGTTCAATCATTGATTCAATCTTAGGACTGACCCCTTCAACACCCCTAAATTGAACATCTTCAAATTTACTAATACGTGGTTGCTACTTAACTTCTGAGATAGGCAAATAAAAACAAATATCCATTATGGAAAATGGCTTTATTGTTGTTCAAAATATTCTCCACAAAAATCACTATGCTTTTCATGTCTTTGAACCAATTTTCGGAGCACTTTTTCCATTTCGATTGAGGTACCTCCAAAACATGTGTATTTGAACGCCTCAACAGCTTCTTTAGGCGTCGAGAAACGTTGACCTCAATTTTTATTTTTGCAGGAATAAGAATAAATCAATGAGTGCCAAACAAGAACTATACGGGGGATGACTCCTCAGTTCGATGTAATGACTGCTCAAAAACATCTTTGTTTGAACTGATGTGTGAGAGATTGCATTGTTGTGGTGGAGTACGATTCAGAATTGAATATTCTACCCATTTGTTTTGAAAAAACAGGCCTTTGTTTCAAAGTGCTTCGTGTGCGAACGACTTTTGTTGGATTTGGTTCGTCTTGGAAAATCCATAGAGTTGATTGTTGTTTAGTTTCGGGTTCATATGCAAAGATTCATGATTCGTCGCCAGTCACGATCTTATAGACGCGATTGAATTTTTCAACATTTCTTTGCACCAATCGGCACGAGCTTTTTGTTGAGCGTTTATTAAATTATGCGGTATTCAACACGAACAAACCCTTTTAACGGACGAATGCTTATGTAATATTGAATGTATGCGAGTGGAACTAATGCCCAAGAATGCCTCAGTCTCACCCATAATCACATATGCATCTTTGGTATGGTGGACAAAGATAACACAAAAAATAGCCACGGCTGAGTTGATCAAGCTATTTCTCAATTAAATGAAACTTTTCTCTGATTCTCCAACGACAGCTAACTGTTCCCTCATTCATTTCTAGAATCACTGGCCTATTCTTTCCGGACCGACATCATTCTTCGGCTGATAACTAACTACACATAAATCCTTGTTTATTTTCGAAAAAGATATAGTTATCAAAGCTTGTTACTTTTTAATCATATTTATTGAGTTTGTGGCTGAGATAATCGTAGACACGAGCTAACTAATTATCATTGTTAATTAACGTAATATATTCATCTTGGTAATTTCTTTAATACGATAATCCATGCTATGATTTGAACTTGTTCTCATGTAACTCGCCGTCAGTGGATAGATAAACTGTGTGAAAAAAGTTATATAGGGTATCTCTAACTTCAATAACTGTTAGTTCATAATTTTACAATCAATCCGGTTGACGCATTTTGGGAAGCGTTAAGAGAGGTTTTATCTGCAAAAAGTTCGATAAGAGTAACAATCATGCTCTAGGACTAATAAAAATTGATAATGCATAGTTCTTCTCTTTAGATGGTGATATGACTAACTCTAAGATAATTTTAATAGGAAATTTCAGGTGATTCATGATATTTTCAAAGATAGGTACAAGAATAAAAATTCTCTTGAAACTAACCTATATAAAATCAAATATACGCTACAATATCTATTGTGAGATTGGCATGTAATGTAAATGTTTGTAAAATAGAGGAAAACAATTTAACTAGCTTCAAAAAAATTTGTCGTTACAAATTATTCACCATATAGGTAGGTACAGTGACGCATATGGGTTTTTTTTTTTCATTAATATACTTTCATAAAATTCAACTTTGGCATTGGTTTTTGCTTCGAATTAGACCAAAATAAAATGACCATTTTTCCTAACTTTCTAAGTTTTCTCAAAAGTATAAAAACGTACTTCAAAAATACTACTGGTATTTGAATTGGGAGTTTTTCAGTTGTAGTCACTGGATAAAGAATAAAGCTTGGTTAGGTTAGGTTAGAATTGGTTACTCAAATAATTTGACTGTTTCATTTGGAACTTTTCATTAGCGATATAATCATGAATACGTCATAGGAATGAAATTATCATTTGCAGTATCTATTTCCCCAACATCATTATCATCATCATTAACACTATTCAGTGCCATCCTCCGATAACCTCGGTCGACTGGATATGTAAGTCTCAAAGGTAAATTCGAATTAGTCGTATTACAGTAATAAATAATAATTATAGTAGTATTAAATATGTGATCCTATATTAAAAGGCAACTGCAATTATAAAAAAATAAGTAACGCGTTTAACTTCCATCTCATTATAACAACAAATTACTTCTCAGTAGTAAATATCATAAAAACGTCAATATGCTTATTTTTGTATTGGACGCAGGTTAAATATAATTACGATATTAATTAATTATCATAGTTCAAATGTGAATAAAGTACATGGTCTTATTTTCTTAAGTGATTATTCTAATAACACATTATAAGACATACTTGAAACGTTCGTATAAATAATATGTTCATGTGACAAACAGAGAGAAGTCAAAGTCATCTCTGAGAATTAATATCAAAGAGGATTGATATGAATAAAATTCTCAGAATATAATTCTCCGACATCTCTACAAACTTGAAACACATTATTCAAAAGAAGTATTATTTGATTTGATTGAATTTAGTATCAAATATAGTCCCAGTCATCTATTCAACAAGTGTTGTTCCTTTTCAATTTTTTTCGCCCTATATATGAACATGAATCATATGATATGCTCTTCATCATGAGAATATCTTCATATAGCAAGCCATTATACCAGTTGCAGATTGACTTCAACATGTCCTATATTAGATGAGTGTCATTGAGTGGGCAGGAAAAAAATGTATATATCAGGAACACGAGCGGCCCAAAAACAGAACCTTGGGAGACCCCTATTTCAGCTGCCTTGTAAGATGTGAAATGTTTTCAAACTTTCAGTTCTTTGTTCAACCTGTAGTCACCAATCCACGGATGTCCAAGTTGTCATAAGCCTCATGTAGAGGATGCATATCAGTTACAATTTTCTGGTTCTGAGGCTAGTATCCCATAATGTTTTCATTGCAGTAGATACGTAGATGTGAAATTTTCTTTAAGGAAACCATGTTGTTTGAATGGGTTTTCTGATAATAATAAATGCAGATATTTTTTGATGTTCTGATTCCCACCAAAAGCAAAATCCTAAAATGTTCACAGGACATCGTGAGAGCCGAAAAAAAGTAGGTAAGATTAGGTGTTCTTCTTGAATTTTCTCAGGTTGTATGCCTCAGGAAACACTTCTCTAGGCAGTTCCAAAGATTTGCCGTTCGTTGAAGATCCCCCCAAAAAAAACTGCATTAATTAAAGTCTCTATTTTATTCGAATTCTCCGTCAACAAAGAACATACAGTGACTTTATTTCGATCTCTTAGCTTCATGGAATATTCTTTGACCGCATAACACACTTCTTATATCGTATACGAAATAAGTCCTCGGTCTTATCCCCTGAAGAAAACTTTAAAGTTCAGATTAACCATAATCTTATTACCTGCTAAGACTTTCGTGAATAAAGAAAACCAAGAACTTCCCGCTGTGCGGCCAACAAAGGAATAAAAGTACCTGTTGAAGGTCCGTGTCTGCTAGCTATTGCTGGGTTTTTGACTCCTCATCATCATTACCTATTCTTTGACAATGATAAAGATAATGATTGATGGATTACGGCTAATGGTAATCGTTTTCTGGCTCCGTCTTATTCTTATTTAATTGGATTAGGGTTAATCACTTAAAATTCGTTATTTTGCGATTATGTGATGTGGACCCATGATACGTAGAAAGTTGCCTCTGAAGGCCGAAACCCATGACTTCTATACAGGGCGGACGAAAAACTATCTACGGAATTTTTAATTACTATGATTGAAAGAGAATATTTTGAAGTATTGACAAAGTTATTCATCCGTGCTAACGAGTATATTACATGCCTCGACAAATACATTGAATATCCAGCGCTAGATTTAATTATCTAGAGTTAATTATGTTATACTCTTGAAACTTTCCAAAAATTTCTGGAACGTCCCAGAATTTTTTTTCTTATATTCTAAACGAATATCCAGCATATTTCACCATGACACTTACTCCCTGGTATTCAAACCATAGACTATCTGACTCTGGCTCTGGTTCATTTCAAGGTTTTTCCGAACATTCTAGAGTTGCTGCTTATATTGCAGAATTTCCAGAAAGTTTCAATTCCTACGGCCCCTCCTTGTAAGACAAAATTTCGAAAACTTCACATAAGTATCTTTTTTTATTGCCAATAAAAAATATCCAGGTCATCAACGAGTTATAGACCTTTTCGAGTTCTACAACTTTTCTATATCAAACATTTGAATATCCCTTCCTTACCGTCCTTCCGTCGGTAGAGAGAAACCAAATTCCCACCATGATCGCAGGACTTTTATTGCCGCCTGACTATAAGAGAATCACTTTGGGTTCGTTTCTATAGGATCCTTATTTTTCATCAAAGGAGTAGGTTGGAATCATTTTGTCCGATAGCATATCAGATTTTGTCGTTTTTTTTTACTTCCATTATGTTGGAATGGCCTAGATTGCTGCCCCTCCATTGGTCCAGGCCTGGAGGCTTCTATCCTCACCTCCGCTACAATATGCAAATGCAGATGGATAAGGTTCAAAATTACCTCCAGGCTAATAGTAGATGTACTGGACAGATCACCTGTGACCCCGAGCATGGCCAGTCTTTGTAAACTAGCCAGCCCCTGGTTGTTACTTGTTCAAACTTTAGCCACCCTCCATATGTTATTGAGGGCCTCACGATCGCTGTGTATATATAGCCAAAGGGATTGTTTGGGTCCAAATACATGTTGTGCCAGATGCCAGAGCAGCGCCTGGCCATCATCAGCGATGCCCTTGCCGTGGTCAGTAGTTTTTCTAGATGTTTGTACCAGATGAGCTTCGAGTCTAGGTATTTTGTCTCTTCTGACATCTGTAAGCTTTCACCAGAGATTCAAAAAGTTCTGTTGGTCTGTAGGTTTCTCTTCCTAGTGAAAGGAACAATCGTGTAATCGTGTTATTTTGTGGGTCATGCACCACGTCTGTGTGGGCTGATTGCATCCGATTCATACATACTCCCATATACTTCCCATTAACCACTATGACAATATCTTCAGCATAACCCTGGTTTAGGTCTGTGAGAAACTGTCTACCACGAGGTTCAACAATAGTGTGGATAGAACTTCCTCTGAGGGCAGCCTCTCGTGGATTTCACCTCCATTGTGTCCCCGAATAGAGATGCTTGTATTACCCTGCACCAGCTCATGGCAGGTACCCACTGGTTCAGGGTTGGAACAACGTTTTATTCCCTGGAGGCTAATATGACGCCTGTGATGTGTTATCAAACGCCTCTTCAACGTCAGTAAACGCTATGATTGCAATCTCTCTGTTCGAGAGAGATTTCCCAATCCTTCCGACAGAATTTTCCAAGTTACTAGGCATGTTGGTACTTTGGTACTATGTATCATTATCTCGGATATTCCTATCAACTCGTTCTTCCTTCATTTTGAGCATGAACGATGAAAGGCAAATTGGTCTGAATGTCTCAGCCTGGGCGTAAATTGATGGTTTTCCTAGCGTCGGTAAGAAGACCACTTTGGACCTTCGCTAATAGGTGAGGCTCGCCCTGAATGGTATCTGGACAGCCTTACTAGGTGAGGAATCAGTAGTGCCTGCCACTTGATCACATTTTGAGTCATAATTCTCTCTTTTTCGTAATGTTAGCTGAGAAACCGCTTGTCCCCATCTGAATATCTCAGTGATTTGTCATTTTCGACTTCCTGGTCTGGAATGATTATATGCCACTGAGTTTGCTCATGTGCATGATGCATTAAACCTATAATGAGAAAGTTCTTACATTCCCAACAAATGACTGATAAACAAAATTAAACATAAATATGTCGAGTGTTTATGCGATAAACCCAAATAGTGAAATGTATTCTGTTATCAAAAACGTATTTATCAGTTTGAATTCGATGTACAAAGGCGGCATTTTCTCTTAATCTCTTTTGAATAATCACAAATCTATGATTTTCTCTACATCCTACATAAGTGTGTGAGCGATATCTATGCAAACTAAATATTTACCGAAGTGATTAGCTTTTAAATCCACCGATCAGTGATGTTATTTCAAATATTCGATTATTTTGTTTCATTCCAAGACTTATGCGTTGATTTGATCAAAGGATGATATTGCAATATTCAAATTGATGAAAATGTTCCATAAAAGTTGTGTAATTATTACAGTCCACTAACTGTAAACTCACGAGGACCATACAGTTTTCAGTGGGTTTCTGAACCCCAGCATATTCGGATCTCTGGTAACGTCTAAGAAATCTTTTATTTCATCATGTAAAATAATTAAATATATGAATTTACATCGAACGGATGTTTTTACTTCTATTAAAAAGGATTGGATCGTCAGAGTGGTCCTGCTTTCATTGAAGACTTGAAGTTTTGGAGGATGTTGTTTATAGCTCCTAGAAAGAGAGTGGCGCTAAGATCAGAGCCTTGTGGTGTACCGTTCTTTTGTAGTCTCCGAGATCAAATACTTTGACGTGAATACCATTGATATGATGCGAAACACCACACTTTCAAGTTCCGATGAAAACAACTGATAATTAATTATGAAATACCACAGTACATATAGAACCAACCCATATGTGGCCCAAAGTTCATCAAGTAATCTTTCAATTATATCAAACGTTCTAGTACTCGACCAAAATTTATGCAGACAGATAAAGTTGCTTTAATCCTATGATTATTATATTTACGTGAAAAACGAAAACAAACGATCATGTCGCAATAATTAGTTGAAATGACCGGTACCGAGAACCGGTGGAGTTTTTCATGTGTGACGCCCGGAAGAGTAGAGTGTATACTTCCCACCTGTTCCCATAGCAGAGACGTCCCTCTTTGAACTCTGAAACGGTTATAATCGTGATAAATATTGATTGTTGAGTCGTTCGGTCAGATAAACAAATTCTAATTGAAGGAATTGGGTACTAGGCCAGTGATAAAGACATGTTTTTTTTTAAATTTTATAATAATTATTAAAGTTCTCAAATTTCAGTAAAACGATGTTGATTAAGCCTGGTTTGCAACCTTCTTTTCTGAACGTTGAATGTTGAAAACCAGTATTTAATGAATTTTCGCATTATTGGCACGGAATTTTTTTTAAATATTCCGAAAACTTTCGAAGTGTTGTAAATTAACAATTTATAGTCTATTTCGAGAATAACATATAGAGTGAGTTCTCAGAAATACAAGGCATATCCTCGCCGAATTAGTTAGTTTTCTGAAAATGTACTCTACGTTATTCTTGAAATGGATGATTTTGCAACCACTCAAACAAAACGAAAATATTTTATCGAAAAAAATTTGTCAACAATCCCAATTTTTCGAAGAAAATAACACTAGTTCTGCAAACTCTAAAAAATAAATAAAATATTGTTTTTGAAAAGTGTTTCAATTTGTAACCTCTTAAGTCAATCGGAAAATATGTTCATTTGATAAATTCTTTATTTTTATGAAAATAACTATGGCAAGGGGGGTATGCTTTTCTGGGCCATCTGCTCCCCGTCATAAGATTTTGCACACACTGATATGAAATAATGTATTTATTACTACTCTAGGTTTGCAGAACTTTTAGAATTTTCTCAACTAGTATGCAGCATAACATAATTCAGGTTAATTGCCATTTTGACAATGCTGTGAAATTTTTTTGGAATTATTGCTAAATTTTTGATTTTTAATGTCAGTCTCTACTGGCCTATTAATGCTTTTCTGAGAACTGAGACTCATGAAAAGGAAAAATTGAGATACTTTTTCTGTTGGAAAAAAATTCGAAAAATAGTCATGAAAAACGATGTCCTGAGACTAGGGCAGAAAAATATCATTACCACCTCGATAATTTCCCTCACCAGTGAAAAATAAAAACCGTCGAGAGTTCTGGAAAAAAATATATCAAAATCTTTGCTAATATGTTATGTAGAGGTAAACAGCATTTTTGACTTTAAAATCTACACTTATCTTCATCTTATTTTACAATAAGCTGTCGTCTCCCATTTTGGATCTTCCTGTAATTTCCCAGATGAAATACTATTTCCATTTCTATGTTATTGAAATTCCCTAATGTATTAGCTTGGTGGTAACATTGCTATTCAGTAATATTTAATATAAACCGCTATAACAATTTGTGTTTCCACAATTGATCATTTGACGTAAATCTATCCATCTATATGGATTATCAATTTTGAAATAATTTGAAACTGTTGAAATGATGTGATTTACGTCATTTTAATTATTGAAAATTATTGTCCTGGTTTTGAAGGACAGAAAACTACAAGTGGATGTACCAGTTATATTGAATTACATAGGAATTTTACACCAAAATGATCACGTTTCATCTTTAGATATTTTTTTATTATCAAACGCAGTTGAAAGATTTTTTGACAAAAAAACTATTTTTTGTTGATTACTAAATTGTATACAAGAATAATATATTTTTTTCCTGTTTTGAATGGATCGAATCATCGGCTTGTTCAGCTTTTGGTACTTTCACTGGAATATCACAATATCACTAGACACTGAATATAAAAAGACAATTTGAAAAGACGGATTCTGTTAACAATGGCAATACAAAATCTTTATAACTTCAAATAGTCTGATTCATAAAGTGTTTAAAACATAAATCAAAATCGAAGGCGTAACATTTAAATTATGTTCTATTGTGTACATGGTAGGTTGATATTTTAATAGCGACTCCACAACAGTAATAAAAATTTGATGTAGAACTCAATTATTTGATTATTGTGTTGAATGAACAGCGTAAATCGAGCGGGGAACATCTTGATGAAATGTGTACAAGACGCAAGATATTTAGAAGAATCAAGACTCAAGATGAAAGGACTCAAAATCAAATTCAAGTGACTCAAAGACCCAAGATTGGCAATGAAATGACTGAAATTCTCGGATTACTACAAAAACTGAAAACGAAAAATTCATTTTCGCCATTTGTATAATGGTTATTTATTGTTTGGGTGTCTTATTTTCATCTCTATCAAAGGATAGTGTTCTCTAATAAGAACATAGCCTTTTTTTATTAAACTTTGGCAGTCTATCGACCTATATTTTCGAAATTATATCAAACAATATTTCACCAAGTAAATAAATCAATAGATTATTACAAGGAATCAAAAGTCTTCTTCCCATTTGTTTCTAAATTTAGTATGGTGCAGCTTGTTTTAAGGTCCATAAGTACAAGACTGTAATGAAAAGGATGTTACTGGTTTTGAGCAATCGTTGACGTGATTGTGGGACAAATTGGCAATTGGCATAACTGGTAGTAATAGTAGTGGTAGTAGTAGTAGTAGCAGTCCCCATAGATACTTTTTGTGAATCACTGTTCTTCACATATATATGGGAGCAATAATACTCGAAGTCACGTCAATTGATTTGTGAGTACATTTGTCTCTTTAATTAACCATAATCATACTAAATCGAACAACAAGAAAAATATTGAAACCATTCATTGCAGAAATCCGAGACATCTTCCAACAGAACACTCGATTCAAAATGGTCTAGTTAGTATATAATAAAATTTTATGCTCATTCCGAATAGGTATTATTTTTATTTTCTCAGATATATGATTTAGCCGGAAAAAGGTGTTTGAGGTAGAAAATCCAATTTTCTGGGATTTTTTATTTTTCTTTTTTCGAATTTAAAATTTCTGTCCTCGAACGTATTTTGACGTGCTGATTCCGAATCTTTGAACGAAAATGTCGAAAACTCATCAGAAATATTTTCGGCGGCAAAAAAACCATCTAAAAACTGATTTGGAGCTGACCAACTTGAGAACGGTTAGAGATAGACAAATTCTGCGGACGCTAATCGATTCAGAATAGTCGAATTAGTATATATTGTGAATTTCATTCGATCGAAAAAAATTAAAAATTACTCGAAAAAAGTTGCAAGGGGTTTACCCCTAAAAATCATGAAAAATACTAAGTCGTCACATCGATTTGAAATTTGCACTGTATACGTAAAATTTCATGCTTATTCCAAATATGTATGATTTTTATGTGCTCAGATATAAGATTTAGCCGGAAAAAGGTGTTTGAGGTAGAAAATCCAATTTTCTGAAAGTTTTAATTTTTCACCTTTCGAATTTCAAATTTCTGTCCTCGAACGTATTTTGACGTGCTGATTGCGAATTTTTGAACGAAAATGTCGTAAACTCATCAGAAATATTTTCGGCGGCAAAAAAGCTATCTAAAAACTGATTTAGAGCTGACCAACTCGAGAACGGTTAGAGATGGACAAATTCTGCGAACGCCAATCGATTCAGAATGGGCGAATTAGTATGTATCGTGAATATCGAGTCAATCAAACAAAAATAAAAATTACTCGAAAAAAGTTGCAAGGGGTTCACCCCTAAAAATCATGAAAAATACTAAGTCGTCACATCGACTTGAAATTTGCACTGTATACGTAAAATTTCATGCTCATTCCGAATATGTATGATTTTTATGTGCTCAGATATATGATTCAGCCGGAAAAAGGTGTTTGAGGTATAAAATCCAATTTTCTGAATTTTTTTATTTTTCATTTTTCGAATTTCAAATTTCTGTCCTCGAACGTATTTTGACGTGCTGATTCCGAATCTTTGAACGAAAATGTCGAAAACTCATCAGAAATATTTTCGGCGGCAAAAAAACCATCTAAAAACTGATTTGGAGCTGACCAACTTGAGAACGGTTAGAGATAGACGAATTCTGCGGACGCTAATCGATTCAGAATGGTCGAATTAGTATATATTGTGAATTTCATTCAATCGAAAAAAATTAAAAATTACTCGAAAAAAGTTGCAAGGCACCCCTAAAAATCATGAAAAATACTTAGTCGTCACATCGACTTGAAATTTGCACTGTATATGTAAAATTTCATGCTCATACCGAATATATATGATTTTTATATGCTCAGATATATGATTTAGCCGGAAAAAGGTGTTTGAGGTAGAAAATCCAATATTCTGAAATTTTTCATTTTTAATTTTTCGAATTTAAAATTTCTGTCCTCGAACGTATTTTGAGGTGCTGATTCCGAATTTTTGAACGAAAATGTCGAAAACTCATCAGAAATATTTTCGGCGCCAAAAAAACCATCTAAAAACTGATTTAGAGCTGACCAACTCGAGAACGGTTAGAGATGGACAAATTCTGCGAACGCCAATCGATTCAGAATGGGCGAATTAGTATGTATCGTGAATATCGAGTCAATCAAACAGAATTAAAAATTACTCGAAAAAAGTTGCAAGGGGTTCACCCCTAAAAATCATGAAAAATACTGAGTCGTCACATCGACTTGAAATTTGCACTGTATACGTAAAATTTCATGCTCATTCCGAATATGTATGATTTTTATGTGCTCAGATATATGATTCAGCCGGAAAAAGGTGTTTGAGGTATAAAATCCAATTTTCTGAATTTTTTTATTTTTCATTTTTCGAATTTCAAATTTCTGTCCTCGAACGTATTTTGACGTGCTGATTCCGAATCTTTGAACGAAAATGTCGAAAACTCATCAGAAATATTTTCGGCGGCAAAAAAACCATCTAAAAACTGATTTGGAGCTGACCAACTTGAGAACGGTTAGAGATAGACAAATTCTGCGGACGCTAATCGATTCAGAATGGTCAAATTAGTATATATTGTGAATTTCATTCAATCGAAAAAAATTAAAAATTACTCGAAAAAAGTTGCAAGGGGTTCACCCCTAAAAATCATGAAAAATACTAAGTCGTCACATCGATTTGAAATTTGCACTGTATACGTAAAATTTCATGCTTATTCCAAATATGTATGATTTTTATGTGCTGAGATATAAGATTTAGCCGGAAAAAGGTGTTTGAGGTAGAAAATCCAATTTTTTGAAATTTTTTCTTTCTCATTTTTCGAAGTTTAAATTTTTGTCTTCGAACGTATTTTGACGTGCTGATTCCGAATCTTTGAACGAAAATGTCGAAAACTCACCAGAAATATTTTCGGCAGCAAAAAAACCATCTCAAAACTGATTTGGAGCTGACCAACTTGAGAACGGTCAGAGATAGACCAATTTTGCGAACACCAATCGATTCAAAATCGTCGAATTAGTATATAGTGAGAATTTGAGCAGGAAAAATTCACGGACAAAATATTCTTGACACTAGGACTTTTTACGTCCTCACTGTATAATGATTCATATAGAGCATTATAGTTGTCAATACGTCTCTCAACTGCACGTTTATAATGAAATGATTAATTATTGATCTATATATTAATTTAGACATAAGGATTCCCATTATTCATAGCTTTTAACTGAATATTCCATAATTTTACATTCCACACCAGTTTTGAGGTTGCTTTTATGATTTTTGTGAACCTATATAATGTGATTATCAAATTTTTAATAATTTCACAGTATTTGGCTGGAAATGGATATGAAATAATGTATGAGCAAAACTCTATTGAACTAGTTATTGAACACAGCCTTATCAATGTTTTGTGAGATAAATAGTAGGGACTTCGTGAAATGATTGAATTGTAAAAGCATTTCATTTCAAGTTTTGACTAATTGTATGTTATACATATTATGATTATGAAAATTCGATAATAACACAATATCTACAGTAGTTATATATTTTATCCAGTAGTTGTTGAAACTTTAGGTGTTTCGGTCCGCAATATCTGTCTCTTATTCATGACACAGGAACAAAGCAAGGCCTGGCAACTAAAGAAAAAAAAAATAATGAAGAGGAAGCTAAGAACGAAACTGAAATCTACTCTTTCGAAATGAATAACTCGACCTTTTACATCTCCAGCATTGTTAACCCGAGTTCGTCTGCATGCCGTTTTAGTGAGAGTCAACCAACAGTCTAGAAATACCTCAGAGGCGAAGTGGTCGAGGTGTTAAGAGCGCTTGCTCCCAACCAGTCGGCTCGGGTTCGATCCTTACCGCCATCACTTGGTCGGTCAACTCAAATCTACTTTAAAATGTACTTTTTTTGGTCATATAGTTCATTTAGGTTTGATTTATCTTGGGACCTTTCTCTACCGAAGAACATCAAGCCAACTTAAACTATCACAATGTTTGGATGCATTTATCAGAGAACAAACTTTGGACGTAGAGAAGGAAGCGCACAAAATCTTTATTAATTTATAAATTTTCCAAAATTTTAGTGATCCATTCAAATCGTTTTTCTCCAACAGAGAAATTTTGAAAAACATTAAAATGCTGTAATTGATTTTCCTTCAGAAACATTGAATATGAGTCAATTTGCAGCGAACAATGTATCCTTTTGTTGTCACAGACTCTGCATTGTTCAATCTCAGTGAAACTACCTACAGCGGACACTACACGGCTTTCTGTAGACTCCCTCACAATGAATCATCTCTTAGGAGCGGAGAGGCTTGTGTTCTCTTTTATGAGCAGGAGGATCATATCTCTTTTTTTTATTTTTATTTTTTAATGTGTTAATTTTTGTTATTTTTTCTTTTGTTGTGTTGTATTGACGCTTCATTGGATTTTATATGAATTGGATATGTACTAATGAAAATTAAAAACAAATTCTTCATCCTTTAGTTTTCAAACTATCAATAAGACGAAACAATTCAAAATCCCACTCAGTTCTTGCTATTAACTCCCAGAGATTTTATAACAACAAAAATATCATTACACACGGAAATATATAATGGTAATCCCACTCACCGGAAGCAGAGTATGATTGTGGATTATCCTGATAATGCGTGTGATGCTTTTTATGAATGTACATATTCGTTAGTGTTTTGTTACATATAATTCCGAAAGTTGATTCCAATTGATTGTTCTACTGAATCCTGTATTAAGTTCAGTCGATAGACAGATTTATCCGTACATGCAATTATTTATGGAATAAAGAATGAATTGACAATGGGAAGACATAAACAGTTAATATGATGAACGTTTATACTATCGATATTATTTGCCGGTAATCCTGCAGTAGCTTAACTTCGCTATTATTATTTGAGATTTGTGTAGCAAAAAATGGTTGCAGAATTTGTACTTATAGTGGGAATATAACAGATTGAATTGTGAAACACAGAATAACTATCCTGAAATGGCAGGTGAATGTGTGGGGAATTATCCCACTCATTCATATGTATGTAATCGTAAGCATGTACCTACACATTTTAGTCGAGAGTGCGTGCCAAATATGCGTCAATCTAACATAAAATACATAAGATAACCAGACTGTTCTAATAATTGGGGGTGAAAACACTATATCTTTGTATGTGCATTATTGTATGATGTTTTCTTTGTAAATATTACATTTTTGTATTGAACTACAATTCCGAATATCGCGTTCATTGCCTTAACAATTGTAACACATTTTTTGTGAGTGTGGGAGGTCTGTAAACAAACACACACGAGGGAATACGATGTCCAAGAGTATTACAAAATTCGCAATGTCTTATGAGAATCAAAAAGATGATAATAAGAAAGCGCAGTTTGTTTGAAAGAGACGACACCTCAGCTGTATCAAATTTAAAATATATACAGGAGCTTGAATAGAGAAATAATATTTGAATTTGAAATATGTGAAATATTGACCTAATTACCAATTTACATGTATGAAGTATACCTAGTAAGTGGGATAAATTCCCACATTGATTTATTTTGAAGTTCAAAATACTAATATAAGTTGGCTCATTAGGTCAATCTAGTTTATGAAGCACACCCAGAAGGATTACGTTTCAGAATTGCATTCCCATATGTAATCACCATAATCAATTTGAAACCATACCTATATCTAATCTAACAGTAATTGGCGTTGAAAATCCTCCCACTACAAGTAAATGCATATCTTACCCCTGAATCCTCACAAAGATATGTGTCGTAAAATTGGTGCAGGTACTGAAAACGTTAAATAATATATCATTCATTCTAGTGGACTCCGTATCTGCTGTGGCTGGCGGGACCTGTGAACTGTATAAACTTGCTTGCACCTTGCTGAAGATAGACACAGGACAAATATCTTGGGCAGTTTCGGCACCTTAACTCCAACAGAGATAACTCGATAACAGTGGTGATACGGATTTTTTTCTGATGGGCACTGAACAAAAAAATAACAAATTAACAAAGGTGGTTGACAATGCATTAATTTGAGTGAAATTCTTCTGGACTTCCAATGTCTAGAAACAAACAAACAAAATAATTTGCATGTGTTTTAAGTCACGACGTTCCAACAGTTAACAAAACATATCGGATACTTATTATATAGCCTGTGCCATTAGCATGTTTTCGAGCGATGTCTTCGAAAGACTCGTGCGGGGTAGGGAAAACATAGCCCCTACCTTTTGAAGTGTGATGCCATGCATGTGAAACCATCATTGCTTCGTTTTTAGAACAGCCTTGAGCCAATCGCATTACCCCTAAAGGCTCCAAGCTTAGGCAATACGCGATCAAACCGAATATATTTAAATGCTTCCACAAGGTCTTAGGACACTCCTCTAGGACATCTGTTTTGATTCATAATCTCAGGTGTATCTATAGTTATGCAGTGCCTAAATGCTTATTTAGGTTTACAGAAATCATATATAGGATCAGAAAAAACAAAGGAGTTGAGTCTCTCAAGCGTACATTTTTCTAGAACTAAAAAATATTCAAGGATTAGATCCATCAGCTCTGATTCATCTATAGCTCCACAGCGGATGTTTTGCTGCCTGTGAGAGTATATTCAGATTTCCACAAATTATATGTAGGATCAGAAAAAAAAACGAGTCGAATCTTCCACGCATGCATTATTGAGTACAGAAAAATTCTGGTGCATTTATAGTTCTGTAATGCCTTCTTCATGAGTTTATTTAGATTTTTTACGATTACATTCATCATCTACAGTTCTGTAACGAGTAGGTATATTTATTTTTACAGAAATTATTTTTGAGCTCAGAAAAAAATAGAGGAGTTGAGTCTATCAATCATGTATTATTCGAGTCCTGAAAATTTTTAGGATTGGATCCATCAGCTCTGGTGCATCTGTAGCTCTGCAGTGACTGTACTGTCTTCATGAGTATATTTAGGTTACCAGAAATCATATGTAGAATCAGAAAAAAACACAGTATTGAGTCTTACAAGTATGCATTTTTCGAGAACCCACTCAAATATTCTAGGATTCGATTTCTTTAAAATTGTTTGTGAGAGGTTAAAGCATTATCAAATCACCTGTTGATATTCACCACTGCAGCTTCTGAGGAACGGATAACCACTTCGCACCCCTTTGCCCACGCCCATGATCTCGGACGGGTCGATGATCTTATTTTGTGGCCCTGCATACTCACACAACTGCTGGCAGTTTTTGCCCAGCGAATTCGTAGAAGTGGAAGTTATAACCGACCTGTCATTCAATGCACTTGCACCAAAACTGAAGCAAATGTCTGCTCAGTCACTATACCCCACAGATGCAATCGTGAGAATGATTAGTTCTGACACCGAAATCGAAGGGAATTAACCTAATTTCGAGGAGAGAGGACTCGAGGAGGTGTGAAAGAGGTGACAAAAAAGTGTCCAATCCAGATAGTGATTTTTTATTTTAGAACAGATCATGCAGAAACAGCACTAGTACAATATAATATACATAAATCAGAGGGATTAAATCGTTGAGTCACAATAAAATTCATATAAAATAAAATACACATATACATAAATTTAAATAAATATACAGGCTCAAAGGGCCAAAGTAACATACATGTATACAGAAAACAATGATAATGTGAATAAACAGCTTGATCGTGATCGTAAATGAAAGGGATTGACTCGAAGTAGAGATTTAGCGTGTAAAAAAAACTAACGGAAGCTAAAAACAAAAAGAGACTGACTGAGTTCATCTGCGAAAATCGAGCAAAGTCTTCGTTTGTGTCAGTATAACCAAATTCCTTGTGAGTGCCCAAAAACTGATACGTCTGTGGTTTCATAAATAAGTGATCTTCTGTCTGAAATATGCACTGAACCGTTTTCACAAATACGAAGACACTAACAAAAATACGTTTGTTTATTTCAAAGCGTAATCCAGTGAAGCATACGAATGAAGATTATTTCTGTAAGTTTATACGAAAGTTGAGGTTGATGAGCTTATTTAATTTCAAAGACTAAGAATACAGCTTAAAAAACGGGAACACAAATGCTTGTTATATGCGGATTAAAGGCATTATGAGTCATGCAGATTTAGTTTTAGATCTTCTTATATCTGAGAATACAGAAAGTGTATTATGTAGGGGGGAGTTTAAGAATCTAGCGGTAGGGTTATCGAGTTTACAATTACCCTTGTATCTCTTTCGCTTTCGAAATGAAAGCAGGGTTGCCGATTGCGAATTATAATATCGTTGCTCGTGCATATAAAGCTACGTTTTTGTCGAATAACAAATTGATTTAATACGAAGACAATCCATATTGGAATCAAGTTATCACTTATAATAGCACTAGAGCTTCAATTATTACTTATTTTGAAAATTTTCCGAAGTCGAAGACGAGGAAGAATTTTCTAAAAAATATTCGTGTTCGAGGAAAAAAAATCTGTTTTCAAGTGAAGCTAGAGTTTTATTCGATAGGAACATTTCACACCGACATATTATTAAAAAAGTATTAGGATAATTCAGGTTGTCGTTATAGCAACCTGTCAAAATAAAGGCATCTAATTGACTCAAAACAGCAGGTATACAATTTCCAGTGTAATTTCATGCCCCTTGCCCCAAAGAGAAAAACAGTTTCCAGATTTTTTTAGTTTCTATGGTAACGATAAAAAATACAGGCTTTTAGTTGGTCGTAAATGTTAGGTGAGTAATTTTCAGTGAAAGACAAAAGATTATCCTAATTACTGAAAGCGAAGCAATACTGTTTCTATCATCTGCTCATTTCTCACGCTGGCGCTCTGGTGAAAACAAACTGATGTTGATTTTAAGGTGCTGTTAAGGCCACACTGTATTCATTTAAATTTAATTTTGTGGACGAATTTGGTTTCCTGAAATGTGTTTTTGGTGATTCAACCTTCCACAGGTGAAAAATTGAACACTGTATTGGGATTCCATAGCCATCGTCCCAATCAAGTTTTGCCTAGGTTCTTACTCTCTCAGTAATTAACATGTTGCTCATTTGATTCAATGAACGAGGTGTCGTACAAAGCTCGATCCACATTAATTCGCAGAGATTTGCTCCCAATTGCATGTCGTAATAATTGATAGATATAACATTCAGGAATTCAGTTGCTTTTTGACCCCACTTAACCCAGATTAAACGCGCTCACTGTAGACTAGTAACTAGCCAGATTTGAGCGACGCATACAATTAGGGTTGCATCAAATTGGCTATTTGATCAAGAATGAAACGATTAAAAACATCAGTTCGCTTTTTGAACGACGATTTTTCTGGAGAGACCAAAAATTATTGGCGGGGTGTCATTCGATACGTAATGGCATATAGAAAAAGTATCTAAGAGAAAGTTCCGCTCTCAAAAATTGCAAAAGTTATGGACAAATTAATGAAAAAAATAATAGTTTAAAAAACTAAAGAACACGCTTTACTTCCGACAAAGACTAAAAAGTAAAAAATAAATAACAATTCAATTACTCAATTGTAAAAAATGCGTGGAAGCTTTCGATCTATAGGTAATCTTATATTTCAGTTAAATTTAACAATACTGAGCAACTTTGTCAAGCACCCCACGTTTTTTTTACATTTGAGTAATTGTTAATTATTTTTAGTTTTTACTCCATGTCGGAAGTGAAGCGTGTTCATTAGTTTTTATAAACTATTATTTCTTCATGAGTAGAAAATTTTCGACACCGAAAACCATACCAATTTTGAATCGAATCTGACTATAATCAAAAAACACGTCCGACATCTTGGGCCGCCATCTGAAATTCAAAAATTTTTACAGAAAAATCATAATCTCTCACCCCGAAAATCCTCACATACTAATTTCGAATCGAATCAGACCATAATGACAAATATCGTCCGCCATCTTGGAGCCGCCATCTTTAATTTATGAATTTTGACAAAAATGTCGAAATATTCGACCTAAAAAACCCACATACCAATTTTGTCCGATGAACTTGCTAATTGTTTTCAATACTGAACCTAATTAAACTTGTTATCGTTTTTGACGCTGTACTCAGAGTTGTAACCCTTTTGGCAAAAAGCCTACATAAAAGCTGCAGAGAAAGCAAAATGACACTCCTGAAGTTGCACAACCTTGAGCCAACACAAGGGTCTTCTACGAGAACATCGCAGACCTTGACTTTTCCAAAACTGACCTTCATCTTCCTCAGGTCAGGTGGGCTGGAGCAGATATATCCATAATTGCCTGCCAGGATGGGGAATCTAACAACTTGGACTACCTTAATCAGTGATACTAGATGCAGGCCTGCTGTGACGCCCTTGAGAGCATCATGCAGTGTTATAGAACTATTTTCCATCACAGCGAAACTTTCCCCATTCATTTCTTCTATCTATGTCTATTATGCATTTCTTCTTCCCCTTTCCGTTCAAACGTTTGTGTTGATTCATCACCAAACCGTGGATTCACTTCTGACATAATTAATGATTTTTTTTTGTTTATTGCTCTAGAGTCAAGCATTAGCTTTGACGAGGAACTGCAAAACTCCAACTCCAACTTCCACCACCGCTGCTACGGAACGACTCAGCCGAGAATCGGCAGAAAAAGTACTAACACCACCTCCTGCAAGATCTTCTACACCTCTAGAAAATACGGTGTCTCCCCAGTCAATTAAAGAAGAGTTTGATCCTTCTAGAACAACCTCGTCAGGTAAGTTGAAATAAACTAAGTATAGAACAGTTACTTTGGAATTAATAAGATAACAGAAAAAACTGCGGTATTCAGTGTCAGATGAGTTTTGAAAAGAAGTTCATAACTGGTTACTGATTGTATGTCTGGAACTGGTAATCGAGAACTGACTGTTGGTAATGGATAACTGTTGATTGATCACTAACCAGGTTCTCGAAGTTTAACCTGCTTTCAATGGCCCAGATTACTTGAAGGAGATTTGAGAATCTAGGAAGGCACAATACGGTTTTAAGCAATTGAATGTTTGGAAATGGTACACAAATTGAATTTGATCATAACAATGCAAGTATTTATCAAATTATTATGGTGTAGGATATAACTGAACAAATATTCAATGACCTCTTTGAATTTGAAGTGTTATTGTAGGAAAAACCCTACAGAACAAATTTAAAACATTTATTTTATTAATTTTTGAAGGATTTCAAGTTTCTAATGAAAAATCATTGAATGTTATCTTTCCCAGTGCAAGACTTTCAATGATGATTAAATTGAAAATGAAAAGAAGAGGCGTAATTTAACCGCCACCAAAGACATGTTCAGGTTTCAGTCCATCCTGCCGGACTATGAAACGGACTCCATTAACTATGTTAAATTAAAGATGAATCTGAGACGAACATAGCCAAGCTATTCAAATCAAAAGCAGCGCGATCTAAACGACATTTATCAGAGTTATGTTTTCAATTTTTCTTTTATATTTGATACCCGTAAATGTTAATCCTCCGCGAGCTTTAATCTCCTACTTCCCGTCTCAAAGCGGGAGGAAAGGCCAGGGTCCCTCTAATCCCAGCTTCCTTTAATTCCCTACCTTCAGCTTAATCCAGCTTTAACTGGCCTACCAGAGGTATCCAGTGGCGTGTAGAACAATTTTTAGAATGATTTTGAAAGTTCTCATAATTAATATTGCAGAAGATGCAATAAATCAGTTAACATCATACATTTATGAATCAATAGATAACTCTAAACCATCCTTGTGCATCTTCGTTGACCGTTCCAAGGCATTTGATACGGTTTGTTACAAAATACTTCTGAATGTATATGAATTATTGAAATCTTATTTATCAAACCGAAAGCTATTTGTGAATATTGATGGTGTATCAAGTACCCCAAATCATATTACCTAAGGTGTTCCCCAGGGCACTGTCATGGGCCCTATTCTTTTCACGATATATATCAAGAGCTTATTAACACAAGAATTCAGCGGAACTATTTTGAGTTTCGCAGATCACACTGCAATGGGCTCATTCAGTCTAATTCAGGTTCAAATGCAGCATTATCCCGCTGTATTTCTATACTTATTCGCTGAATGAGACTTGTTGTTACTCTTGTATCTTGTGTTTCCTTCTCCAATCTTTCACCAACTAGCGGGATAAATCGAGAGATTGGGGAGCAAAGACGCCAAAAGTTTCTACTGCTACAGGATAAAAACAATAGTTATATTCTAATGTTTTATATTCAGTAAGTTTCACTTTTTCACTAGAGATGGCAGCAAGTCCGGGTGATTTTGCTAGTGACGATAAATGAGAGGGGGCCAAGGTGTCAGCAAATGTGAAATTCCGCATAGCAAGTTTTCACATCTCCAGGGAATTGAAGTCATGCACGTTTGCCATCATCTCTACTCACCCCTGGTGGCTCTAAGACCAGCGGAGATCAAAGCTCTTTTCAGTAAGTCATCAACACGATGTTTAGAAAGGCGACCTGCACTCCTTCTACAACTCAGTCCATGTACTCCGTTGGCTTCAACATCAGAATCACATATAAATTTATGAGGAGCACAAATCGATAATCCAAGTCTCAAAGCAACTGCTATTCTGAATTAATTATTAATTTACTTATAACCATCGAAAAAAAGTCAGGAAAACGTTTCACTTGGACATTTTTTTCCGTGGCGAGCTTTTCATAAGCGTTATCCTTAGAAAAATCCGCAAGGGCGCCTCTGATGGCATTTCGGTTGTGTTAGTATTCCTGTTCGACTACGTTGCATGGCATATGGGCAAACGGACTGCATACCTGATCCGATCACTGTTTCGGAACGGGCTATACCCACTACTCGGTGCAGCCGTTTCATCAATCATGAGAAGATAATCTGCTTAACGCCACACTATCCGCTCCAATCCGTCTCGCTGGGGGCGACGGGGGCAGGGATGGCTAACGTCGCTCGGATTAGCTGCGACTGTTCCTCACAACACGCTACAGATCAGAGAGAGTTCGAGAACCTACTACGGAATCCCAATCTCACCTGTTGGAAATTATCGGATTTCGTCTTTGTGCCGTTTGTTGCGTAGCTCGCTGTCAGGATCAAAACGATCGACAATCGAATGGAAACTGTTTGCACAGGGTGCTAGACTTGATTGTAGAACGGTTCAGTTTCGTAAAACTCTGGAGTTTTCCAATACTTTCGCATATTTGTGGGGCCATTTCGATTCCTTTAACCGTTAGTATCGCCATTATTTATCATTTTCAAATTACTTGAGAAAATATCTAATTATTATCATTTTCGACATGTTCTACGTTCTGCGTGAGGGCAATGGAATCTACCATTTTTTTTTTTCATCAATCCAGTGTGGAAAAATGTACTACGCATCTACTACTTAGCGAGCTATTGCCCAAATACTCGAAAAAATATAGATTTATGATTATTTTCAAGTTCGACGGGAGGGCAATGAAATCTGATGATGAGCCATTGACCATTGTGTTTTTTCAACTTGTTTGATACATTCAGTGTGGAAAAATTCATAAAACATCAACTATTTACCGAGCTATTGCCCAAATTCTCGAAAAAATATCGATCTATAATTATTTTCATGTTCAACAGTTCAGCGGGGATGATGCCATTGGGTTTTCCAAACTTTTTCTTTAATTCAGTGTGGTAAAATCTAGTACATATCAGCTACTTGCCGAGATATTCCCAAAATACCCGAGAAAATATCTAATTATTATTATTTTCGCCGTGTTCGAAGAGAGGGCAATGAAATCTGGTTATGCCATTGGGTTCTTCAAATTTTTGTCATCAATCCAGTGTGAAATGATTCACTAGACATCCACTACTTACCGAGCTATTGCCAAAATACATTGAGTTCTCCCAGCTTTTTTCATCAATACAGTGTGTAAATTCAACGAAAGAATGCATTATTTTGATTCTCTGGATGTACCAACCTTTTTGAATGGCTTCTACCGCGAAGTGTTGCAACAATTGTTTATTTCTGCTAAAAATATTATTAACAAATAAGTATTACATTCAGGGATATTCAAATACTTGGCGCATTGCGGCCGCACAAAAATTCAAATATCGTTGAAAACGTTTTGAGTAAGCTGAAAATATTCAGAAAGAGTTCAAATGTTTAACGCATATTTGTCACCTACTCAGGGAAATTGAAAGGGAAAAATAGTACGATTGTGAACAATGTTTGGTATTGAAGCGTCACCAAAATATCCCGTTATCAGTACATGCAGAAGATTTACGACCACATGCTAACGACCGACTAATCAAAGGGCCATTATCAATTAACATGGGGTGAAGGTGAAAGGTGTATACCAGGTTCCACAAATAAAGAAAACTGGATGCACACAGTGTTATTCATTAATAGCCAGAAGCATGGCCATCGTTGACATTAATATTATAATTTCTAATGTCAACATTTTTTACTCATCAGTCCAATTGGATTTCCCAGAAAAACTGTTGATAACAATTACGAGTAGAAGCTATTATCCACAACATAGAGTATACATACAATTTCTGCATGCAAATGTGATTTTGATTATATAAAATTTGATTTGATACATTTAACTCACCTGGCAATCAGAGTCAGATAGTGTCAAACAACGTACTAGTTTTTTATTACTGTGCCACAGGTAATAAACTCTAATTAGTTTTGCCAGGTATTTTTTGACACGGAAATTTCCTTAGTGAATCATCTTCCGAATTCAGTATTCCTTTCCGTTTTCTATGCGCATATGAAAGCTGAGGATCTGAAAGAAAATATCGAATGTCAAATTCAGTAATCCTGAGTGCCGGTTCTGGGCCAATATATGGAGTTGATGAGCCCTCTCTAGCTAGTTCATCAGCTTTTTCATTACCCTCGATGTCTCCTGGAACCCACATCAAAGTTATTTTGTTCTTCTTAGCATTCCCACCCAGTCTTTATGCTGCTTTCGGTTTCATAAGAACCTTCAGTGACGCCTGTCTATCTGTGCACATTCTGTGTTATAAACCAGAATATTTTATACGTTTTCGAAATTTCGATATTTTTTATTGATTGGAGGCCTTACTCGCATATATTCAACTTGGCTGTCAGTATACGTTTGAATTGGCTGTCAGTATACGTTTAAATCCCAACTTTCGAAATATTGTACGATATTATGTTTCCCTTTGAAAAACTATTTAGTGCGCCAATGCGTGGCCTCAACAGAGGATCAAATCCTAGATCATTAAATAATTAAGTAAAATAGAAAATGTTAATGGGTTGAAATCTCTACCCATAAATTCGGTTCATAATAATTTATAGTTAATTTGTCCATAAAATATCCAAGCTGACCCGGCATTGGTAATTGGAATCTGAATTTAATCCGTCATTTCCAAACGGAATCAACCGAACATTAAAGATCTAATTACAAATTGAATTTTCGGTAATAAACCGTTAATCCAAATCCTACTAGAGCTCCAAAAAAGAACAGAGCTGGCTTTCAAACACTATTGTAGATTCTGACCGCATATGAGAAAGAAATTGGAAACTGTCATTTTTTGGTTTACACCTATCAGTAGTACCTGTGGGGACGCTACTACTGCAGTAAAGCAAGTAGGCCAAGCATGTGGGACATAAGCTAGCCGGTCACCAGTTAAACGTTTCAGGATAGAATTTGTAAAAAAAAATGTATTCCAACGAGGGCTGGAATATCTGTTTAAATATATCAGCCAATCGACCTCTTTTCAAATCATGAAAAAGGTGACATGACTTTCAAAACGCCAACTCACTAGAGTGGTATTGATTGACAACACCGTGTAATTCCATGTAATTATCAATTTCTCCATTCAGTGCCCTTGTAATAGCTAGAACAGAAATCCGCATTCCTAACAAAAGCCAAACACAAAATCCGAACACAAAAGCGCGATTCGTGTCTAATCTGCTCGGAGTATTTCTCGTGCACTCCAAACTAGAAAAAAGACGATAGAAATCACCTTGGCGACATCTAAGCCCAGGGTTCAAGCTGAGAAAGGATCAGACGGACCGCTAATCTGCCGATATGTTGAGGTTGCACGACGAACTTTCTCGTCGTGCACCATGAATACAACTATAAACCTGCTCGCTTAATCCCGATAATATAATGATTAATACCGGCTAAGGATTAAGTTTAGCTATTGATGCGTGTTATCGCCGTTTTCCAGAAATACACTCCAGCTCTACATATTGCATTCCTCGATGACCCGAAATCCAAATCAGCTCTTTTCCGGAAATCTCTTCAGCTTCGGATTCATAGAGAAGCGCGAATTGATTATTCGTCGTTAATTTCATTGGTAATCAGCTTCTTGATTTGTGTCAGTTCCTAGTGAAAATGATTATGATAAATTTGATATGAATGTTTTCTTTATACTATTTGAACCTTTAATATGTACGTATTTGTGACCAAGTGACCAGAATTAGCCAATCAGACAAACATTTAACTGATAATTGCCATGACAATGACATTGTTTTACGTTTACTCAACCGAATTTTCAGAATGTCAGTCACTTCGACCAGATATCGAAGTGAGTCAATGGATATAATCATAACTGGAAATACGCCAAAAAATACTGTAACAGTAAAAATTATACGTGGAAAATGTTCACAGAAATTTGCGCCGTGCGCTGATACCTAAAGATTTGACCGTATAAACATGAAGAAAAAAGACGGAACAGAAGTTGGAGATGCCAACATCAAATGTATTTGGAATGTGACTGGTAAACTTCTACAAAAAAAAATACATTCTGGGACCTATCTCTTCCGATATCACAAACAACAGACCAACTTAGATGCTCGCAATGTTTAGATTTATTCACAAGTGAAGAAACTATGGATGGTAATAGGAAACCGACATGTTCGAACTGTAACGAAATAAGGAAATGCACAAAGTTTCTATTGATTCATAAATTCCCCAAAATTTTAGTGATCCCTTTGAAGAGGTTTTCTCCACAGAAGGATTAAAAGGGAACCTGAATGTCACCATCGATTTTCTTCTAGAAGGATTAGATATGAGCAAGTTCACAGCGAACAATATAGCTGCTTGTCGCTATAACTATTTTGGCGGACACTACACTGCTTACTGTAGGCAACCATGCCTGCATATGGTCCCGAAAAGTGCTCCGGGGCACTGGAGTGCTCGCGAGCACTTTTTAGGGTTACTAAGCAATAAGCACTGATTTGGAAAAGTGCTCGGGAGCACAGTGCTTAGGAGCACAAAAGTGCTTCGAGCACTTTCACGAGAACTAAGCACTGTGCTTTGAGACAGCCCTGCAAGTAATCGACTCGATGTATAAACCAGGCAATTGTGTGTATTGAAATTACTCAAGTAAAAATTCACTTAACATAAGAAAAATAAGTTATTTGTAACTGGAAATATGTTTCATACGAAATGAGTCGCCATTTCTTGTCCAACAAGGGTACAACTTTTTGCCGGACACTAACACAATCAAACAAAACGATCAATACTAATTTCTCATATTTTCCAGTTGAAAATAACTCAATCCGGTATTTTCTTCGGATAAGTTTCGGTAAATCCCTCAAACTCTGCAATTCTCATGAATAACAAGCCTCTAGAGAGAGATGCAAACTGCACGTGACTGGGCTATTCTATACTGGATGGAGAGAAGATAGTTGTAATCTGAGCGTTACAAGGTGGACCAAATTGGCACATTGTCAACTCATTCAAGAAAACCATTATTATATTGAGTGCATTAACAGATGAAAAACTAATCATAACGAGTGAGGAATATATCAGGACCTATCAGTTGTCATATACTCTGAGTTACCTGAAATAAATTTTAAGAAATTGAATTTACCCGACATACCAAAATCATGCCAATTTCACTCGTCGCGCGATTCGCCAACAAAGTTGGCATCTTCAGAAGCTCAAAAATTTTGAAAGTAGTTTTGGTGTTTTGTGTAGTTTCTTTTTTTCAAATGTAATCACACCAATTATTCATTTATTTAAAATAAATGTATTGAAGGGAATTGGAAATTATTTAGCAGCAAAAAAACGAGTCTTTGGCTGGAGTTTATTCGGGTTTATTTGGTGTTTTGGGAAGTTTCTATTTCGTGAATTGTGTTCACACCAAAGGTTCCAAACATTCATTTTCGAATAAAACATGCAGCATGAAACATGAAACATGAAACATGAAACATGAAACATTAAACATGAAACATGAAACATGAAACATGAAACATGAAACATGAAACATGAAACATGAAACATGAAACATGAAACATGAAACATGAAACATGAAACATGAAACATGAAACATGAAACATGAAACATGAAACATGAAACATGAAACATGAAACATGAAACATGAAACATGAAACATGAAACATGAAACATGAAACATGAAACATGAAACATGAAACATGAAACATGAAACATGAAACATGAAACATGAAACATGAAACATGAAACATGAAACATGAAACATGAAACATGAAACATGAAACATGAAACATGAAACATGAAACATGAAACATGGAACATGAAACATGAAACATGGAACATGGAACATGGAACATCGGACATGGAACATGAAACGGGAAACATGGGATACATGAAACGGGAAACTTGAAACGAGAAACATTAAACGGGAAACATGAAACAAAAATGTTCTGTGCATCCATATCGATATACAAGACATCTGTCGGTACCGCTAGTATTTTTAAAATTTTCGAAATTTTGTCCTACAAAGAAATATAATAAAGAAATGTATATTATTGATTTGTTATTCTGACGGTTGCCGAAAAAATAGCGTACGTAACACGTCCGACAACAGTTTTTGCAGACTTCCAGGACTCGCCTACGGCTCGCTCTAGAATTTTGTCTACTCGTCCAAAAAAACAGTATTTTCCGGACTTGTTACGTAAATTACTATTTCGTGGGAACCACAACTCAAAAAAAAACTCTTTTAATTCAGACTACCACTTTGCCGCCCGACTAATCGAATATGAGGGGTCTAATTCTCCCTGAAGGAGGCAGATGGGTGATGGAAGATGAGCACGAAGACGGATTAGCCACAGAGTGTGTTCAATTTGCGACCAGCGGCAGTGAATATTCCAAACGCTGGGCTTGGACTGGATTGAGGGGATGAGCAACGAAAACAGATAAACGTAGAAATGAGGGGGTGGTAACACTGTCAACCCGATTAGCGTTCAACGATAGTACATATTCAGATATGTATTCATCAAGGACGCTCCCGAGCAGGGCTTCATCGGGGTCTTCCAATAAACGATCAAAGAAATAATTAAGCCTCGAGCTTTCTTTATACATTCCGTTCTAGCCATAACGTGATTATTAATTTATATGGCTTGTTACCAAAAATCCTCTTATATCAGAGTCTTTCTTTTGTTTCTTTCAGTTCAATACTTTTCCAAAGAGGCGGTTGATTCCAGCATAATACGTTTTTTGAATATTCCACTTCAGCTTTTTAAGCAACCAAAGCAAGTTAAGAAGCTACATTTTAGTCATGGTAATCGCTTTATTTCCATCACTTATACAGTATAGCCCTTGAATGAAAACTGAACCTCCCAATAATGTCTGAATCCCCGACGATTTGAATAAGTTTGATGATAGAAAGAGCTGTGACAATTTAAGATTATAAATTTCAAGATGGTAAATAACGTAGATATTCGACTCGATTTCAACACAAAAATAAAAACTAGCTTCTAGGAAATCAGGTGTTTGCCGATTCTCAACAAACTAAATAATTTGCTGATAATATTTTTACCTGATAATAGAGGGCAGTTCACGTAAATGTCGCTCTAATTAATTCGGATTTTTCCTTAATTCAGTTTACAGGAAACTTGATTTGTCCCAGTATACAACCTGTCCCAGTGTAGGACAGGCTTCCATAGTTATCCTCACGCAAACCATTTTTTTTAAACTGTCAGAAATACTATAATCAACAAACACACTGTATGTACTTCCATGACATTCAATAATATAATAATTAAATCCTCGCCAGCATCAAAACCGAAACCGTCCGCATAAAAGTAGTTTTCAAGCATTAAGAAACAAGATTAACGTTGGCAACTGATACTGGTTTTTATACGGTCCATAAGTAGCCTTAATACTGATATACATAATCGCTAAATGTCACCTTCGCGAGGATGAGGCATCGAGTGTGCACCTCTCGAAGACGTTCCAGAATCCGACTGCTCCTTTAAATCCTTATCGCAAATCCGGCATGAAATCGTATTAGTGCGAGAGGAGAACAGAGCACACGACTTATTGTAAACAGTATTGCGGGTTCGGAGACCCTTAGCACTCACTAAACTTAACTACATAAGGCCCGACTGTCGACTCTTCACAACTTACGAGAATTAAAACTTTGGACTAACAAGACTTAAGCTAATAAGAAAATGGATAGAAATAAGCTGTTTTGTAAGACGCTTGGGGCCCGTTCTGCGAACTTGCGGACGTGTAGACGGACCCTGCTAGTACATTATGTAATTATTATCCACGCCCTCTTCCCCTGATGAGAACCCTTCCAATCGAAGCGTGTTCGCTACTATACATGATGGATGCATATTTTCTGAAATCGTTTCTTAATGTATGAGAATAACGAAACCATGATAGAAACCTTAAGTCTTCGCAATGACTGATAGTTATTTAGGATACCGGGTGTTCCAGAACTATTAGGCCAGCAGATATCTCAGTAATTTGCTGAAAAAAAAAATGTCGCTATTCCTGGTGACTAGCATAAAAAAAATATACATAAATCCATGTCAGCATGTGAATAAACAACATGATGATGGCGCAATTAGTCATTTCAGAACTCAATCATTGGCTTGAAACAGCAAATTTTTGGAACCTGGTTGTAGAGCCAGGTATACTTACTGTGTTAGTGAAGGACCTTTCGAAGATTGAGGTGCGATGGAATGATGGGGATATGGTTCCCCTAAATCTAGTGTTCATATTATGGACATCACTTCGGAAAGTAATTTTATCATGAAGATATGGAGGTGTCTTGTACCTATGTATTTAACAAATGTGTCTCGTAATGGTCGCAAAATGCGAAAAATGTAAAAGGTGCGCTAGGATCCAGCATCCTAGCACATGAAACCGCCAACGAAAAATACTTTGAAACATTCTAGAATTTTTTCAATATTTTTTCCGTATTCTACGCCATTAATTTAACATCAGAGAGTATTCAAAAAATGGAAAATAATAAATTTGAAAATCGGTCCAACTCAAAGTGCACACGTTCGTAAAAACGCCCACCAAATCTATGGTTGACTGGCAATCGATTTCAAATTCGGTCAGCGTATAGAAAAAAGATTGATTTTAACGAATATAACATAGAAAAAAATTAGAAAAATTTTTAGCGGGAAAATGGCTCCTGCAACCTCTAGATAACATTTACATCCGGCGACGGAATCGAGATAGAGAAATTCTGCAAACGCCAATCGATTCATCATGCCGAAATTAGTATATGCTGTGATTTTCGAGTCGATCGGCACAAAATGAATTTTCAGCCGAAAAAACATCAAAGGGTTATACCTTAAAAATGGCCAAAAATCCAAAGTCATCAGATTCACTCGAAATTACCTCCGATATACTCAAAATTTTATGCTGATTCCGAAAATGTATGATTTGAATATGTTCGGATACACGGTGTACCATAAAACAAAGATAAATGTGCAACAAAATTGTATCGCGCGAATCCGGCATCCTTGCACACAAAACCACCTATAACACCTACAAGCGAACTGTTAGGCCAGCAAACAATAACAACCTCTTGCAGGAAATTTTCTTAGCTTTCTTTTTCTATACATATGTATTTAACGAATGTGTCTCGTTATTGTCGCAAAATGCGAAATGTAAAAGGTGCGCTAGGATCCAGCAACCTAGCACATAAAACCGCCAACTTGGGCCATACGCTCCACGCCAACGGGAGCAATGGAAGCACTTCTCGGATTACTTCCCCCCCACATATTTCTGGAGAGAGGCAAGATGGGCAACATACAGACTCCACCAAGTGGCCATCAGTCTACCGCGGGCATGTATCATGAGAAGCAGCAGCATGCTGGAGGCATAATAGCTCACAACATTCTGGGAATGCCCTCAGATATCATACCTAAAACTATCAACTTTGTCACGCCCTACAATGAGGCCTTTCGTGAAAGACAAGACTGGGTTCGGAATGAAACTGACCTAGGTAGGGCAAATGAACGTTGGTTCACCGAAAGTTACAAAACTTTGGAAGGCGTCGGAATCAGAATATACGGGATGAACCCAGTAGTGAAACGCTCAATCAGTATGGGTAAATTAGCTACGACATTACAGGCAGAGGTATATGCCATTGAAATGTGTGCAAGGGAGCTGGAAAAGCGCTTGAATCCAACTGCTTTTAATCTAGAGCAGTATGGAACTGCAGATACCCCTTAAACCGACTAGCACAACGTAATAACGTTACCCTGGAGTGGATACCAGGTCACACTGGCCTAGAAGGAAATGAAATTGAGGATGCCCTAGCAAAAGGGGGTCGAAACAACGTTCACTGGGCAAGAACCGGTAATCGGATTAGCAAATAGCACTGCCAAGAATGTAATAACAGCCAGGATAGACAATAAAAGACTCGAGTATTGGCGCAGTCGCTTGTACAAAGAAAAAACAAGACTCTGACAAACTGCTAGAACTTGTAGAGCACATCTCAGAGTTATGGTAGGTTTGCTTACTGGTAAACTCAGACACCACATGCATAAAATCGGCCTTGAACAATGCAGAGTGCCTTCTATGCATGGAAGATGATGAAACGGCTAAAGACATTTTATGTACATGCCCTGCAGCGGCCATAGCCAGATCTTCAATGTTTGGGAATACACCAGGAAGGCCAGAAAACATGGTGAATTGTTCTCCCAGTGTCCATCTTTATCGAAAACCATTTCACCCTGTACCGTTACGGATTAGGGCGAACTGTAAGAGCGATGAAGGATCTGAAATGAGCTTCGTCCTTTGCGAGGGAATTACTCCAAGCAAGATTTTTTTATAATCCGTAATGAGTGGTCGAACTGAATCCCACGTACTTTAACTGAACAGCACGTAAAAACTCGCTCATCTGAACAATAGATCGCATGACTCGTTGTGCACTGAAAACTTGTTGACGTAAGCCTGATTGCGGTGACGTTGACTTACCTAAATTCTGTATCGACAGAGACGAATATTACTACTGAATCTTAACGTTTCAATAGCTTTGGCTTCCGGCAAGCCCCATCTTCGCTTTTAGAATAAAAGAGCTCGCGAGTAGTTGGATCATTATTTTTTAAGGAGTTGATCCTTTCGAAACGAACATTGCATATATGAGACTTGTGCTGATGGCCTCACCATTAGAGTGTATTTCAACTGATTGTTGTGACAGCAGAATCCAAACAAAGAGTAATCACTTGTTTTTTAGTCATAGACAATGATAATTGTTACAAAAAAAAATTAAATTCTGTATTTTATGTTATGATCTCAAGAAAAGAAGAGAATATCCGTGAATGAATGTATTCAATCGTCATGGAATTGCATTAAACTCGGTGTACTGAGTAGTTGACATATCTTGACGAAACGTCGTTAACAAATAATAATACTCTCAGGAGTATCGCCATGAATTACTGGAAATATTGTAGAATATAGGTTTTAGGGGAACAACATTGGATCAGTGACTCGTTAAAGTAAAAAAATCACTCAAATTATTGAATATGGTGTGCCCCAAATAACAGTCCTAGGACCAGTTTTATTAAACATATATATCAACGATTCATTTATGAAAATTTCGAAAACTAGAATCATCAGCTTCGTTGACAACTGTGATTTAAATATATTGGTACAAGCTCAAGAATTTTGAATAACCTGATAACCTCTAACAGAAGTGATATAAAACTCAACAAAGAATCATGTGCGTTAGCTATTCAGAAACAAATATTTCCAAAAGATTATTTCTTGAAATGGTTGAAATCAATTAAACCACTAATAACAAGAACAAAAAAGCAGATATGGAAAGTCTCAGTAGAATCTCTTACAAATAAACCATGCAAGATTGATATTTACATATATTTTTTGTACACACAGTATAATATATTAAAACAAACTTCGAAATAGTAGTTACCTACATTTTTTCTTGATGTCAATCAGAGTAAGTTGTAACCTTGGAGTTCACTGTCAATCACTGCCAAATTATTATCTGTCAGTGTGAAGATATAGTACCATTTTTTTCATTTATTGTAACATTACTAAAGGGGTACCAACTTAAAATTGGTGTTACTATATTCCATTTCTTTGTATGTTGGCAACAAGGTCACTAGCAATATGTCATTGCTCGCCAAGTGTCAACGTCATTATTCAGTTGTCATTGTCATTCACATACATCATTTCCTCTTTAATTCAACAGGGCCTCCATAAGAGCCCTGTTGGAATTTTAAATTGTTTCTCAGTTATTTTAATCTAACATGATCATTTTTAATCATAATTTATAAAAAGTTTTACCGATTTTAATATTTACCAAGAGTGTTGTCTGTTGTGACATGATATTTCATAAAGCACGGCGAGAGAAAGGGATTGATAACTCACTTTTGTAAGTACACACGTTGCTAAATTTTCTCTCAAATCAAATAATTTTTAAATTTCAATTCAGTGTAGAGTTCCTGATGAAGAGCCAATAAATGACTCGAAAGCTTGAATAGAAAAAAGAGTACACTTATTTTCCATACCCTTGTTGACTGCATACCCGAATTGAAAGGATTCTTCTTTAACTTAGACAGTCGTCTAACCTTCACAACTTTATATATATATATTATATATATATATATATATATATATATATATATATATATATATATACTATACTACGTCTTCACCAATCTGAAATATCTGGTTCCTCGTATGATTCTCACACGATTCTCCCGTGCAGTTCGTAAGTCGGCGAGTTATTTTCGTTTCGGTAAGGATGGACTTTCGGGGCCTTAGGATGCAGATGCGGTGGCAAAGCAGCGCTCTCCGACTCACTTCTAAATCTCGGGGATCCGGCTGCCGGATCCGGGCCCGTCCTAATCCCATCGGCTTACCGCGCTGTGTATAGTCCACTAGTCGCTAATCCCACTAGCTCTAATCCAGGCGGGCTGACCAGCGTCTTAACTGGGGCTCATATTGCCTTCCGGTCCTTTGTTCTGGCTCGGTTGATCAATAATGCAACCTTATAAATAATAAGACCGAGTATAATAACCACGCCAGACGCGAAGGAACTCATTAAGCCAACAACTGATTCGGATTCTATTTCATGAGTCGCGTTTTTGTGTTGTCTGCTATATCGGCATTCACGCTTCAGCTCACATTTTTTTTTATAATTTTTTACATCCGAAACAGTTGGCTGCCAAAGAGACAAGGAGTAGAATTTTGTTATTGAATCATACGGTGGTCCCATGTTTTTCAATATTTTTATGATTTAATTTCCACAAGTTTTCACAATTTTTTAAGCCACTCGATCTATTTTTTTTCAGTAATTTTCGACGTCCGAAACCTATGGAAATTTTTCCGGATTCCAACGAGGTCCCTATATGACTTTCAGGGGGGCAGAGCTAAAATTTGTTGGAAAAACATTATTCGATGATCTCAAATATTTCACTATTTTTACGGATTTTTCCGACTTTATTTGCGCGAGTTTTGACAATTTTTTTTAGAAGGAGGGTGTCCGAGCCCCCCAACCGATATTACTTAATATTCGACGTCTGAAGCGGTCGGAAATTTTCGTTCTCTATCTGGATCCCGGGGGGGCAGGGGGGTAATTTTTCAATTACATTATTCGATGATCCCGTACTTTTCACTATTTTTACGGAGTTTTTCCGTTTTTATTGTCGGGAGTTTTCGCAATTTTTTTCGAGAAGGAGGTGGTCCAAACCCTTCGATCGACATTTTTTTGTTGTAATTTCCAACGTACGAAAATTTTCCCAAATTCTACGCGTTCTCATTTTCGATTATCTCATTTTCGATTATCTCATTATATTTTTATTCATCAACCAGATTCCTATTGAATTCTGATCAGCGAAATTTCGGAATCCATAGTGGTGTGTCAGATGTATGATAAGAGCTTTGTGATAAACGGCATATTTTTAAAATTATAGGCTTTATAACATCTTCATGAAATTTCACATACCATCACCCGCGCATTCGGCAAATAATCTGATTCGCATTGCATACTGTAGCGTTCGACGTATAAACAAAAAAAAAACCGTTTCGAGGATTTTACCGAAACTAATTTTCGATATGAAAAATATGAAAAACTCGAAAGCCCATGGCCTCCCTTGTTTGTAGTGAGACGGACAATTTATTACTATTAGTATCATTCTTATCAATAGAGAACGGAACGCACAATCATCACTATACAAATCATTCCAGAAAACTTCTGCAGGTTCCACAACGAACTCAATATTCTGAATTTCAACTTTCCACACTCCAGACTCAGATACAATCTTGCGAACTCTGGAATCGCAATGACCCGACATCCTGCTTCTTAAAATTAACCTGTATTAGCAAGCGCTATAGCCGAGATTTGTTTGCATGACGTCATATACTTTCCTTTGTTTGGCATCTATTCAAGTAAGCTCAAGTCGACTGAACTAATCCTTAAGACGCGAGGCTAGGTCTAGGTTGCTCTTGGTAAAGCTCTCTAATATGCAGAAACCTTCTTAACCTAACGAGATTAGCATAGACAGGGCAGGCCAACGGGCCTAATTCCTCTTCGTGCGGGTTTATTAGTTGACGTGAGTTCTCGCTTCCTTCGAATTTGCCTTCTTGTTGACGCGCTCGTACCATGATCGCGAGTTACATACAATAAAACATTGCTGCATGTCGTCAGTATCGGAACAACAGTTTCCTTTCGAACTGATTATCGTTACTGATCAAAAAACGAGAACTATATCGAATTTTTTGAGAAGGTACTTTGGGTTTTATGATTTTTCTGATACATAATATCACAACTACTAACACGTTCAAGACTGATATACGATACTATAAACCAACTGAGTACTATTATTTTCGTACATATATTTCGACAAAACTGTTAATCATTTAACATTACTTCAATTTTTTTTACGTTACCATATTTTTGTTTTATGTTATTATGTAATGTCACAAATATGTGACGTTGGTTAAGGTAATCATAATATTGAAATAAACCACATGTCACAATAACGTGATAATGTTTAATATACATTTCAGGCTTTTATGTTCGAAATGAAACAAAAAATATGTTTTTTGGAAATTTATTACAACAAAACTCATAATTTTCAAGAAAAATAACCGAATGAAAACTTTCATAGCCTATCACCCATTTGAAACCATGCGTGTCATAAGAAGATCTCTATTTACACAACTGAGCTAAATCATATAATATTAATACTCCATGTCGCTCTCAACTGCCTACTCCTCGCGAGCACACATCTGATCAAAGAGGGTCGGCACATCATCGTTTTCTTCATCGGTATCTTCATCGTTCAAGTCAGCCTCTGGAGAGTTCTCGCAGCCATTTCCAGCGAAGTTCTTGCACATGGTTGTGCACAAGAGGCCTGCTTTTTGCAGGAACACCTTCCCGCACTGCATCCAGTTGCACAAGATGTCATATGGAACAGCATCCATCCTCATGTTGAAAAGGATGTCCTTGCAATTGAATTTGAAGGAATGCGATGAATATAGGACGTTTTGGATGTTACCTCTTCCACTCTTCTAGAAAAATATGTTCTTTTTGGAATAACCCAACGCCGTCAGCAAAACCAGCAGATCGACATCTTCACCGGTGATGGTGACGCTATCGTTGCTCATAGCTTGGGTGATGGCAGTCCCACTATCAAGACGTCAGCGTCTTCTTCGACCTGCTTTACGTGAGTGGCATATTGGCTTCCATTTCCGACATCAGCAGGCGATAAAATGTTTCTTATTCGTATTATTTACCAGAAATTTTGCCTCTGGAATTGCACTGCTGGTTGTAGACTTATTGAAGGCCAATTTGGTAGATGAATGGAGCAAAGAGCGTCTATAGCTTTCAGCTGCTTTGTTGCTCTGGTAGTTGATGTCTAAGGGGTATCCGTCGAAAACTACGATAGCATTGCTGCCAAATTGAGTAGGGGTATGCATAATATGTGTAATATAATAATGTAATAATATGTGTAATAATACATGGGTATGTGTAAAAATATAATTTTATCAGCCCAAAATTTCTATTTTTTGCATTTTCTCACATTTTTAGAAATTTGACCTTATTTTGAACTCCTGTATCTTGGTTATTATTCCAATTTTTGATAAACTACATAGTTTAAAAGATATGGACAAAAAACCGATAAATCACGTTTTCCCCTCCCCCTGTAAAGAGCACAGGGTCCTCGTGTTCGAAAACTCAGCAAACACACCCTCTACAATCCCTTCACAATCCCTCAAATTTTCATAACGTCTTGAGTCCAGCACACCCCGAATTATTTTACAACATATACGAATCAAATGAAAAGTTCACCCCCCGTTTCCATTGTGATTGTACCTGTGTATTTTCTGATGAGTTCATTTCGAACAGTTCAGAAAGCCATCTAAACTCCCCGATCTTTGAGCCAAGAGGAAATGAACAAGTCTTATTACAAAGTACATTAACTGTCATCTGTTTGGTGGTATCAATTGATCTGCCTGTCTTTCTTATCACTGGTTACTTTTCCGCTTTACACATTCCCATTAAACTCGCTATGGTTGTCAAGGATCGGCCCTAAAAGTAGCGCGAATTGTGATCATCTGCCCTCTGCCTCCACCTAAACTGCCTTCAGCCATAGCCGCGCGCCCAATTTCTGTCGACCGAATGGAAGGCAACCAGTTACGTATAAAATGATGATGATAATAATAGTTAAGAAGGTGGTTAGCGTCAGTGATCTAAATATAAATGGAGAAAAATTGGCAATATACAGACAAACTTTAAAATCCCAGAAAAAAAAATTCTCCTCGAGTAGAATTCGAACCCACGACGTCTAGATTGCCGGTGCTAGTGCTATACCAACTGAATTATCGAGAAGACATGCAGAAGACCTACAAATGCGGTATCCCGATATGTAGTTGAACGCATGTCTTCTCGGTAGCTCAGTTGGTAGAGCACTAGCACCAGCAATCTGGAAGTCGTGGGTTCAAATCCTACTCAAGGAATTTTTTTTTCTGGAATTTCGAAGTTTGTCTGTATATACCGCTAATTTTTCTTCAATAATAATAGTCTTTATTTTGGATTCAATAACAATTTGCCTGGAAAAGGCGGAGCTTAGAAATTAACCATCCGATAAAATACATATGAATATGTGTTCAAGTAAGTAACATACAAGAACAAGAGGTAGTTCGCGATGCCTGGGGAGGTGTTCAAAACATATAATGGAGTCAAAATTCAAAAATCCTCAACATTTCAAATAACAGGAATTGAAAAGCATGGTATTGTTTCTGTCGGATATTTTGCTTTTCTGCGAAAAAATGTGGACCCCCTGAACGTAAACTCTAAAAGCCAAGAAAAACATATCGTCGTCTCTGTTCGAAGTTAAACACCCTAGCAATCTCAAAATTGATGTTAAAGTAAATTGGTGGTGAAAGGTTGACGAACACGTCCAGTACTATAGCCATTTCCATCAAAGGAAAAATAAACTTGGAGAACCAAAACCGTTTCTCTATTTTCAGAAGATCATTATTCAAAGAGACTATTTTACAATCAATTTTAATGGGTTAACACAGCAACTTATAAGTGACTAACCACTTCTTTCGATATAAAATGCAATAAGCTCTCATTAAGAAGGTAACTCAATACATATTTGACTTTCCTCGTTTTCCTGTTTTCGTCTACCAAATATTCACCCATCCTTCTTCTTCTGGCGCGCCTCTGTGTCTGCTTAAAGCGTTTATCTTCCCATCGCTTTTTAACTCTACGGTGACGGATCATTTTGCTACTGAGATATGCCACTGCATGAATTAATGCTCTTTAGCAAACGGTTTTCGAGGATTGAAACGTTATCGTTTATTTCTTTATGATGTTTCTGAATTTCTTCACTCACGCAGTTATTGCCATTGGTTAGACGATCTCTGATCTGAATGAGTTTCACAATTCAAATGATCTGCAATCGAATATAAATGTGCACCACAATATCGTTTTTTAATGAATTGAGAGAAGACATTTTACGAAACAGATATTGACAGTCTTGAGTGGAATCAATGAATATGTAGACAAAAAAATTCGAAATAATGTGCACTATCCGGATTCAGCAAACACAAACTCAGTCACGTTTACCAGAATGAGATTATGGAAGGAATTGGATTGAGATCATCTCTTCCATATTTATTTGGGAGAAAGACAAAGAGAGAAATAGAGACTTTGATGAAACGAAAGAACACTTTTTTGTCTTATTTCCACTAGATTTTTATTGTTACGACCGGTTTCGGGTTTTATCCCATTATCAAGTATAAAAACTAACTGTTAGTGTTCTTTCGTTTCATCAAAGTGATCATGAATTTCCACAAAATAAACAAGTCATCAATCACACAAATGAGAAATAGAGAGAAATAGAGAGAAAGACAGAGAGACAGAAAGTGAGAAGGGGGGAGAGAGGACACACACACACAAATACAAAAGAAACAAAAACACTGAAAACCTCCATGAGCTCAAGAAAGAACGAACCAGTTCAAGATACATGATGCGGAAGATTCCAAAAATTGTTTGTAATTTACCTTCGACTGCAAAAAAACTATGTTTCATATATATTCAATCAATTTTGGACGAACATTGTCTTTCCTCAAATATGGTCTGAGGCAATAATTGTACCAATCCTGAAACAAAACGAATCAAGGACGGACCCAGAATCATACAGACCCATTTTCCTCACGTGTTTACTTTCTAAGATCCTTGAGAAAATCTCAAACGAATGGCTGATATGGTTACTGGAAATGAAAAATCTACTGATTCTTGAATAAAGCGGTTTACGAGAGAACAGATCAACTGATGATGACTCAGTTGATTTTGAATCTGAAATTCACGAGTGATTTGCCAACAAACTGGACTGTATTGCTGAGTAACTCAGGCTGAGTTGAAGTTGGTCTTGGCTGCAGCTTTGGCAAATATCTGGTAGCGTAGGGGATCTGAGGTGTCAAGACCTGGCTTGCCACTATACATGGTGACAATAACTTTTTTCCCTGCGGCTGCTATTTCCATGGGTGGCTTCAAACAATTCAATAATAATGGTCTATGGCTCAGACAGTACCACTAATAGATGACTCTACCATGACCTATTCTCTTTTGTTTCAGTTAAATCCCTCCCAGTCCATTGCATAGTAGAAGCGATCTGTTCCTTGGAAGAAAACCGCTCCCATGGCGTATGGAGGCGTCGCCCTTTGATAGAAACCGACAAATACGTGATAATACCCGTGGCAACGCCATTCCACAACTTGGTGCAGGCAGCTCTGTTCAGGTTGGGGTATTCCACGGAAAGTGCTGCGGCAGCCAAAGGCTCGGTCTTGATCAAAAACTGGAAAGCACTGACGTTCGACCAAATATCGGATGACCCACTCTTAACGGTGGGGGACATCTTGGGAGAGCTTTCAACAGTGGCCACTCTGAGGATACAAATCTTCAGAGGAAGGCCGGGAGTTCTCAATGATATCAAAGACAAGTTGCTGAGATTCTTGCTGCTTCAGTCACATGGGCTGCTATTGTCGTCTGGTTGTCCTTTGGATGAGGTATGTGATCACATGTTTCTACAGTATCGGAAATTTTTCATCTTGGGTATGGTGGTATCATGAGAGCGTAAAGAATAGCTTGCTATATGTTGAGACAGCATTATAATTTCTCCTCTACTCGCTCGAGAAAGGGATATCGACGTGAGCTGTGTGCGGTGTGTCGCATTGCCACGAGGTCCGCCAATGCGTCGTGTGTGTGCGTCTCTCTTATTTATGTGGTATTATCATATCATTGCGTTCCTTGTTGCTTGCGTAGATTTCTGTCTATACCCCAGATGAAAAGTTTTCGATACTGTATACACCATCTGTGGTAGAAGAATATATGAGTAAATGCTGAGGTTGTCAATGTCTGATTTTTTGTTCATATTATTTGTGTGTATTTTTTTTTTCATTTCAGACATTTCCAAGAAAAGTATTTGGTCACCACTGACCGTATCCCCGATAGAAAGAAGTTATTATAACAAGCCGGTCGATATACTTTTCTCTCAATATGATTATCCATAAAAATTCCTTTTTTTCTGTCCTAAAACCAGCGATTCGTAACGTTAATATTTTTTTTGCTCTATAATATAAACCATTATTTTGTGCTTGGTTGTGAATATATACACTATCTCAAATATAAGTGAATGAATGTTCAATCCATGTTCAAGGCCATTAACTATTTTTCTGTGGGACACAATGTATACCGGAAGGAGATGCAATTTCTTGCATAATTGCACATCTATCTCGAAGTGAAGTCTGGTATTTTCTTTAATAACGTGCATATTGTAATACGACGTATTATGGCAGTCTCGCCTGGCAAAGGAGTTGGTTATGAAAGGCCCGTCTTAAGAATTAAACGAGAATGAATGTATTAAGGGTGCAGAGAATAGCTGTAACCTTGCTTTTAATAAGATTATGTAGCATTATTTCATGGTATTAATGAGATCAAAAGCCTTCTACATCATGCAGCATGAAGTAGATCCGTATACCCCAGCCACATCTCTGATGAGATTCTTCTTCAAAGATGGAGGGAGTGCAACACTTGTTCGAGAGTTCGAAGATTTGATTTTTTTATTTCCGTCTGGGAAAAGTGATTCGTTATTCACCACAACTGGAGTTTCCTCTGTTAGGCCAGTAGAAATAGACAATCAATTCATAATGATTCCAAAAGTTTTCAAACTTCAATACAAGGTCGGAAAGGTTTAAAAAAAACTTTAAAATTTTGCAACCCTTTCCGAACTTTTTGTCCGTTGATTTTTTTCGTTCAAATTATTAATTCGACCATTCTGAATCGATTGGCGTTCGCAGAATTGGTCTATCTCTAACCATCCTCGAGTTGGTCAACTCTAAATCAGTTTTTAGATGTTTTTTTTGCCGCCGAAAATATATCCAATGAGTTTTCGACATTTTCGATCAAAGATTCGGAATCAGCACGTCAAAATACGTTCGAGGACAAACATTTGGAATTCAAAAAATGAAAAATAAAAAATTTCAGAAAATTGGATTTTCTACCTCAACCACCTTTTTCCGGCTAAATCATATATCTGAGCATATAAAAATCATACATTTTCGGAATGAGCATGAAATTTTACATATACAGTGCAAATTTCAAGTCGATGTGACGACTAAGTATTTTTCATGATTTTTAGGGGTGAACCCCTTGCAACTTTTTTCGAGTAATTTTTAATTTTGTTTGATTGACTCGATATTCACGATACATACTAATTCGACCATTCTGAATCGATTGGCGTTCGCAGAATTTGTCCATCTCTAACCGTTCTCGAGTTGGTCAGCTCTAAATCAGTTTTTAGATGGTTTTTTTGCCGCCGAAAATATTTCTGATGAGTTTTCGACATTTTCGTTCAAAAATTCGGAATCAGCACGTCAAAATACGTTCGAGGACAAACATTTGGAATTCAAAAAATGAAAAATAAAAAATTTCAGAAAATTGGATTTTCTACCTCAACCACCTTTTTCCGGCTAAATCATATATCTGAGCATATAAAAATCATACATTTTCGGAATGAGCATGAAATTTTACGTATACAGTGCTAATTTCAAATCCATGTGACGACTTAGTATTTTTCTTGATTTTTAGGGGTGAACCCCTTGCAACTTTTTTCAAGTAATTTTTAATTTTATTTGATTGACTCGATATTCACGATACATACTAATTCGCCCATTCTGAATCGATTGGCGTTCGCAGAATTTGTCCATCTCTAACCGTTCTCGAGTTGGTCAGCTCTAAATCAGTTTTTAGATGGTTTTTTTGCCGCCGAAAATATTTCTGATGAGTTTTCGACATTTTCGTTCAAAAATTCGGAATCAGCACGTCAAAATACGTTCGAGGACAGAAATTTTAAATTCGAAAAATTAAAAATGAAAAATTTCAGAATATTGGATTTTCTACCTCAAACACCTTTTTCCGGCTAAATCATATATCTGAGCATATAAAAATCATATATATTCGGAATGAGCATGAAATTTTACATATACAGTGCAAATTTCAAGTCGATGTGACGACTAAGTATTTTTCATGATTTTTAGGGGTGAACCCCTTGCAACTTTTTTCGAGTAATTTTTAATTTTGTTTGATTGACTCGATATTCACGATACATACTAATTCGACCATTCTGAATCGATTGGCGTTCGCAGAATTTGTCCATCTCTAACCGTTCTCGAGTTGGTCAGCTCTAAATCAGTTTTTAGATGGTTTTTTTGCCGCCGAAAATATTTCTGATGAGTTTTCGACATTTTCGTTCAAAAATTCGGAATCAGCACGTCAAAATACGTTCGAGGACAGAAATTTTAAATTCGAAAAATTAAAAATGAAAAATTTCAGAGTATTGGATTTTCTACCTCAAACACCTTTTTCCGGCTAAATCATATATCTGAGCATATAAAAATCATACATTTTCGGAATGAGCATGAAATTTTACGTATACAGTGCTAATTTCAAATCCATGTGACGACTTAGTATTTTTCTCGATTTTTAGGGGTGAACCCCTTGCAACTTTTTTCGAGTAATTCTTAATTCTGTTTGATTGATTCTAAATTCATAATACATACTAATTCGACCATTCTGAATCGATTGGCGTTCGCAGAATTTGTCCATCTCTAACCGTTCTCGAGTTTGTCAGCTCGAGAACCTTCCACCCTCCTACCTTTATGATACCCCACTGACAAAATTAACTGTCAATTCAAAGCCATTTGACCTTGACTACAAGATTATTTTGCCTGCGGCGCTTTTCTACTTTCTGTCACCCCCGCGCTGCGAATTACCCCCACCCCATGGAACAAAACTCTATACGCGCCTGTCGTGGTATGATTTTACATGCATCGAATATACAGATAAGATCACTTGTTACAAATATAACGTCATTTTGTATTACAGTGTAATTCAAAAGTTTTGCTTCTGTAGTCTTGTACCCATTCAGGCTGTACAAAATTATCTGGAGCCGAAAATTAGTAACTTATGCCAAGACTTTTGAAATGACAATAATCGTTGAAATATGGGGTTTTTTACTGTTGATGGCCAACTAGGTATATCCAATTTCGAATTCATTCATCAGGCAATTAGCCCATTACAGCCTTGAAATTGAATGCTATCACTTTTTGAATTATAATATTATCAACTAACAACACGAACACCAATTCCACCTTAAGTACTTTGAAGTTGACGTACGCTTTTAATACGTAGCTTAGTTAATCTCATATTTGATTTTCATGTTTTGAGAAAATTATCATATCACTAACATGTCGTTGAAGTACAATGCGCTTGGTGTAGACATAACTAAAATCATGTTTCTCTATTCAGATAAATTGAAACCTTATTTCTGGTAGTTATTTCGTTTCTTATCGCCAAGTTGTTTCCTAATGGATTGATTCAAGCTATAGTTTTCCTCAAATGGTTTGTTCCAACAATATTAGTAGTGGATGGGAATAAGTATTTTTCTGTTCTAGCCTGGAAATTAATTTTGGGGTGAGAGGTTTGACAGGAAAATTTGAGAAACATGTAACTGGAATTTTACGAAAATATCATTTTATCTCATAATTTTCAGTTATCAACAAATTTCAATCAAATCATGGTCAGTGATATTTCGAGACTCCCTTAATCCGGTTGTGTAGGCAAAGTTTTGATAAAAGTTCTGAAATTGATTGATTGATGAGTTGATTAAACGGCATATTTTTCAAATTTCATTCCCTTATAACTTTTTTATTGATTGACGCATTTCAACGTAATTTACATATGAACTATTTGAAAATGTCGCGAATCCAGTGGTGTAGTCAGATTTTTTATAAAACAATCGCTAGTAATTTTTTTAGATTTTTTACCTTGAAAAATAAGATAAGTTGGCCCTGGAAATGGAGATTTATTCATGAAATTTGGTGTCCTGGTGGACTTTTTGAATGTCTACCTAACGAAAAAAAATCATTCCAATGGGATGAAAAATGCAAGTTTTAGAAGGGTGCTTCCTTCCATCTTAAATGGGTCACACTGTATATATATATATATATAGCAAAGTAAAAAAAATACAATACAAAACAAGAATTAACACATTCAAAAACAATAATGATCAGAGATATGAAATTTGACAGTATAGCAATATATTATCGCTACATTCTGTACTCAAGTAGATTCACGTGTAGAGTGAAATCACCGACATTCCCAAAGAATTCATTTCAAAAACTGAGTACGATCGTGTTTTCCACGGAATTACACCGTTTATGCGCTCAACATAATGGGCTTCATTTCATTAGCAGGATTTAAGTGGATGAAAATTCGAGAATTAGTTGGTTAGCGAAGATTTGCAGATATATAAAGCAGATAAGACGAGAATAATAAGAAGCGTATATCAGCAAGTGTTTGTACATAGGTTTTTAGGGTGAGATTAGGCACTCAAAGGCAGACGTTCAAACGCGTGTTTCCCGGATTTATCTCAGGTTCTGCCACGATTGGAATGAAAAGCACAAGTGTTATGATTTATAAGCCCATCGTTAACCGGCTCTGGTTGCTACAGATAAATTAGGCAATTTAATGTACATCTGTTGGATATTGGTAAAAATCAATAACTGATTAATAGAAAATACACACAAAGAAATAAAAAAATAATGAATGTTTTGATTTCAGTGTATAGGTTATTGTTCACTCACAAAACTCTTTTGATCACGCTTTTCTACTTACAAGCTTGAAAGACTTTGTAGTGAGAGGCATAATTCATGACCTATTAGAATCCTATGTAACCGACAGAGACACAAAGAAAAATAAAGACCATTGGTAGTAAGAAATGGATTTTAAGACAAGTACACTTCAAGGAACAGTTTTGGGACCTTTGCTATGAAGATAACTCAAAATCTGTCACCGTGGGTCCCTTCCACTCAAATAAATAACACCGATAAGAAAAATATATCGTAAATAAACAAACCATCGCAAAAAGGTTGTAACTTTGCGCGGCACTGTCACAAGCCAACATGCCAACAACCTTTTTATTCTGCAAGAATAAGGTATGAATACGAAAAAAATGAAATGCTTATACTTCTACCTTTTTCTTCAACTCAGAACCTTAAACTTCCAAGGATATCTTTCAGTTTTATAAATACAGCCCCATATTCAACAGGACCCAACTGTGTAATCGAGTAAAATGACAAAATTTCACTGGACTATCAGAAGGTTCGTTCTCCGCTGACTGTTGAACCCATTTTTGAATCAGTTCCTGCAGCCTTATGAACGGGATAAGAGAGGATGAACTCTGAATATCTAACTCCTGATAAACAGCAACAAAAGGATGGGGAATACTCTTGTAGGCTTCAATGAATCATTCTCTTTTGAAGATACGATGTATTCAGAATTAACACATTGTACGACGTGAACAACGAAATCACCGAGAAGCTTGGTTGTAAAGAGAAGAATAGGGAATATTCGGCATTACCGTTTTGATTTGGTTGTCAGATATATTTATTTTCCAAAAAGTAGTTATTTTGTATAGTGATCATTAAACTTTTCAACAATGAATGATGGACTCTTATACTGATGTAATACATTGTCAAGTTCCCTCTTAATAATTTGTTAATGATATTTCGGATTATTTAAATACTTTACTTTCACTGCGTAAACATATATATATATATACATATAATTGTTGACTGCCTGCTAATGAATAGAAAAAATTTGTATCTTTGGATTCCGTGGTTCGTCTCAAATAAAGTTTCAAATAGCGACTGTAGATGTCACAACTTATATATTGGAAGAGAACCTCTAAAATAAAGAACATCAAACTCAAAACTCATTATTTTCCACTAAGACAAGGTACATTACACATGCCATTCTCAGAATTATAAATTTATCCAAAATTATTTTACAAGTTTTTTTTTAATTTCAGATACTGCTGTCGCAGCTGTGCCGAAACAACCTTCCTTCTTCGGGTCCCTTGCCGGAGATATCCGAAGAAAGTCGCAGGAAGTTCGACCAGTGGTGGAACACCCAATGCAGCCCTCAGTCGCCAGCAGGTAGATCGCAGTTCGTCCCGTCTTACCCTAGTCATTATACTGTTCCTACGCAGGCGCCAACTCCACTGGAGCGCACTTTGACAGATGCCCACCCTGCTATGCAAACAGTTCACAGTCAATTTCCCACGCAGAAAACCAGAATGAGAACAAGCTTCGATCCTGAACTGGAACTGCCGAAACTCCAAAGGTGGTTCACTGAAAACCAGCACCCCAGTCGGCAGCAAATTCAGCAGTACGTTAAAGAACTCAATAACCTCGAATCAAGAAGAGGTCGAAAGCCGTTAGACATCAACAACGTGGTCTACTGGTTCAAAAATGCTAGAGCAGCCCAAAAGAGGGCCGAGATCAGGAACGTTACGACCCCGAACATGCAGTGCCATCTCGCTGTGAACGGTTACACCAACCACAGCCCCCCAAACGGCGGTGGCTTTCTATTAGCGGACAATTATCTGAATTCAGACCGACTGAATGATCACAGACTGAAGAACAGCTTATCCAGGCGTGGGTTACAGAATTCCCACACTTCTGACGAGTTTTCGAATGCTGGATCTGATATGGAAGACGAAGATATGAATGATGGACAACCGCCCAGCCCTACTGGTCCGTTATCTTTGACGACAAGGAAAGATTCGAGAGACGGAAGCCCTAGATCTTCCACGCCCCCGCCCCCACCCGATATTCAAGTAGGTACAAGTTGTCATTTTGTTTTAGACCGGGACCCACTACAGATAACGTCTCTTGCAAAGCCTGGCATCTATTAGGTCCAGAATATGTTTCAGTTCCTTATACCACTACTTTTTAGCTGAATAATAGTTCAAGTCACATAAAATGCCCTTCTCGTGTTTTTCCATATTTGACAATGATGATAATAAAAATAATAGGTCCTTATTTCTCATGCTAGCAATCAGAGTACAATTTATTTGAATTGAGTAATATATCCCATGGTTGACATAAAAGGCGGAGTTAAAATCTACGATACGACCTTCTTTTTATTCCAATCTTTTAGCACAGATGGGTGGGTTTTGAACCCCCTGCTCGTAGGGCTCTATATCTGGACCCGTTGTGCACCCACATGTTTCAGGAGGAAACTATGTAGGTGTCTCCAACTGGAGGTTTGGAGTCATGTTGCGCAAAAGTTGGAAGAAACTCTTGAATAATCCGTTTCCTTCATCTTCCTATTTTCTTCTGTATTTCTTCTTCTCGATTTCCTCTTCTATATTTGTTCTTCTCGATTTTCTCTTCTATATTTTTTCTTCTTATCTTTTTTTTCCTTCTTCTTCAGATTTGTCATTAGTATTTGCTGAGTATGACGCCACCGATCTGTAGTGGGCCCCGAGTCCACAACGTTTAAATATTAACTGAGCAACTGATTGTTTCAGATTGAAAATAGCAGAGAGGCGCCCAAAGACGAGCCGAATGACTTCAGTTCCAGAGATCACATTAACAACAATAAGATTCCGTTGTCAGACATGGAAGAAGACGACGTGGAAGCGGACAACGACAACAAAGATCACTTCGACGGAAGCGGAGTAACATCTCCCGTGAATCGATCGCTCGTTCAGCGTTTCTGTAATTCGCCGGATGTGGATAATCAGCTTATTCACCGTGCCCCAGACGGGCTAGACAGATTAGCGGCGGGATTTCCAGTCCTTCCCAATTCCATGTTTAGCCATAGTATTATGTACATGAGTCATTATATGCCAGGGTTGTCCCATCCGGCGAGTTCTCCTCCCGGTTCCAGCGCTCTGGCTCTGTCAAGTCTCACAGCGGACGAGCGTAGGAAGAGAAATCGCACTTTCATAGACCCCGTCACCGAAGTACCCCGATTGGAGCAGTGGTTTTCACTTAACACGCATCCATCGCATAATTTGATACTGAAATATACCGAGGAACTGAACTGCATGGCGTACCGGCAAAAATTTCCAAGGCTGGAGCCCAAGAATGTTCAGTTTTGGTTCAAAAACAGACGGGCGAAATGCAAGCGACTCAAAATGTCGCTGTTCGATAATCAAACCGGCCAGTACCACCACAGTGAACGGGACTAGGTCGATCAGCCCTCATCTTATTCAGAACCAAAAATTTCGTTTTTCGGTATAACGGAGCAAGGCAATATGATTCTCTTAGTTTTTCTCTGTTTCGATACCATGTTTTTTCCAAAAAACCTTCGGATAGTGAAAATGATCAGTTCAATTACAACCAGTTGCTTATGTACCTTCTTCAACCAATAGGAGACTGAGTACTTCTTTGGATGGCACCTACATAAATGATTCGGTGACTGTAACACGTGTCATTTTTATTGTTGAAGTGAAAGAAAAAAAGCAGCAAACTGGTTTCACATGTCTGATGATTGGCCAGAATTATTTTCCATCTTTCTTGCCGAGGTTTTTGTTTTGGTCAAAACTTGTGTCCGGCTGTTCAGATATTAACCGTATAGGAGCACGCCTTTTTTCGATTGAAACAAAGAAACATCCATAAATTTCAAATATAATGAAGAGGGATTTCAATCGGAAAAATAGGATTTCAATATCAACAAAACCCTGGGCAAAAAAGTTCACAATATCGTCACCGAATTACTCGTGGTCGTGTCACCAAAAGGAGCACTCCAATCGTTCCCATATCGCTTTTGATAATACCTACCGCATTTATTTACGAAACGTAGGATGCAGATCACTTCCTGATCCAATGTACCAAAACATAATTTCCAATTATTCATCCCATGGGAGCCTGATCCTTATATATCTTCTGTATGAGGAAATTTCTTATTTTTTCAATTGGATGGATTATGTGGTATCATAATTACTCTCATTCCAGTCATTCATTTTCTCCTCAGGTTGAAGGTTTTTCTCCGTGAAATTGAAACGAGCCCATCACACACTGAATAATTCTGGAGTTCTAGAGTGCTGTTGACCACCAAACGGCACTGCGTTGGTAGAATATGAATGCTAGTGGCTGCAAACTCAAATTTCCGCGAAAACCCTTCTCACTTATTCGAAAGACTCCAAGTGTGGAAAGATATCTACAAACATCTGCCACCACTGAATTTAGACAATCTAGCTCTAGTGCACTTTGAGATTTTCTGTGAAGGGCTTCGACAGCCAGAGCTCAATGAACTGCGCAATCCGATAACCCCAAAAAATATATATCTTCCCCAACAACAAGGAGGCCGGCGACTTTTGAACTTGGAGTGTCTCCATAACAGAATGGTACTAGAGCCTGTGAAGCTATCAGGAGTTTGGATCCCCTCCTCTGCATGGTCCGTGACCATGAAAATACAGGGTGGAGGGTTTATCTTCAAGGCAGCAGCCTAAGTGGCTGATGAACTTGGTCTCAGTCTCGACACCGAACGGCGTAATAGGAACTCTGTTACCGAGTACCTGTTACCTTCCAAAAACTCGACTTTTCAAAAACTTGACCTTTGCCCTTTCAAGTTCAAGTGGGCTGAAGTCGGAGACCAAGAGATCCATAATGGCATGCCAGGACGGTGCCTGTCCAGCATACGCGGTCTCATCTATTTCGCGGCACTATGAGTGTTATATAACTACCAACAACACTCGTACGGTATCGTCTAGACACCGATTTTGCCTTGTGCTCCGGGGGATATTGAGTTCGTTGGGGAGAACGAGAAGTGCCGAATTTATTGGAGCTACTCCTTCTCCACTCTCAGACAAATACAAGTCAATAAGCCTGGTATGGTCCACCTCGACCGTCAAAGTAAGACAATGTTCGTCATAGAGTTTTCGTCTCCTGGCGAAATGAAAATCGTCCGGAATGAGAGGAAAGAATGGACGAAATATCGAGATTTACCCTGCAAACTCCGCAGGCTCTACCCAGATCATTCTTTATGGTTGCTCTGATAATAGGGTTCCTTAAAAATCATAACGGCATGTTGCAAGACAGCAGAAAACATAGCCGGACGGATGCAGAAGGATGTCATCCTCTCTTCGTTGCGTCTGCTCAGGGCACACGATTCCCGGACCCAATATTGGCTTAACCCATAGTTTGGGAGTGGGAGTAGTCATTAGGGTAATGATCAACCCAGCACCCCCTCTGAATGAGTCTGAGCTTCAGAGGAAGGGGCCGACTGGAAACAATCTATTTAAATAATTATAACAATAATAATTAAAATCAGGCGGTTATGAAAATCTCAATACATCTGATAACGGTTTCAAATAACAACTCCCGAAAGGTGGTGAAAAACCATCAACCTATTGAAACTTCCAGAACAAGAGAAGTAAGCGAAATACAAGCCATCCTTTCCGATTTTTTTTCCTCTATAGAACAACTATCCAATAAAACCAGTAGGTATTATCAAGTAAGTCGATGGAATATTCTCGAATATTCGTAATAAGGTAGAGTACCTTAGTTTTCACAAAATGTTTCGTATCGAATGATCACGCTTGTCCCAATGTAAATCTCACACTGAAATAAAAACTTCAGTTCTATTATCCAAAAAAACACATAATCCACCTTTGGTGTGGAGTGAAGCAAATAATGTCGGATATATCTGAATCAAATTGTTGATGTTTCATCATATATATTGTGTTATGAATTTTAAACACATTTTTGAAGGGGTTGAAAATGGAATTTAGTTAGTAGTGTTGACAATAATTGATTATTACTATTATTCTTGCGTGCCAATGCGTTATTTATCAGTTGAATAATTATTGATAAGTCGTACTAGATTGACGCCAATTCGGAAACTGTTAAAAACTATCAATAATGGCTACTGTTTTAGAAATTGCCCGTTTCATTAATTTCTGAGAGTTACTGCATGGAAAAAAATCTTTCCTATCCCAGTGTTTGTATTTAATTTTTTTTTTTTTAATTGGCGTCCACAGATTTAGAAGGTGTTTTTATGTTCCCAGAGCAGAGGTGATCAAGATATGAAATTAGCAAATTGTATAATCACGTTGTAAAGTATCAAGTAAGAAAGGTAGGTAACCCTCTGTTCACAATAAGTATTGGAAGTTGTATATATTCATCACCTAGTGTATTTATTAGTAGGTCCCTTTCAAAAATTCAGTGTGTTGAGAATTCTGCATTACTGTACCAAAGATTGTTGAAAATTCAAGTATCTGTAAAATTATTTAGTTGTACACATAAACTCAGTATATACAATATACTGAAATCGTATTATGCTGCATACTTAATGGTTGTTGTGTATGTCGTAGCTTGTTACAAAAAATGTATTTGTGAAGCAAAAATGTATACTTTGAAAAGTTTTGTTATTTCTTATGTTACAAATTTTTAAATTCTGTATGTATGTACATAAATCAATAAAAATTATTGTGTAATCGGTCTCTTTATTTCAATTCGTCTATCCTGCGATAAAAAAATGGAGGAAAGCATGAAACTCAGCAAACAAGACCCATAAGTTGTTATTGCCCTATGAGGTGTCACCTCAAGAGCACAAGAAAAGCTGAAACGATACATAGATTTCCTGTTGACGAAAAATTGGAAACAGGTGTTGTGTTTCTCTGAAACTATTGACTCAGCTCCGAGAAAATATTTTTTTTTTGGGCCATGGTGACGCGATGGTTAGTTAGAGTACACGCTTCGCAGCCAAATCATCCATGGAGCGTGGGTTCGAATCCCAGCGCGGTCACCGGTCCCGTGCAAGGCATCACACGTTGGAAGGTGAGGGCTATGTCTTCCCCAGCTCGCACAAGTCTCCCGAAGACTTCTGAGGGTTGCCGTAAGGGTGCAGCCCTCAATTTTTTTTATTTATATTTGCGAGTTGGAAACGACAGCGAGATTGAAGACACAAAAGGCACGTGTGTCACGACCAGTGTGTGTGTGACGAAGTTTCATATCTCTAATCCATCTACACTGTTCAACGACTTTTCCTTGAGACCCTTCCTTTATCCAGCACACTAGCTTCTTGAGTCTCAATGATTAAATCGTGGCAGTCGTATAAGCAATGTCAATGGAAATGAGCAAATGTCTTAATGGTAATACATAAATAACAAAAACCTATGTTGGTATGTGAAACGAAACCTATTCCTGTATATTCGCATTGCAGAAATAATAACAAAGAAACAATGCACGCAATATCAATTCTAAGAGGGTAGTTCAATATCTTTTTCGATAAATATAGTATGGTAGATTCTCTACCATACCACCCCGTTGAGGGCACTTTGTATCGTGCCCCTCACGAGGCTGGAGCCCTGGACATCAATCAGGATGAGAATGTCGCCGCGTAGGCCTGGGTGTAGTAATCCTGTTATTTTATTTTCACTAGGAACAGAGTTTAAATACTACTCCGTATAATAAACTACTATGGACTTAGCAGGAACAAGAAGTAACCAACAAATCAGAGAAAGCTCTCAAGGTATGCAGAAAATTTGCAGAAAAAAACTGGGATATAACCCAAAAGCACTGCAATTAATTTTCATAGCAATAGTGAAAAGAACCATTCTGCCAATACAAGAATTTACCTTTTTGCAAAACAAATCAACACATGCAGTTAGGCTATAACAGCATTCGGAAGTAACCAGAAACAGCAGAAGGACCTGGAATTGTACTATGGGACCAGAAAAAAATATACTGTGACTATGGGCAAATACCCACGCATTTTCAAGCTGAAATATACTCTATCGAAAAATGCGTCAACATCGATAAAATATCATTATCCTGTCTGATCGTCAATCGGCCATCAATTATCTAAGCTCTCAAGTCATCAGATCAGAAATGGTTTGGTCAAGAAACTGATACAAGCTGAACAACAAACAGGGTTGCTCTCCAGTGAGTTTCTGAACAAATCGCAGTGAAGGGAAATGAAACAGCATATAACCTCGCAAAAAAAAGGCTGAAACACTGATATTATAGGGCACGAACCCTTCTGCTAGATTATAATACCATATTAGAAAAACTGAATAGTGAGGTGTATAGATCACAAAAATTTGATAATGCAAAGATCTAGAAGGGATGAGATAAGATGGAAGATACTTTTGGGAGCCCACAAGATATCACTACCTACGTTGGAAACATTCAAAACCATATAGCAACAAAAGGAGGCACAATAGATCTCATAGGTTTACTCATCACTACCTACGTTGGAAACATTCAAAACCATAAAGCAACAAAAGGAGGTACGATAGATTGCATAGGTGTACTTTATCACTGCCTACGTTGGAAACATTCTAGACCATATCGCAACAAAAGGAGGCACAATAGATCTCATAGGTGTACTTATCACTGCCTACGTTGGAAACATTCTAGACCATATAGCAACTAAAGGAGGCACGATAGATCTCCTAGATATCACTCCTAGTCAACCCTCACCCGTTCAGTGTGAGTATTCTAATCAATAGTTGATAAAAAGGAATCAATCAGAATTCCTAGATTTTTTCCAATGTCGTTTGAACGATTATATCAGCAATATAATTTCCTTGCCAGAAATTCCAACTCCTATTGAAATCACTTAACTCGGGATACTCCTCAAACTGATGGAAGTGTGCGATAACAATTATGGAAGTGAAAAGCATAGAAAACGTAACATTTTCCACCGCGATCCGATCTATTCTGGCGAGAATAAGAGACTCGGTTAAATGTGTGCCAACTCCCGCTATCAGAAGAGAGTTTGAAATAGAACAGCTTGGGTGTCTTTCAGATGTCTCAATTCATTAGATCAGATAGTTGACAATGTGGGGTGTTCACAAAGCACTCGTCATCGAACAAGTTTCCAAGTCTTCAGGAAGCTACCGGCAGGCAATGATAATCTACGTCACTCTTCTGATAGCGTTGTCCGCGTACTGTCCTACCGTATCCCTATTCCCTATCCCCTACATGCCACGACGGCCGAAACTTACAACTTTTAGTCCATGCGCTAAGCTTCCTTTGTTTGGGAAAAACAATTTTCTGGCTCATTGCCGGTCGCAGGAGGGGACGATTTCCACGAGGAAAATTTATACACGATTCACAATAAATCAGTCCTACAAGAGGATGGTATTGTTTTCTGGCCTAACATTTCGCTTGTAGGTGTTACAGGTGGTTTTGTGTGCTAGGATCCCGGTTTCTGGCGCTCTTTTACATTTTTCGCATTTTGTGACCATAACGAGACACATTCGTTAAATACATATGTGTATAGAAAGAAAGCGAAGAAAATTTCCTACGAGAGGATGTTATTGTGTTCTGGCCTGACAGTTCGCTTGTAGGTGTTACAGGTGGTTTTGTGTGCTAGGATCCCGGTTTCTGGCGCTCTTTTACATTTTTCGCATTTTGTGACCATAACGAGACACATTCGTTAAATATATATGTGTATAGAAAGAAAGCGAAGAAAATTTCCTACGAGAGGATGTTATTGTGTTCTGGCCTGACAGTTCGCTTGTAGGTGTTACAGGTGGTTTTGTGTGCTAGGATTCTGGTTTCTAGCGCTCTTTTACATTTTTCGCATTTTGTGACCATAACGAGACACATTCGTTAAATACATATGTATATAGAAAGAAAGCGAAGAAAATTTCCTACGAGAGAATGTTATTGTGTTCTGGCCTGACAGTTCGCTTGTAGGTGTTACAGGTGGTTTTGTGTGTTAGGATTCTGGTTTCTGGCGCTCTTTTACATTTTTCGCATTTTGTGACCATAACGAGACACATTCGTTAAATACATATGCATATAGAAAGAAAGCGAAGAAAATTTCCTACAAGAGGATGTTATTGTTTTCTGGCCTAACAGTTCGCTTGTAGGTGTTACAGGTGGTTTTGTGTGTTAGGATTCCGGTTTCTAGCGCTCTTTTACATTTTTCGCATTTTGTGACCATAACGAGACACATTCGTTAAATACATATGTATATAGAAAGAAAGCGAAGAAAATTTCCTACAAGAGGATGTTATTGTTTTCTGGCCTAACAGTTCGCTTGTAGGTGTTACAGGTGGTTTTGTGTGCTAGGATTCTGGTTTCTAGCGCTCTTTTACATTTTTCGCATTTTGTGACCATAACCAAATTCAGATATTTGTTAATATGAAAAGATGGAAACATTCTCGCATACACGCCCAGTTAAATTATATTCAATATGTTATACATAATAATTATTGTTACATGTAAATAATGAACTATTAAATACAATTCAATTAAAATGAATTCACAGACCGATACCCTTCAGCCTGCTCGGATTCATCTGAATTATATTATTATTATTATCTATAATCAGTGAGAATCATCTTGAAGATATTGACACCTCGCGTTGTATCCTTGAATATTTCCTCATATCGCCATTTCTTTTCGAAAATTACTACGAACCTGCTTCCCAGTAACTTTATCCCGATATGATACACACCCAAACCCGAGTAGGATGATACTACTTGGAAAATATACAGGTAGCAGACTACTTTAACTTGAAGTATTTTTAATTGGCCAAATCGGATTGGCTTCATTATCTCAATACGGAATATAAGACTATCTCCAAGAAACTCCATCATATCAACGCTAAATTTAAGTAGGTAATAAAACGAAGATTTGTACGATACAAAACCTTACTTGTATTTAATGAAGTAATACAAGATTTCATGCACAGCCGATTCCCTAAGACCCGTATTTTCGAAGTACTTATGTATTATGATCCAGACGAATATAATAATCATTAAGATCTTCAGTTTTCTGGTTGGGATTCTGTAAAATAACGAATCAGTGCAGGCGGAACGGCAGGGATTTTTGTAAATGGGATATTTATCAAGAATCACTTTTGTTGTTAGATCATAGAATTCTCCATTTATTCCTCAACATAGTCCTTGCTTTGCTTTTACCAAAAGTTTTCCAACATTTTTAAACTCTCCAAAAAATAAAAATTTCTCCAAGGCTTTAAAATGGCCCTCTCTTTACGAGGATTCTATACTCTAAGGATATAAATGAAATAATTAAAAAAATAAAGACAAGCTCTTATTCAAATGCGCCACAAAGTAAAAAATAATTACTTTAGATGTGTAGTGTAGGTTATTCGTACGTTATCGTTTTTGTATTTGTAGACTTTTTACTGGATAAAAATCTACTTTTGCATAGTTTTCAAGTTCCTGTTTTTATGGGTCGTACTTTTAGTACGTTTAAAAGACAGGATAGTCTTTTTGCCGTTTTTCATTCATATTGCTACGCCGGGCTACGAACGCTACGGATTCCTGATAAATACAGGCTTGAAAAATACAAACTCAACCATTTTCAACTCAGTTTGCTTTGTTCTGGTCTTTCATTTGAACGTCCTGTCCTCACACCACAGTGACTTGGTGTACACTGCATGAGGGCTGTCAATTGTCAGCAGTCATTGTATGTAATTTTGAATGAATGGACAAATTGAATAGTCAATAACGTTACACAAAACTATCAGCACGTGCATACATGAGGACGACTGACCGAGTACTGAGTCACTCAGTCTGAGTGTCACAGTGTGAGTAGAGAGAGAGGGCGACTGAGTTATAACATGAAAATCGTGAGACAGACGGTATACCAAAATCTACCTGAAGTTTAGGCAGGTGTTCTATGGAATACAAAGGCAAAGTATGGAATTCTTACGATTTCATACAATAACCAATATCTGCAACAAATATTTCGATCACATCTCCATTTGAAAACCTCAAATCGCGCCCGTAGCGAGGTCCTCTTCTACGCCACTGACTCAAACAAGAAACAAGGCTTAAAAACTTCTGTTTTGTTGCTGGTTTCTTTGAATTTGCCTCAGGTATTTTATTAAGTTGCTATAGAAACAACGAAGCGGGATAAAAACAATACAAGCTAAAGGAGCTAAAGAAAACAATTATATTTCAGAGGCTATAAAAGAGGGATGATCTCGGAGGGCACCATTCAGAGCTTCTTTATCATGCGGTATAGTAGTAATTCACATTTCCGCCTCAGTTATGAATAATAAATACTGATATAGAGCGTAATCTGAAGTTGGCCTGAGCGCCTTTAGCGAAATACATATTCTCCAACTACGTCGGGGAACAGCTACTTATCAGCTCGCTGCTAAATTAAAGATAAAAAATATACTGTCACGTCCATTCTAAGTTGGCTTATTCAATTTCCATCTCTTATCCTTCTAGCTCGGTAGTTCACACCCAAAATGATTCCATACAAAATATGCAGTGCTGAGTCGAGAATTTTTTGATATTGTCGAAATATCCGGCACGAATTTTCCTCTATAACTTTAATTATTGAATTCGGAGTTGATGTATCAAATCAGTTAATTGTCTTTGAACCGATATCTCGATTCGAATAAAAAATCAGGAAGATTTCGGTGAATAAACATAAAAGTGGCCAGAAAACAGTTCCAAGAGCTACGAGATGTTCACATGAAGTGCTGTACAAGAGTACCCTGCCCAGTTCTGTTCATAGGGCACATATCGCTCTGGTACCAAAAGGTTGAACAAGTGTCAACCAGAGGGAGGCTGGCTGATTTACAAAGACTGGGCATGTTCTGGGTCCCTGGTACTATGTCACGCAAATCTGCGATTATCCTGAATCTTCCTTCTCTGCATTTACGTATTGTAGCGGTGGTGGAGATGGAAGACTTCAGACTAAAGTGAACTGGACCAATAAAGGGGCAACAATTAGACCACTCCAACATTATATAGGTCATCAGAGCCTACACATCTGAAATTACTCCAATCACTACTTTGATGGAACATCCACAACCATCATATATGTTGGGGAAGTCACATCAAAGGTTATGCCAATGCTGTCAAGAGGGTAAATCTGAAACGCGGATAGATCTAAGGCAAGCAATGGACTGAAATTTACGGAGAGAAACAGAGCTAAAACATTGGTCTAAGCCTCAATACTTAAGCTTCTAGTAGCACAAAACAAGGTGAAACTTTTCTGGGTACCAGGTCAAAGGGAAATCGAGGGGAAAGAGAGTGCAGCTGCCCTAGCAAAAACCCTCATCGGACCTGAGCCAGCCCGTGGAATCCCATCTGGGACAATGAGCGGGATACGAAGAAATAGGTTGAGAACCATTATCAATCTTCCTGGGAGAATGCATCAGGCAATACTCAAGATGTATTGGCAATAATATTTAAAAAATTGGGTCCGTGCGTAACTCCATAAATGATTATATAACGTTGATCGGGGATCAAAACTTAGTCACATAATTCTAATTCCTCTTACAGTATCAGTTGCTTGGTGGAGTCGAAACCGTTCGTTGTAGTTTTCTGTATCCACCTATCTTTCTGTTGTTTTTTTATGTTCGAAATGAATATGCAGAGCGCCATCTTAACTGAGTATCCCAACTGTCATCAACATTTCTGCCCTAGATCTGGTCATAAATGAATGCTACACCTGAGCTAATAATTTTTCGGTAAACTGAAAAAGCGTTACCAAGGCACGGTGGTCGGGCTCGCGTTCCGCAGATATGTGAGGCTAAGATGAAGACAGGCGTACACGGCAAATCCTCCGCATCTCTTGATCACGTTCTTAAAGGACCGACTTGTGATCCGATTAACTCTGGGCGCCACCGTCGCAATCTCGGTAATGATAAAAATGGCAATAAAAATTAGGGATAATAGAAGAGGAGGGCGAGGAAATTTATTCCAACTACAAGCGCACCGAGAAAATACCCAGATAAGCACGTTTAGTCCGAGACATTCATTCAATATTTGAAACAGTGCAAACCGTTCCAATGACATTTGGGAAATCAAGGTATTCGAACTGTGGTTATTGATAAATGAAATTTCATATATATGTATATATATAGCCATCTTCAAGAAAGCTACACTGTGGAAAGAAACTTACGAAATATTAACAGAAAAATAAACTTACAGTGTGTGTGAGGTTAGGTGGCGTTTATGGAATGGCATGACAGATGACACATGACATGACCCACACGGAATTGCGCCGTTGCCACGTGGAGTAGGGGTTATTATTTTTAAAAAGGGAGTGACAGATGACACTACAAGCTAATGATGCAGTTCTATGGATGGGAATACATGGAACAATAATATTATGAAAAATTGTAAACAATATTTGAAAGGATTGCTCATATTATGAAGAAAACTGGTGTAGATGACAGATGAGATGAACCAACAAGGAATCAAATCATAATGCCAAGAACACTAGTCCAAAAGTTACAATATAATGATATAGTATTAAATGGAACAATAAATTTATGAAAATAGGTTTGACTGAAGAATTGATTTTAATATTGTCGAGAGAGTTGATCTGTGAAATTAGCATTCATGGAGGTAATCTGCTGATTATCCCTCACATTTGGTTTGTCTTCAAAAATTAAGTAAGAGTAAATTTCACTCAAGTGATTTATATCTGTTTTTTTTTATTGAGATCATTATCAGATTGAAAAATGTGAACCATTTCTAAAAAGAGCCTTTTGGCCTCCCGGCCGACGTGAAAAGTTGTCCAAAGGGCCTTCTCTTTGGAAATTAGGTATTCTGGCCCCTGAAGAAATTCCATGCAAAATCTGGAAGCTTTAGTTTGAACTCAAATGCAGTTTTCGATTTTTCAACTTTTGCGATGATCGATTTTGTTCCAAATATTTTTAAAAATAGATTTCGATTAGTGCGCCTCAACCAAATCGTCTTCCGCTTCATCAGATGATAACCAGTCACTTTCTAAACAAATTTATCATAACGGAAGATATATAGAAATCGTCGAAAAAGTTGATGGACATTTTCCGTTCGAATTGGAGTGGGTTCTGTCCGGTTTCAAAATATTTGGAATCTGTTGGAATTTCCGAGGGAAGGCCTTTCATCTCACCAAATGGAAAACACATAGCTTCTCAGGCGATGAATAGCGGAGATTATCGTGGGCTCAATACCAAAACAACCCTGGTCCGCTATAAAACTCGAAATATCGAAGACTTTTCGCACTGTCTTCAAGTCCATTTTTCATCTGAAAGATATAATTCACTGGTCGTAAAGGATTGTTGTTTTACGTTGAGTGCTTGCTGGAATTTGTAGTATGCTGTGGAAAAACTATCCATATCGGTAGAATTGAATTAATCTAAACGATATATTTTCTGTTTACTCACTCTTTTCCTCTCTACTTTACTTTTAACAGATGTGTTTAATTCCCAGTTTGTCCAGTCTATAAGGGTGAAATGAAATTAAATGATCGATTATAGAAACAAGAGTCAATTTGAATTTAAAATCAGGCGAGTATTGACTTTGGATGAAGCTTTTCCTTTCTTACTCGAAAGCTTATCCTCGGTGAGTGGAAAGTGCGGTTTTCATTGAATCCGTTTATCAAGGAGTCTGTCTTCTTGTGAATCGTTTTCTGATTTTCTGTTTACGACTGTACATTTTTAGTTTATTTGAATTTTGATGAATCAATAGTTTTGACGAAGAAAAAGTAATCAAGATTATTTGTTTTGTTTGCGTACCCCATGGTATGTAATTCACCTAATTTACAATTACACAGTACGTTAACAAAAGAAAATTTTATGAAACAGTTAATATTTTTATAGATGGATATGAAACTGCGGTCCTATTAGATGGCGAGCACGTTCGCCAGATCTGACATCGTAAGATTTTTTTCTTCAACATCGCAGGAGTTAAACATGCAGAGATTTCATATTTCCTTTTAGTTTATCATATATAATTCAAAGAGATTAATTTACGAACAATTAGCAAAAATTATTTAACAATTATTCATATAGTTATCTGTAAGCCGCCACATAGTACTGGTATAAATATCTGTTTTTTTGCTGTTATTGAATGATTACGAGTCTCATTAGAACTACATAATTAGTGATTTAATTTTTCATTTGTCACCCAAATTTCATTCCATCCACGTTCGGTTTTTTTTTTGAAATATACAAGTTTAAAATTCAAAGTCAAGTGGGCCTTTTTACCTGACACTATCTTATTAGTAGTATTAGTAGCGGGATTTTCGTCTACGAAATTATCAAGCTGGCCAAGCAGTCTGATTTCCCACACCAAAATACGCAAATGAGCCGAGAAATATAAATTCTCGTTATCATCGATATAAGGAAATGAAGGTGGTGAACTAAAGCGCGATAGATATAAATTCCCAAGGCATCAGCGACCAAATGCCCAAAAGAAGCAGAAGTTTTATCTCGTAAAAATTCTTGACTCGTTCCATTTAAGACACATAATTTCATCGACGGCAATGCAGAACTGACAATTCACTATTTGAAATGTTTTCTTAGGCAGAACCCGGGCAAGATAACACTCTGATAAATGCCACAGCGTAACGTTTTGATTGAATTTTAATTAAATTTCTCGCCACAGATATACTCGTGATAGGCGCCCCTACGCCCCGTTATGGCAGTTAGAGTTTTTCATATTAGCTGGCAACCAAACAATCGCTGGTTAGCTCAGATGCACTCTGCTTGTCTCCCCTTTTTAAAGAATCTCGACAGGAAATTAATTCTCAAAAATGAAAGCTGCCGAAGTGGTCCGTAAGGTGGCAATCAAACCGATAAGAACCTTCGTCTTATTTCATTTAATAAAATCACACAGGATGGGTTATCAGTGTTTCTTTCGGAAAGTTATAGCCGGGATGCGAAATGGAAAGCGGCAAGCTTTCCACCTCCATCTTTCATCTCTTCACCTCACTCTCAGATGAGATTTCTTTGTGCTTTATGCCATTGCTCAAAAACATGGAAATTATTAATTAACTCTGACTTCATTAGTTTCTTTTAATTAATGAACGGGAAGACATTTGGGAAATTGTTCAGTACTTTATTTACCCGTTTAGGCTACATTATGAAACGACACAACCAGCCATCTTTTATTCAAATGTCAAATGTGACACTAATGGTAGAAGACTCTCAATATTGATTGAATTATGATGAGTTTATCAAAATAATGAATACCTACAACAAAAAAAAAGTAACAACATCAAAATAAATAATCGACCTGAATGAATTTGGTGGCGCATTCGCTTTCACAGCTACAGGGAAACCTGGAGAACCTGAAGAGTTGAAGTTTATTAAATGAAAACTTCCAAAGAGATTCGTTGATTTGTGAATATTTGCTCTTCGACCAAGGTGGCCAGAATCAACTCCAGAACTACAGTTGACTATGACTGCGTAAAGCTCGTAACGGCAGTCGGCTAGATTGGTGCTTGATTTCAATAAGGAATCGTCAAATTCATCCCAATTTCTATACTGCGTTTCTCACTAATATGCAATAACGAAATAATTCTACAAAAAGAAATATGTACCCGAAACGCCAAAACTACCTCAATCTTCGCCAACAAAGTTGGCATCTTCAAGAGCTAAAAACATAATATAACGAAAGATGTGTTTTGGTATATAAGGAAAACATATAATTAGGTGTGAATCTGTTTGCTTTCTGTGAAATAAATGCATACTATAAATGGATTTTGGATATGACATTTTGGTTCAAATGATGCATTTTCGTTGGCATGTAATTATAAAAATATGTTGAAGGAACGCCCCTATGGTAAAATTATGCATTTACACGCTACTGCTGTGATTATTGAGACTGAAAATCAGAAACGAGTAGCGAAACGTAAAAACCGTTGCTACTTACTTTGCATCCACACATACTTCGATTCACGACTGATTCCTTCCTGACTCGTATACAAAGAAAAGTTACCGAACTCCCTTTTTCCCGTTGCAGTCTGTCTAATTCCTTCAACTCCCACGTGAATCTATGCACGTACTGAACTCCGGCAAAGCCTTGTTTGTCGATTTGATATGATCCAATCTCTTCATTTACATGAAATCATTCAAGTTTGAACGGGGGATATTTTTGTTCCATGATCAGGATTAATTTGCACCTCCAAGGTGTTCACGGAGATTTGAACACTATGAATAACACAGCAGGAACATTGTATTTGTATTTGCGCTAAGCCGGAGATGGAGACATTTTCAATACATGTAACAACTGCTTTGGTGAAGGTGGAGTAATATGTTTTGTGCTGTGCACCCATCATCATTTCATCACTTCAACTGTGCTGAGGGGAGGCTTAAGTTGCGATCACCGACAGTAGCCGTCCTGCTGCAGGGTCAGGGGTGCAGGGCGCAGTAAACAATACGCCGATTTGGGGTTGAAGTCGAATTTGATGAAACAAACGATTCTAATGTTTTATCCATGGACAGATCTAACAGCCATTATTTATATTGACAGCGCCGGACGGCGGAAAATGCCCAGTAAGCTTCCTGGGAAACCCATAGGAAATGTCGAAATGTCAACTATTTGTCAACCTAGTTTTGATGCTCACGGAATTCCGGCTTAGATCTCTTAATTCCGATTTAGATCTCGGAATTCCGACTCGGATCTCAGAAATTCAACTGCAACTCGGAATTTTGATTCATATACAGTGTGGAACTACCGGCGTAACTATCGAGGTAGAGTGATGAAACTCTCAGGACTGATGAAAATGCTGAAAAAACACCTGTCGGCTGGATGGTGATGACCAAACTACTATACATATACGCTATTTACGAAAGTTACGCGTGTGGTTCCATATGGCGAGTGAGACACACTGTATATCAAAATTCCGAGTTGCATTCCGAGTCAAGTCGGAATTCCGAGATCTTAGTCGAAATTCCGAAATGTAAGTCGGGATTCCGGGATCTTAGTCAGAATTCCGAGATCCTATTCGCAAAATCTTTCAAATGGAAATGAAAATTTTTGTGGCCCTTCTACGCTTTCGTATCATTTTAAATCTATTTGCACTATATGTTATCATAGTTGGGTCAATCTTCTCACGACTCAGTCATGTTATTATACACTTTGTCGGAGAATAGCGCAAGAATAGTAATTTTGTCATTCAGCCGCTGAACGCCATGTCCTGTAACGAGTAGATTTATTAGCGATTTTCAGTCCATACATACACTACTAGAATACCTTTAAACTCAACGATTCACAGCGGTTTCACAATGAGCACTCTTATAAAGTAACGTTATCCTCTTGTAAGTTGCTCTCTGTATTTGGGATGGCATTTTGCGACAACAAGTACGTAAGGCACCTTTTGACGAAAAAATATCAGGAAGTTCAAGTGTAATCAGAAATAACAAATAATGTTATGTGTTTCAATTACGGCAGTAAATTTCAAGACATTTACAGCTTTTCTCTTGTTTGTTCTTTTAGTGGAAACCAGAGGAAAAAGTAATAAACGAAATGATTACTTTCCGATACATCTGGTAGCAAATTATAGGGTATATTTCCATCGCCATCCAAATACGCAACTTTCATTGCATTTCGGGACAAAATAAGCAACGGATCATAGTCACGACGAATCAGTTTCAATAACTTCCCAAAATGGACAACCACACTGGATGCATATTGCATAGGCGCAAAAGCCGGAAGCAAACTAAAAATACGAACAGACAGTTTCTTTACTCGACACATAGGCAACCAAGATAACGTCGTGGCAGCATATAAAGCTCATATACAAAATGAAATATGCCTGTCTTTGGCGCTGTTTGTGCTGGAAGTGATATATGCAGTGGAGTATTATTTCGCGGCGAGGTTAGACTTAGCACGGGCATCTTTTGCTATGTTTAATGGTTATTGCCGATTGTGCCCGCCGTATGAGAGATTAGCGAAGATACCGAGTAAAATATGATGACGCTCAAGTATATACCCACGTCGGGCGCTTCTGGACTCCTGGAATGGCATGGCGCATCGATGGAGTGAGTCCCAGCCGCACCTGGCATCCCAATCCTTAGATGCATGGCCTATGGAATCTTAATTAATTTCGCAGTCGTAATCTCGACCAATTAAATGGCAATTTCTTGGAAAACATAAAGGATTTTTGCGAAGAGCGCGCCTGGAACGGAATGGAACCGGGAAATACCGCCATAATTCATCTATCCTATAAGATTACTGATCTTTAATCCCCTTCCTTTCCTGCTCTTCTCTCTTTAGCGAGCCGCACACTCCTAAAAGTTGAGATTTACGGCGTTCTTGGAATTATATTGTTGGCTTGCACAGCGCGAGTCTTGAACGGCAATGTAGTTAGCTGGGCATTATTATGATATATCTAGACGAAATCTACCAGCACACCACCTTCTAAGACATCATTAGATATAGTGCCACGACCCAGGGCCGTATCACCCCGTACGGCGGCGTTTGATGTCTTCATGTGACAGTGGGTACTCACAATTCTCGGTAGAAGGCCATCTAAGATACAGTGTGAGTCAAAAGTGAAGAATAAATTTTAAAAAAGGTTACCTATTTCCGATGTATTCTGAATATACGGAATGATACATGTCAAGTAGGCAATGAGGTGGCACTCGAGTATACACAGATGACAGTGTTGGCACTGATATTTTTTGAGCATCACTGTCTCTTTAGTATGGCTTAATTAACTAAACAAGAACGAATTGATATTTTAATTATGATTTGATTATCTTGGCAAAACGCGCGTCCAGAGAAACTTATTGTGGATAGACACTCGTAGGACTGCCTCCCCTGCACCTCTTCATTGAACTTAAGGTACGCCAAGCCATTGCTCGCCTGAGAAGCTCCAATCAATAGCAGAGCAAGAGAATGTTGGATATTCTCAACTATGGAATCAAACTGTAAAGGATTGTAACCTTGAGATGCTGGGTGACAGTTTTTCACCCACCATACGGTTCAGCAAAAGATCGCAGTCAGTCATTTTCAAAACGGGAGATAGGGAAAGGATCAGTCATCGATCGATCTCTCCCAGAAGATGGTGAATCAGGAAATTTCCAAAAGCGGGTAGAAATAGTGGTAGGATTCCTGAGTGGTGCCTGGAGGATGAGGAGCCAGTCATCAATATCTTCACGAAATGCCCAGCAGTGGTAGTAATACGGAAAGCGCTGGCCCATTTCTCTGGAGAAAGGAATTCTTCAAAATTCAAAAATTTCTCAGCATTTCACAAATTTTTTATACTATATACTGTTGCTTACTGTCTTAGTGGGTACATGAGTTATAATGGGACCACAATGGGCTGACTGAAGACTCCGTTGGCTTGGATATAGAAAGCCTCTTTAAATTTCCTTCTGAACCAGAGTTTCTTGCTATAACATTAGGCAAGTCGCAGGTTAGAACTGAACACAAGTAATTAAGCAAATAACCATGGCATTTAAATAATTGTGAGCTTTTGGATACTTGTCAGTACCTGAAGACGACTGCGGATAGAAGCAGTTGAAACGTTATGAACGACACAAAGATCCATACCTTTTCAGAATGTATTCTGTAATCCGAGAGATCGTCAGCACATATACATCGTTGTGACATTGCCAAGCTGCACATCAGTAACAATAGTAATAGTAATAGTCGGGTGATGTACTGGTATAAAATCGAACTGATTGAATTGATAATTATTGACGTTGAGTACGAGAGGTAGTAGACCTCAAAGATCAAAGACCATCAATGTCTTTTGGTGACGGAAACCATAATGTAGATCTTGATCTCTACTGATGGGAGGCAAACGCCTTCCAGTCGCCAGTCCGTTAAATTTGAAATGAAAGAATGAATGAAATTTGAGAATACGATTCGAAGCGGGCCCCTACGATTCTCGGATGCGACTTGTTTCTGAGTAAACACTGGCCTGCTTCGAGCCAGAGCCTGAGTCGGCAAACAGTGCCGTGCAATCTGGAGCGCCGCGACGCGAGCTTATCTCCGTTGCAACGGGCCAGCGGCCGCTAACGTGTAGCGGCTCACGAAGCATTACGTTAGATAGGGAGGATATAAAATATGGCGTCCTTTCATGAATCTTATTAAGATATCCGTAACAGCCGACGATACGGAGTTACGCGCGTCCGACAGAGACGCTCGTTCGCGAACTTATGAAGAAAGGAGTAGGTGTATAATCCTTATAGCTACACCGCTATATATCATCGCTAAGTCCTCTAAGGAAAACAGGATAGATATTTATAAGTTACGAGCCTCTGCGCGCGGACTGTTTATTCAACTCAATAATCGTTTGTCATTGAGATAAACGTTCTAGTCGACATCTTTCGCGCTATGTATACTATGTATTCCAACTAACTGGTCGAGTATCAATGGGTCATCTTTAGGATGTTGATGACAGTCCACTCCCAATGGACTAGCCGTAAAAAGTGACCCATTGACCCGTTTCTGGTTGAAGTCAGTAGCGGTATTTCTCATTGGGACATTTGAATTGCGGGTCAAACAATTTGGCACAATTCGCAGTCAGCTTGCCAAATCATAATATTTAGGAGGAGGAGGAGGAGGAGGAGGAGGAGGAGGAGGAGGAGGAGGAGGAGGAGGAGGAGGAGGAGGAGGAGGAGGAGGAGGAGGAAGGAGGCGTCAAGAATTTGCATCTCTGATGAAAATATTGGACAATACTCAGAAAGTTATAGAGATTTTTCACAGTGCATAATGAACCCGTATCAGAGATTTACTCCGTTTTTCACTAGGAACTAAATCCAATCCGCCCTCCGCCACATGTCATCATCATACAAAAATCAGGGTAATTTTTTGGGCCGTCCACTCCCAGAACTGCAATGAATTGAAAAAAAGTTGAATATTTTCGAAAAAGTAGTAACAAAAAATATAAATTGTTCCCAAACACAAGGCTAACACGCGCAAAACAATATGTCATAATCCCATAGTTTATGTAATCAAGTTTGTCAGGACATTACTAATTGTGCCATGTTTAAAAAAATAGATATGCCTGCACATATGCATCATTACAGGTAATTGTCCAAAAAGCATGTGCGTACATAAAATATCAAACAAAAATTGCAACTGTTTTTAAAGTGATAGTACAAGGCTTATCAACATATAATGGATGTTTGTTGGTGGAAAACTGTGTGCATAAAATTAATTTATTTAAAAATAGCATTATTTTTGGTGTTATCTCTTATGAATACCCCGAAATCGTCAAGGTCGTCCATTGGTTCCGAATTGAATATGTTCTGGTATTCCGTATTTCCATTCTCAATTATCCACTTCGGTGACCAAGAAATATTATGGTTCTGTCCTCATTTCAAATATTCGGTATGTTACAGTGGTTCTGATTAATATGTAACGTGATCTGGAATACCGCTTTTTTTTAAGTCACATGAATTTTTCAGTCTGTTTGGTCCCATTTTCGACTCGCTCTCCAGAAGTTGTGTTCGAGATCAGCCTCATAGACTCCTTTATTGCCAAACAGGCTGACTAGCATCTACACTTGGTTGTACTTATTCACTGCTGATGTTTTCAACCCAGAGGCTATCGAAAGGGTACTCAATATCGAAACAATTTTTTACACTTTTAAACTTGGTGAAAAAAAATATTGTCTTGCCCCAAGTCTTGCGAAAAGTTCGTCTGATATCTGGTAGGTCTATTTTGAATTTTCTTCATACTTTTTCAATATTTTGGTTCACAAAGATAACGTCTTGGGAGGTATTCATGTTGAAAAAGGGGAACATTGAAAATTGAAAAATGAAAAATGTGACTGAACATATTTATGAACTATATTTATTATTCTAGTTCCCTGACGATGGAAAAAATATAATTTCCGAAAGCTTGGACAACCTTTAAAGAGTTCTCTTTTACTTACTGCACAACCCCATTATTTTAAATAGTCAGCAACGATTACCCTTCCTCTATATATATAGAAAACTTCCTCGAGAAATCGGGAAACTCCGAATACTATCCCTTCAGGAGATTCACCAAATTTCTTTATCATTATACCTTGTGGTCACAGTAGCAGCAGCTTGCAACTCACGTTTGAGACGTAACTTTTCGCCATCTAATGAAATTAATTGCTGTCTAATGAGGATTTATCGAAACGTTTAAGCACTATGCGTCCCATAGTCCCATAAATCGATATAAGGCGTCTTGGAAGTGTAAGAGGTAGTCAGCTACCGATAATCCGGACATCGCATAAATATGATCAAGTGTGAAGCTAGGGCCGTAAGTAGTAAGCCCGGCTTAGAGTTTGGCGGGTCCCCGGTGAGCAGCTGAGACGACAGACGAGCGCGAAAAACGATCGCCAAACTTTACTAAACGTAAGCGTCTCTTTATCGATTGTAAGATAAGGTTATGCTTCTCATAATTAAGGGCTCGTACTTTACCCACACGGGAATTGAATTGCAAAAGGCCGGACAGGCTGGAAGGCGAGCGCGCGAGACAACACTAAACTGCTTTATGTAGGCAACAGAATCGTAGAAGAGGGTATGTCACGTTGTCAACGAATTGAGTAAAATTGCCGGCGTTGCTCCTTCAGAAATGTCTTTGAATCTCCTGATTTTCAAATATACATAACTATTAATATCAATAGAAAGCAGCCTCGTCTTATCCATATATCTATAGGAACTTTCGGAGCCAACTAAAATTTGTGAGGTCCATGAAATAATTGGTAATTGAAACCAGATCGGAATATGTTGAAGCAAGAAACATATGGAAGGACAATAGAATCCTCGCTAGAAGCTTACAACGCCAAGATACAATCAAAGCTTGTTGAGGTTCCTAACAGGACAAGCTCTTTTTGGAGATTAGCCAAAACCCTATTTGTTCTGTGTGTGTTTTCTATGTGTTTTGTGTGTGTTTTGTTTGTGATTTTTGTGTGTTTTGTGTGTTATTTGTGTGTTTTCTATGTGTTTTGTGTGTTTTGCCTGTGTTTTGTGTGTGTTTTGCATGTGTTTTTTGTGTGTTTTGTTTGTGATTTGTGTGTGTTTTGTGTATGTTTCGTGTGTGTTTTACATGTGTTTTCTGTGTGTTTTCTATGTGTTTTGTGTACGTTTTGTGTGTATTTTAGGTGTGTTTTGTGTGTGTAAACCAAAATAACTATAATAATCTAAAACTATTACTGCAGTAGAATACTGTATAGTACCAACTAATTGAGAGTAAATCATTCTTCATTAATGGTCACTAATAGTATTTCTAATTGACTCGGCTGCTACTTGATGAAGATCCATAATAATTGAATAGACAGGAGTATCAAACTGAGCACCTACTGCAAATAGAACGTAGATGGAGGCTGATGAAATGAAGTTTGCCAAAAAGAGTGTAATATCGGTAGGTTATATTATGTTCTTCAAATTAAATCATTACAGTATAAGGCTTAAGTTCTTTTAAGTTTATACTGTATCAACATCAAGTGATCGAATTCAGAAATCTAATTTTTCTTGTACTAATAAAGCGTGTACTTGTCCCATATAGTATCCAAATTTTCACTTGGTGGTATGCAAATTTTACTTGCTACTATTTTTTTTATAGCGTACAGCGAGCCTACCCTTACTCCAAAGCCGCCACTGCCAGCGCTTGTCAACCCTGGCGGACGGAGTGCGAAATCGTGCAGACGACCTTTAACGGAGGTTTTAAATTTGGATGAGCCGAGCAACAGGTTAGCTTAGGGAAGCCGAGACAAGATCAGCTTTGCGGAAAAGATTATTTCGAGGAAAATCTAGCGAGCTGAGGAACCGGTCGACGCGACGAGCCAGCGCAATTCCGTTTTAAAGACACCTAATTGGCCATTAAGGGCTATTTTATGATCGACGCGTCGTTCAGGGTGGTGTGTATGTGGTCAGATAGGCACCCCCGGGTCCTTTGCGGCAACTTCTAAGTATCCAGTCTATACTTCGGCGGTTATAATTAGTTGAAAGCGTAGTTCTCTCTGGCCGACCTTAAAGATCCATTGATGTATACCAGCATTAATTCCTCCTAAGTCAGTTTCTTGAATGACCGCATCAGTCCTTCTGTTCACTGTTATAGAGGGCGCATTAATATAAATAGCAAATACCTGTATCTTAATATTACGGCGACGGCAATTAGTCGATGGCGATGCTCAGCTGAAAGAGGTCATGACAGACCTTTTGAATTAGATTTTCAGGGGAGTCGATCTTTGAACTAAATCACCCTCGCAGATCTTGATCCGACACACAAAAGATAATGCCTATCGACGGACTGAGCTATACTCCTAGCGAATTAATCGAAAATGGAAATCGTTCCATGATATTTCAATTTCATCAGATGAATGAATGTTATTCTACAAAACGAGAAAGGAAGGAAGGCAACCGAACAAAAAACTTATTTCAAAAAACATCCGAAAATAAATATGAAGTTGAGGTTTGGTGTCTGTTAATAATATGAAAGGGAAAGTTTAGCCGCGATTCACACATAGTATAGTAGAAATGAGCTGGAAGTAAAATTTCTTCCGAAAGCTTGGCAAATGACCAAAGAGAGCGGGACCCGTTAGGACACCCAACGAGCTTTGATTGTATCTTGGCGTTGCATCTTTCGAGGATTCGATTGTCTTCTTGCAGATGTTTCTTGCCTCAACATTCCAATCTAGTTTCAACCATCGACGGTGTGCTGCCTGCTTGATGGCGTTTCCAGGGAAACCGGTCATAGGATCGATCTGTAAATTAGACTTCGTAATAAGTATTCCAGGATCAACAAAATTAGCCGAAAGCCGTTTCTCACATGAAATTTTCAGGCTTCTTTGACATTTTCATAAATGTGTTCAATTTCATTGGACTAACTCTGACGAAATGTATCCTTCCATTCGCCCTATTTGCGGGTTCGATTGAAATCATTCGAAAGCCACTCCACTTGTCATCTTCGAAAGAGGACGACTTAGAGGATAGGACTCGTTTCAAAGATCAAACCAGATAAAGTATCATCGAAACAACGGATTACACGTGCACACGTTCTACAGATCACGCGCCCTAAGATCCTCCTGAGGATTGGCATTCATCGAAACAACTCTCAATACCGGATTAATGGCTATTTGCTTCTACACAAAAGGCGATTCTAATATCTACACAAAATAATCATTCAGGACTGAATGCTGAATGTGGTAGTTATTTTCCAACTGTTCATCGAAGAAAAATCATGTTGACCAACATTCGGATATGAAATAAAATGGTTTCGAATATATATCAATACAGGTAAAAGTCGAGGATAGACAGAATTCAACATTAGCTTATTGCCACTCGGAACCGGGTAGTATGTAAATTAAAACCAAAGATATTTGAAGTTTAGTCTCTATTCCGCTATTTTCGAATAGCAGATTTCGGGATCTTTTTTTTTCTTCAATCAATAGAAGAATATTCACTACAGCTGCGGTGAGGTTCCCAAAAACATATGGAATCGTTCATGACATTCGTCCTTCAATTGTTCTACTACGACTGGATTATCACTTTAACCAGTTCATTTAATTTATCGTCGTGTTACCATCGCCAACCGAGATAGAAAGTTGGATCTAAAATTTTTGCGAAGGATTATTGCCTTGAAAAGTCTTTATAACGGTTCAACACGTACCTCCATGCCATAAACTTGAACCGGTGTACAGATTTTTCCAAGAAATCCTTCAAGAGAAATTCCAGTGAAGAATGGTTCGATTTCAACTCAGTGTTCAATGAAAATGAAATCGATGTAGCCATTCATCAAAGAGAGAGAATTTGTACGTCAGAAGTACTACACAAAGATGGCATAACATCTTGAATGAAGAGTACAATAATAGTAGGTACTCGCAGATTTGTGATGAAGCGCATTGAATTTAGTAATTGAAATGTCGGTCAGAGAACTTGTTACCATATGCTACTGGAGTCAGCCGATAACTATTGAATAAAAGAATGGTAAAATGAATAGTGGGCGGCGATTGACATAGGAAGGTAGGGAGGTAGGTCATTCATTCTACCCATTGTGCATTTTGCCCCATCACAGTAGCTACTGCATTTCTGAGTAGTTCACCAGTAAAATATTGGCAATATGTCTGTTTTATAGATATTTTGATGGGCAATGCTCTACTGAATTATCTCCAATCCTTCCACTGTTAGTATAGATATTTTGATGGACAATGCTCTTCTAAATTATGTTTCCTTCCACTGATAGTGGTCCTGACGAGACTGACCCGTTGAGGTCAGTCCTAACATCCATATGCTATCGCTTTGGAGACATACCAAACATCTCTTTCCCAGGACTCGTTCTTTGAACGGATGGCAAAGCTTTGGAACTCGCTGGCCTCGAGAAGCTGACAGGCTGCAGATATTCAAGAAAAACACCAATTCCTAGCTATACTTTCCCTCGGCTCTCACGATGTTCTCTGAACATTACAGAAGTTTCCTTTCCTTGGGAAACTGAAAAAAATACGAATCTTATTGTTGATGGTCGAGGAGGACTACATTGGGTCTCCCCTAGAATTTGAAGTATTTCCGTTATACAAGAAAATTGCAAGGGTACAACCAGACTCACCTAACCTAACCTAACGTGGTGTTTACCAAAAAATAGTATACATTTTCCATTTCTTCCCTACCGATCCTAGACAAATAGAACGGATGTAACATTACTTCCTGTTCTATTAAAATCCTTTCTGCACCCCGTAGCGCCTCAAACATGCAGATACTCACGTAGTCAACGCAGATATCTATAACGACTATACCAATATCCAATAACAGTACCGGAGGCAAATTGTTCTCACTGAACTTTCTTCGATTTTCACTCGAGCCAAGCAAATTCTCCGCAGAGAAACGAATAAGTAATAGGTACATTTCTTCAAGCTTCTTGAAACAAGCGTGTGCGTTGCCACACAACGAGTAATGATGATGATGAAATGAATAAGTTGAGTTATGATGAGTTTAGCTGTAGTACTTAATAAGGAATGTTGTTGGAGTAGTAAAAAGACTTCCACAGGCAAGGAACTCTATAATTTTGCGGTACTATCAGACCTCGCGATTACGTGAAAAGGAGAAAAGGAAATAGAAACTTGTATATCACTCTTTTGATAATGTATTCAGTCTAAGGGGTATTTCAATGGTCGTTCTGTAATAAATACTGAATTTTAATTAGGGACCAACGCAAACCTCGTTTACAGAAACGTAGGAAGAGGCGGAGGTAAGTTATTTCCATCCTGAGGTCTCAATTTACTTACTCCTCGGTTGTGGTCACTTTACGTTTCGTGGTTTTACCGCTACGTCGCAATAATTTGGTTTGTAATGATGATAATAATAATCTGGTTGAGAGGCATGAGCGACGCATACACAAGATGGAACCTAAGATCAAGTCGGCGAGACAACACGTGTCTCGTATCCAGTGTGTGGTGGACTACGTGGAGGCCAATATGTCTTTAACGCGCGTGCCTTTTTCCATCAAACAGCACTTGACAGGAAACGAATGCTGGTGGCTACAAAAAAAGTCACTTGCGAGGCGGGCGAGAAGTATCGCGGAAAATATGATGTTCCGTGATAAACCTTATCGCTTATTCCAAGAGCCTCCGCGTGTTGTGGAAACATTCTGGTAGAACATCTGCAACTAAACTGGAAAGACCGAAAGACAGAACGACAGAAAGACAAAATGAGAGAACCACAGACAGATATACCAACAGGGTAAGTTAAATAAAACATCGTAAACCGACTAATTCGTGGAAAATCAAATATGCATTTGCTCATGATCGAGATATTGATATATTACCCTCCAATATGATTTGAATTTCCAATTATAGTGAGCCTTCCACACTAGAAATCTTTAATGAAAGAGATAATCATATCATTAGTACTGCAATAAATATTCTAAATCAGGAATGGCACGCTCGCAAACTCAATTACGTTCCTAATTGAAAACTCATTTCTCTATAATTCAGGTGAAATCATCGAGTCTGAGTCTGAATTGTCTATCTGTGACTGACTTTGCTTTCGCGGATAATGATAAATCATGCACCGCCTTGTTATTACATCTAGAACACATACAACCGGCCTTTCTGTGTCTAGGCCAATTATAATTATCAAAATGTATGATGATTGAAACAACTAGAATCTGAAGTTCATCAATTTGCTATGCTGCATGAAAGTTTTTATGGACTCCTACAATATAGATTTTTTTTCAATTTTTTTTTCCTGCAAATAACTGAAATATCTGCTGGCCTGAAAGCTCTGGGATACCCGGTATATGCCCAATCACCATTAACATTTTGTTCCGTACCTACTGATGCAGGTAAAGGGATTATTTCCTTGGCGACCAATTTACATCCGTCCGTATCTGAAACAACAAGTTTTACTGAATAAGATGTTTTCTTGTTGTTTGTTAAAATTGTTTTTTCCGTTAACCAGCTGTCGTCCCCTTACGAACGGCAGCCCTCAAAAGTCGAAACTTGTGCGAGCCAAGGATTAACGAGGTCTTACCTTTTAACGTGCGATTCCTGTGAAAATAAATGGCCCCAAAGATGATCCTGGGGGTACATGGTGTTTTATGAATATTATTTTGAATATTACACCACATCGTCAAAATTAATGAATGAAATATTAAATAAAAACTGGAAACGGATGGCACGTTTGCTAGTTAATTGAGTACATTCACGGTGTAATTTCGAATGAGTGAGGTGTTTATTTACATTGCATATGCCTCAGTGGTTAGGAGAAAATAGCGAATGATAAAAATTTACTTTTAATTGGTAACGTAGTAAATACATACTTCATTGACCAGCATGTTTATTTGTGCGTACTACAAAATATGACGTGAATGAGATTTAGTGCAACATATTCCAGTGGGTTGAGTTCTCTGTCGATAATACTGACTCACAGAACTTTCTCTCAACATATTTTTTTTAGGACATTGGCGTAGAAATTGGGTTATCACTTGAATTGAAATTTTCGAAAAAATTCAAGATTAATTTCAATAGAAATAAAATTGAAGATCATATCAGTCATGAACAATACAGTACAATAAATTATCATCCAGAAAATACAGTACCCAGACAATTTTCAGTACAGCAGGCTGGGGCGGGACGACTCTAATGCTGTCCGACCCACCCTGTCACTGACGAGAGGCAAGAACCTCGAAACGCTTCTGCAGGTGGTCTTCCCCAGCCAAATGAAGGATATTCTACTGCATAATTACTAGAAGCATTTGCAATTGGGTCTTCTTGGAAGATCGTTGCACAAATATCTGTAATAAAATGTCCGTCGTGGTATTAGCCAGGGAAGGAGTTGTTTTCTGTCATATTTTCCACAAAGTGTAAGTATTTCCGGTATTTCCGGCAAAAATTCTTGAACTTTTAGATTGTTGGGTGAAAGCACAAATAAAACGGTCAGGAGTGTTCCGGTCATAAATCCTCATAAAACTGATATGTCGAGGCTAGGGGATGAAGTCATCCATAATACCGCTATCGGTTGTAAGCTACTATTCGAATGTAAAATATTGGATTGGGCCAAGTAGGTAATGAAAATTGAATTGTAGTATTATCCGGTTGACCGAATGGCTTCGGTTTTAAGAAAAGGTCCGTGACTTAGCTGCTTGGTCAATATGGGATTTGGAGAATTTAAATTTGCTGATACTGAAATACTGTAAATGGTTTGGGATGGAAGTTAGATATACCTTCCTTTTGCATATACAATAAATCTATGAATAATTGCCGAATGACATCGAAGTTTTCTGGATGATCTTTCTTGACTAATGGATGGGATAAGACCAATTTTGATTCAAAACAGGGAATTAAAATTTTAATAAAATATCTAATAAAAAAAATCAAAGACAAGCTTTCATTCAAATGCGCTAAAAAGTAAAAAATAATTTCTTTAGATATGTAAGAAGAAGTATACTACATTTATAAAGAAAACATGTATGTTTTAACTGACTTTATTTTAGCAGTTGATCTCTTATGCCAGAAATCATTGTGTCTATCATTGATAATTCCTGGGCGTCCTAGATATTTCATGAGCTCGATGTTAATGACTTTACCATGACCTTCAGGATGCAAGTGCTAGTTTATTTCCTAAATACGTCGTTATGTAGTCTTCCACATTGTCTCCCCATCATATGTATATTTCATTGATGAAAATCAAACGAGAAACGAGGTCCACAATATTAAATTTTTTATTGTCGAATTAGCCAAATTCTAGGGAATACTGCGACATTTCTTAGGCTTCTATTTGAAATCCATTTGTTCGCTTGCACATTCAACTACATATTTATCCTTTTATTTAATGCTAGTATAAAATTATAGTACAATTATTATCATAGAAACACGAAGGCAGAACCTTGAAGAACAATACAGAGTAATTTAGCATTTTTCCTTCTCAACTCAAGCTTACAGTTATAAAATAATCAGCTTACTACCAAGTGTCCCAAAATTATTTGAAACCTCTATGCGCAGTAAAACCTAATAGAAAAATGGTATCTAGCGTTGGGTATGTTTCTTGACCTGTCAAAAAATATACAACTGTCTGGATAAATTATCTTGATAATTAAATTAGAATGGAATGGAATAAAAGGGAATATAATGATAAAATATACAATATTCAGAGGAGTTTGTTCCTGGGAAATATTTCTCTGTCTTTGACCAAAGACCACTTAGCACAACGTTCTTTGGCAATGAATATTCCACCGTTGTTATGGGAGGGGAGACAAGGGGAAGCTGTAACCCTCGCACGTCAGGAAAAAAAAATGTTCCGGTCAACGTAAAAGGTTGCAAATCTGTCAAGTTTGCAGAAGTTTTGGAATTTTTTCAACGAGTATACAGCAAAATTCAAGTTAATTGCAATTTTTACATTTTTCCGGACTTCGGAATAGGTTGCAAACTGAGATTTAGTGCTTCCTCTATGTACCATTCACTTGACCAAAGTTTGAAAACTTTTGGAGTTATTCTTAAATTTTTGATTTTTAATGTTTATCTCTACCGGCCTAAGCTCGTGTATCAATCATCATCAGTAATTAAGTTACAAAGATACTTGCATAAATATCAACAAACTATCAAACGGTGATTTTCAATTATTGCAGGACTTATAATGACTGATGGTATTATAATTACAAGGCTATTCAGCATACATCGACCTCTGATCTTCACAAACGGCAGCCGTGAGAAATAATAAACATGCCTGTCCATTGCATTCAATGGCAATTTAAATGTCCACCTATAGGAATAACTATTCTGTATACTGTGTTCCTTACAGATTTGAACTGAATTATTCATCTCCTGATTTCAAAGAAAAGGAAGATCCAGTGATAGTCAGATATAATCGTGAGAATCAAGGCGAAATTGGAAGTAACTAGCATTGTTCTTGAATCCCTACAGGCTGTATGCCTCGGGAAACACATCTCTAGCCAACTAGCTCTAAATCTTCGACGAGCCGTTGGAAAATCTCCATGGTTCATGAAGGTATTGATGCACTCATCCTTTTCTAATGAATGTATAAGTCAATAAAAAATAAAGCCATTCCCATGCCAGATACCAGAAAAAAACAAGGTCAACTATAACCTGTAATATTTCTTGAAAATCACCAAAGGCCATGTACTTCACCGATATCAAGCACATAGGTTGAGTGCTACAAGGTAATGACGATATCAAAACCAGTCATACAATTAGTCGAGGAAAGTGAAATTCCTTTCCAAAGGTTTGGCAAGAGATCAGAATAGGTATATACGGGGAACCATGGCGTTATGGTACTTTCTGTTGCATAGCATATGGCCTTCCTGCAACATTATTTGCTCTGGTGTCAGGAAATATTCAATATCTTCCAAAATGTATTCTTTCATTTCGTTTTGTTTTGTCATCTTCTACTTCTCACTTCATTTATCGCTCCAATTTCGGAAACACCCTGTATACTTGGATGGAGTATAGCTGTTATTGAAGCAATAAAAATTATTTTGAACGCAAATCTTGAATAGTACCGATTCAACCCTTCGTATCCCCAATTCAGATATTTTTATTTTTGCTCTAGAGTTTCGGAAATAGTCCATTTGAAAATAATTATAAGTTTTTTGAGAATTAAGTTGAGGAAAAAATATATTCGTTTCAAATAGCTATAGAGTTAGTTCAATCAAATTTATTCTTATTCGAAGTAAAAATGGTATTTGAAATGAGTTGTTAATATACTTATAGAAAGATTTTTTAATTCTTCAGAAAATAAGAAAACTTTTGCTAAAAGACAAATGCTATATTCGTTTGAAAGAGGTTGCCAATGTATTAGTGTGAGTAGAATTCTTCTGGTCTCAAAACACATAAATTTTATATATTTTCTTTGTTTCTAGACCAGAAGAATTCTAGTCATTATTATATCTATTTCAATTTGGCTTATTCTCAGTTGAAGTTTTCCTACATGGTGTTTATTTGTAATTGAGTATAGTTCTCCTTGCGGTTATATGAGTCTGTCTGAGCTTTCAGTCAAGACTGCTACTTTTTCTTAGAGTGTATACTTTTTTCTGTTTTTCACAGTACTATACAGGTATAAACGTGGGGAATCTGTACTTATACGGTCCTGCAAATTTCAACGCCGACCGGCATTGCTGAAGTGCTCAAGAATTTTTTGATAACACCAAAAAAATCCAGCTTTCCTGATCAGAAATACCAAATCTTCTCATCGGGATTTTAAGAGCACAATCTCCCATCTTCGTCGAGTAAATATATGTCATCCAAACAATTCGATCTAAGATAATAAAATCATTTCATATTACATGCTGCTTATCAGCAACCCGTTATCTTTCCTAATCTCGTTGACTCAGTTGTTTAGAGGTGTACCTTTGTGGTGGATTGCAGGTGTCCTGAACTCGTAACGCACAACGCACACCATGAAAAAATGTAATTGTTTCTATGAGTGTATTTGAGTTGGAAAGAAGTGCTTTGATGCAAGTGCTTCATTGTACGTGTCTCCAAGAGCGATGAAGATGTGGTGGTGTTTGTTTGGAATCATCCCAGTGTTGGAGGCGTATAATACCGAAGTGAAAATGCCGAATTGTCCGCAAATGTGTCTCTGTGATAACTTTGTCACCAATTGCCAGGGCAACGATTTATCAGAACTTCCTTCAAACATAGATACGAATGTAAGTAATATTACACCTCGGTAACGATATCAGATCTTATTGAACTGATAAGCTTGTAAATAGGAATGAGATTATAATTGTAGGTGCGATGTATCAGCAGTTTTCCATCGTTGCACATCATATAAATAAAATCAAAACTTTTGGGTACTTTTCATTTGCAACTGATTCCTTAAGTTATCAAAGCACATTTCAGAATAGCTCATTTTAGACGAAACTGAAAAGTTGGCTCCCTGCAACTTCAGCAAAATAACGAATACCAACTATACAGGGTGTTACTGATAACATGCGAAAACATTCAGGAGGATATTTATCGTAAATTGTGAGTCTGTGCTAATAAAAAGGTTTGATTCCAACCCTTCAAGACTCATCATCCCTGAAAATACGGAAGTGAAACTGGAGCATATATCTGACAGAAAACAAGTACTGCCCCTTACGGACATTGAATTACATCTGGCATCTATTTGAGCAATGTTCTAATTAGTGGGAATGTGTGGAGAGAAGAGTATTTCCTTTGTCGAAATTACCCGTTTCGTTTGTTTGAAACTCATTTTTCGAACTTAGTTCTAATTCGTGCAAATGAATTCTTGTCTGATCACTGAACTTCAATCCTTCCCGTCATTTTCAAAGTATAGGTACACTTTCTTGATAGCAACTCCTGATTTATTTTATAAACCAATATGATTCACTATACTCAAACAGGATGTGAATTTCCCTTCTCATAGCACTATAAAAATTTTAATAAATCGTCAAACATATTTGGCCGCGATCACTCAGATATCAAGAACACAATCTTTTATTAGTGGCGAATCATGTTTCAAGCCTTTCTTTAGAGTGATGATGTTATGCAGTATTATAATTATTGTACTTTTATCAACATAAACAGTATTTTTATACTTTCCCAAAATGCAATTAACAGTCAATGTTGGCAAGAAAGTTTTCTGAGAAGTACTTAAATTATATACCACTAAGTGAGTTGTAAATAAACTATAGCATAATTTTATTACTGGGCATGAAATATCCAAAGTTCAGTAAGAATAATAGTAATAATACTGCCTCCTATGTGGGTATAGGACGGCTTTTTTTCACAGCTTTCAGTTAACTTACTCTATTCGTTTGTCTGAAATTCTGTCTACTGTCTATGTCTCCGGTTAAAAACTTGCATGTCATTTTTCAAACACTTTGAGCTGAAATTCTGCACACGTTTCAAGAATTGATGATACTACCATAATTTCAAAAAAAAAAAATTACCGCCAGCCTCCCACCTCGTAGGAAATATGTAACTCAAAAAAGTTCACACCCCTGCTCCCCCGAAAATGACGGATGGTTTCGAACATAGAAAATTTAATGCAGGTCGGGGAGATCGGATCCCCATCCATCTCGAAAAAACTTGAAGAAACCTGCGAAAATAATTCCTGGAATAATCCGAAATAGTATTGTGAGATTTGAAAAATTTAATTAAAGAAAAATTACCCGATGTCTCCCAAAAGCTAGATGGAGGGTAAAAATTCGACAAAATTTGTTATGGTTTTGAACGTCCAAAATAAAGGCAAGAAAAATTCTCCAACAAAGCTGGCCCACGTATTTGGTAAATTTCAGTTCAGAACCAATCCACGATCCCAGATTTTTGCTTTCTTCAACTACTGGCAATACCTCATTTCCGATTTTTATTTCCATATCTTCGTGGACCATTTCCATTTTTTGTTATGGGCAGTATAGAGAACTCTTACAATTTATTCAAATCAATGTTTATATCTGTCAAAGCTATGTGAATGAACTACCCGAAAGTGTTGGATCCACCTCCAAAATTAATTACTGTAGCGACAGTTATTAGGTGAATCATTGCTGTCATTGTAAACCATTTTCATTATTCTTTTTCATAATAGACTGGAGTTATTCACGCGTGTATAACCACCGTCCAGGTGAAACAGGATGGAAGTAATGTATGATAATTATTGTTCTGCAATGAATAATTCTAATGCACAACTCTATCTATCATAACTGAAAGATAGTGAATGTTGCGGTGACCTTTACTTGTTTCACGTCTGCTTCTTATTTGATGTTTTATTCATGCAATTTAGAAAGAGGGCCTCATTTGAGAAACGTTCAAAATCTTGTCACCACGGAATTTCAGATGAAGACTGGAAACCAATTGAACACCATTGCTAGAACCTGAAAATAAAAAAATAAACGTGATTGTATAATATAATACGAGGTATTTTCGAATTTCTCTTTTTTTTTTTTCATGGGTTTTGACAACTACAACAATGATCCAGCTACGCTGGGATATAGATTTTTTCTCTTTTCTGTGAATATGAAGAGATTTGATAGAAAACTAAGTGACAAATATGCACCCTTCAGCTCCTTATAGATATAAGGACTCATAGCCAAACTTCCATCTTATTTCTTGCCTCCCCAGTTGTGTTCCTTGCTATCTAGCTCTCAGACCGATTTCTCCACGTGGTGGTCGATGGGGCACCATCAATCATTCCACCGTTAGCGATCACATCAAGACCGGCCCGTCAAGCTGGGTCTTCACATCCGTTCATCATTACTTCGAAGACAGGCTGAACATATCTTTCTCAAGGCTAGTCTTTCCATCGAACGGCAAAACTGCGTCGGGTGGTGTTCCCCAACAAGAACACCAATTCCTGCCATCTGTTCTCCTTGGCTCTTACGATGTTCTCTGAAGTAACAAGATTTTTCCTCTCGTGAGAACAAAAAGGCCGTGATAGTCGTGATGGAAAAGCGTTCGCTTCTTAACCATAAGAGCGTGGGTTCAAATCCTAGCATGGACACCGGTCCCATGCATTGCACGTACTGTCAAATGCCATTCTGCATGCCCAGAAATATATGGCTCTCCAAACTTTATGTTCGATATGCTCTTTTCAGTTCAGCTGGGAATCAAAAATCAATCCAGAGTACTTGACTGAGCTTTTGTATTTGAAGTACCTTCCACTGAGTCGGGCATTTGGGAGATACCCTAGTTTGCGTTCCATGGTGGAAAAAACCAGCTCCAGTACCTTCTCTCTGATGTATTTGTCCATCAGCCTCTCAATTGTCTTCCAGCGGAGATCAAAGTGTTAACTTCGATTATTTTTCAGGTCTCCCTCCTTTATTCAAGCCATTTTATAATTTCATTATCAGTTCTTTCGTACTCAGTTTTCATATAATTAATGATCTCTCTATTCTTTCAGGTCATCAGTTTGGATTTATCCATAAACAGCATCCGGAATATATCCCACGATCTGAAGCTATTAATCCACTTGAAGTATCTCAACATGTCCCACAACAAAATAGACACTCTACGTTTCTCCGATTTCGAAGGCATAAACAAACTGGAGCGTTTGGATTTGTCGTACAACCTTTTTCATGATTGGAGAGACATCCATTCACAAGCTTTCATAAGTTTGAACAGTCTTATATTCCTGGATATGTCAAGTAATCCAATCGGAAGTGTTCCACATTTTTCCAATCATTTTGCTATCGATAAACTAGAGATACTGAAGTTCAATAACTGTTCTATAGAGTCAGTTCCAGCATCAGCTTTCAATAGTGCACAAAGTCTGATAGAGCTGCACTTAGCAGATAATCCAATAAAAGATATCAATGGTACGTTCACGTCGAATAGTGTCAAGTTCATAGACTTCAGCAATTCCCAGCTTGGGAAAATAGGAGAAGATGTTTTTAAAGGACTAACTGTTCTAGAAACCCTTTCATTGATGAATAATGCCAGACTGAGGAAAGTGACTATCAATTCTGCCAGTTTACAGTACGTTGATTTCAGAGACAGTGGTTTGGAAAGTATTCCACGTGGTGGTATGGATGCTCTAGCTAGATTGAATTTATTTGGCAATTTTTTAAGAACACTCAAGAACAATACGTTCTCTAACTACTCCAGCTTGGTATTCTTGAACCTCTCATCTAATGCAATAACAGATATCGAAGAAAATTGTTTCAGAGGACTTGACAATCTGAAATTGATCGATCTATCGCTGAACAAAATATCCTTTTTGAGTGAAAAGACTTTTTTGCCAACGATATCTCTTCAAAAACTGGATATATCACACAACTACATCAGTTCTTTAGATTCTATCACTAGTACATCGCTGAGTAATTTGGACGCAAGCTACTGTGAAATCCACAGCGTGTTGAAATACAGCCTCTCCAACCTCCCAAAGCTGATGCATCTGTCCCTGAAACGGAACTTCATGACGTTCCTTCCCGATGGTTGGGTTGGAGATCGCTTGGTAAACATTGACTTGAGCGACTGCAAAATAAAGAGCATCAATAACAAAACATTTTCCCAAATGCTACATTTGAAAACTCTGGATCTTTCCAGCAACCAACTGAGTTTAATATATCCCAGCTATTTTCCCACATCTATCAAGACATTGAATATTGAAAATAATCAGTGGAGATGTGATTGCAAAGACCTGAAACAAGCGTACGAGTGGCTCCTAGAATTCGGAGACAGCGTAAATGAGCTCATTTGTGATACCCCAGAATATTTTGGAGGCAAAACGTGGCTTGCAGCTTGCCAAAATGAGTGGTACCCACCAAAGAAAAATGAACTCTATTGGTATTCGCTGATTCTCATTACATCAATGGCATTTCTTTTGGTAAGCGTTATTATTATGCGGAAATTGAACGATTTCAAAGAAAAGCGTTTGAGGGAAGAAGATGATAGGAGACGAACCCAAGAGAGAGAGGCTAGGGAAGTTATAGCGAGGATGCAGCAAAGGAGCAGAGAGTATAGGGAGGATGCGATGAGGAACGCTCCTGATCCTAGAGAAAGTCAAGGGCCCCCTTCCTATAACGATGCCCTGCTCCTACCGAGGCTAGATGCTTCGCATCCAAGTTTAGCCGGCAGTCAGCACAGCTTGGCGTCCAGGGGAAGCCACCATGGGAGTAACCCGGAAGTCAATAAAAAAGGGAAGATTAGGAGAAAACGACGAAGAAGGAGGTCTGAGAGCCAATCCAGAGCAACTGCTGACGATACTGACACGTCTGGAGGCGAAAGACCACAGAGGCCAATGGAAAGTGATTTTTAATTCGAGTCATAGAAAGTAGTAAAGTATATTTCTTGCAGAGAACCATAACTAGACTGATAGAATTTAGTATTATAAAACCTCAACGTAATTTTGATTGACATTAATGAAGTGAATTGGTAAATTTGTAATAGTAAACATGTCCCTACATTTATTTTTGTATCAAGGCAAACCTATTATGTTAGTTAAATTCGTCTGAGTTGAAGGGGACTTGCTTGCATCTAAGCAATAAAACACTTGGATGTTGGTGAGTTTCAGTGTAAATAATGTTGATGTATATATTTGGTCATTTTGACTGAAAATTATAAGTTAGATGGTAAATTATCTGAAGTAACTTATTTTTCGCAAAAAGAAGACTATAGGATGAAGATTTTTTCATATTCAGTAATGCTGAATGCCAATGAGTTTTCATCCAGAGTGCCTACAATAATTTATCGTAACCCTACAAAAATAAGATTTTGACTACAAATATTCAATCGTGTTAAAAACTAAATTAGTTTTCAACTGAATACAATAAAGTTGTGATTTAACATTTGGAGTATATTATAGTTTATGAAATACAGGAGAACTTAAAAGAGCTGTCCATCCTGCAGTCAGAAGAATCGCATTTTGGTTTTCCAAAAAGTTGAATTAGGAATAATTTCCAGTAATGACAGTCATCACCGAACCCATTAATAATAATTACCGACCATATTTTTTGTGAGTCGATTCATTCCAAAATCATCTTCTTCTGAAATATTCTAAAATGAGACTTCAAAATGAGCAGAAGGATTATTTAACGTTTGATTCGGCATTTTCTCTATCAGAGACATGCCCACTGAATTGTTCTAATGCTAAACACACTTTTGCCATCGCTCAAATTTGTATTTTTGTAATATATGATGTTAACGGTTTTGGGTTTTTCTTATACAAGTCTGTCGTTCTTTTATAACACCGTACTTTGATGTACTCTTTACCATGTTTGTTTCTTGGGATTTTTTCCCAGTATCCTTTGTGTTTTTCCAGGATCCAGTCTGATGCTTCAGAACCATTTCTTCGTGTCCTGCTTGATGTCACCAAATGGGATCTCACAGGTTGGTTCCGGTCCGATGAGACTTGTTGCTAAGGCTCCTGCGCTTTCATTACCCTGAATGCACCTCTGTCTTTGCTCCCAGAAAAGTTTCGATATGTTCTGTGCTCCTAGATCGCTGATATGTGTCTTTCTACTAGCAAGAATAGGACGTCTACAAGGAAAATCGAAGCAGAGACCTCTGAAAATCATTCGAGGAAAGCCTTAGGGGCGCCGATCAGAGGAACAACAAGGATACATCTGAGGAGGCAACCCTAGATGCGGAGACAGGCACTCTGGAAAAAGAAATCATTGGAAACGAAGGTAACCCCAAAGTACAGGTGGTACCTCCTAAGGTACTACCGAAGCCACCTCCCTGGGAACTTGGGACAGATCCCATGTATCGTGTCACTGTCCTTGGTGGCGACTGGAACACTTATAGGGGAAACTGAAGCATGGACCTCTGTAACTCCTTCGAGGGGAGTCAACCCAACTGCCCCGTGGCCGAACAGAGAAGACTCCAAGGTGAAAAGGGTAACGAAGGGTGCCCCAAATCACAAGTTCGCAGGAAAACCTTACACGGAACGAAGGAACCTCCACGGGTGATTCCAACCCGTCCTCATCCAGCTGAAGATACGCATATGGGTGCACAAAGGGCCAAAACTCGTTAGTTCTACGTTATATTGATATAAAATCTTTGACAATATGTTCATTCATCAATAGTTCCATAACAATATGAGAAATAGTTTGTTTTCATATTACTTGTTTCACTAGAATACCAATTGATTGAATGAGTATTGATGAAGGTTATACAGTATGCGAATCGTGAGTTATTCTATTGTAACATCTAATCAATAGTCCAATTATCAATTATAGAATGATATGATTCCAATTGATTATTTGATTGATACGAATTATGGATTGATTGCACTTCATGTTTTTTTATTATAGATTCATTAACATTCACTCATTCGAAGATGATAGAAAGAATCAGAATCTCGGGCCACAAATTATTTAAAAGGTCGAAGTGCTTGTGAGACCGTATAGCCTGTACAACTCCATCTACAATCTACAAATCAAACTACTACGTTAATTTTCGTTTCATTCCATTTTTATTTCGGTATAGGAAGTCCAAATTCTTCTCATATTTGTACTTTTTAATATTGTAACATATTCATCAACAGTGACGAATGTGAGGTTGCTTATCAGTTACCATCAAAGACAGCAAACATAGCGTTATGTCGTGAATATTTCCATGACGAAAATTATCTTTTGAAATATCACGTAATCCGGAATACCAACCGTGAATAGTTACGAAACAATGACATTGATACTGCTATGAATCTCGAAATTAAACTTTACTCGGACTCTGTGTATTCTTGGTAAGGCTAGGTTCTCCTAGATACACAAATCATATTTTCGATCTTCGTGGGACTGATATACAGTGCTTTCGTAAATTAGAGCATAAATTCGTTAAAAATCAAGCATGTTAAATATTATTTGAGCATTTTTTCGATTGAAAAATACAGGGTGATTCGTGTAGATAGATCATCGATGGTAAAAAAATAAAGAAAAAGAATTTACAATTCAAAAATATGTAATTTCAATGAAATGGTAACTTTTGAAATATATTTTAAATTAGATGTTTCTGATTCGCCAACTAACCCTTCCAATATATTTTTGTCAATGTTTCAGTCGGACTCATTTTATAGCAAAGTCGGGGGCAGCTAGTTGTAATATGAAAAGTCCTCAAATTTACAATAAAAATATTGAGGGTCACTCATCGGTATAAAAACTAGCCTATATCTCAAGTTGGACTACGCGATACACATTTTCAAAATTTCATTGAAATTGGTTGAATGGTTTCAGAGATTAGCGTGAACGAAAGTTTCAACGCACCCTTTCCCCTGGGGACCTTGCTTTCGAACAATCTGGAACCTTCCGGAATCTCTGTTATGGTTGGAGAATATTCTCTTATATCCAGACATTTTTAAAAAGTTTCAAATCTCACGCCCACTCAAACTATAAAAAATATTCAATTTGCAATAAAAAAATGTATCATCTTGTATGTATGACTATTTGAAAATATGGAAAATAAAAATAAATATAGAATTGTTTTATAAAGCTTGGCCTAAAAGCTAGTCCTTAAATTTTTAACGAATTTATCCACATTTTCCGAAGTCACTGTATATTGCATAACCAGAATGAAACAGGGTTGACCGAACTCAGATTTACTTTTACAATATTCCAACTATTAATTGTTGGCACGTTTTCAGTTCTTAGAACATTTACAGTGTTATATCAAAACATTCATTATTTTACAAATTGTGTACCAGGACTATCATAATAGTAGAAACTAATTACCTAAAGTAACCGAAAATAATTACAGTAACAGTAATTACCAATTAACCTCCCAACAGGTTATATCCTAGTCATATTTTCGAACAAAACAATATTTCTTCGCCAGTATTGTGAGATTTTCTGGATATAAAAAGTTGTCTCACCTGTACGATTTTCAAGGTCATGTTCCATATAATTCAATATTATTCTGGTCCAGCATAACAGTTTAATTCATTATTTCATAATATGGTATTATTCAGATTCATGTCTACTAATTTATTAGAACCTTGAACCACGAAAAAACACAGAACATTGGCTTGATTATATTTGAAACATGGCAAGGTTTCCTTGATGTTTTATTCAATGTTCAACCAATTTCTTTACGATATATTGAATGGGTTGTACATTTTCATCACTTAGTTGGTTTTATAGTAGTTTTATAATATCAATTAGGTCTAGAAGATGAAGAGGATGTTCTGAAAATCTACTAATGATTAATAAAATTTTTTTTAACATAGCGTCGATGCTTCTTAATCCAATACTCATGGTTAGAGATTTTGCATAGGAAACGCTCTTCTTGACATGTTTTTTGGGTGATTTTAGCCTTTTCCATTTCTAAATCGCAGGTTGAAGCTGTTCTACAGTCTACGCAGCTCTTCTAGGATTAACAGAGTTATTGGCTCTAGTAGGTGCCTTTTCTGAAATTATCATGAATCATGTGTTAATATCATATTAATATCATATCACTTTGCTGTTAATATCACCCAATACATGAGGAGGGTAATACCGCCCGGGGACGGGTGATATTATACGCCTATTATAATCGACATTTTGTTTCAAAAAACAGTTTTTGTGGTTATTGTCTCAAATAATACAGCACCCTGATCGAATGAAGAAATGCATAAGGCCGTTCTCGAACAAAAAACTTCAATTTATCTGAACAAACAAATCACTTACAGTTTATTTTACCTATCTGAAAAAAATAAGTTCAAATTAACTGAAAGACACTTCTCATTTAAAAAATACGTTGAAAAAAAGTCTATGGAAACTATATTTCTATCAGGTTTGGAGATAACAAGATCCATCTATCGACGAAGTCTCCAAAACCAAACCTGATAGGTGAAGGGTTTTCAGCGAGTTTTGTTAACAGATGCAGATATAGTCTCTGGAACAGTTTTCGAAAATGAGAAGTTTATTCAAGACAACAATCTTGTAAACGCACTAACTCATCGAAGCAAATTAATTTATTTGTTCTTCTAGAATTGCACAGATTTCCTTGGATTCATATTTTTTATTTTCAGATTGTAGAAGGTAAAATCACTAAAAAATTCATGTCGAGAAACCTTGTACCTAGTTGTTCTTTGAAACATAAAGCATTTCTATCATTTCACATAACACATATCCGACATAAAGAGGTTGACTCATTTGAATATTTCTCTGACATATTTCCGAAGAATGAAAGGTCATATGTCAAGCGGAAATATCGGCGGTCTGATGTAGTTATCTTTGTCGTAAACATATCTACTTGTCGAAGCAGCTGGAAATTCGAAACTTTGTTCTGATTATGATTCATAAAAATCATCGGATTATCGTTTGTTACTGTACACTTGAGTTATGTTAATAATTTTGTAGTTTTCCAAAACACGCAACAATGGGGAATTCTCCTCCAGAAGAGAATTGAGTATTTTTTATAAAAGACCTATATAAAACGCCGCATTTGAAACTTACCATTTCAACCATTTCCCTTGAAAAGTTAAGTACCTAAAAATTAAAAATGAGTTTGGACAAGGACAACAAATTCGTTACGTTGATAAGTTAAAGAAAGTTGACTATGTTCTCCTTCTTTTTGTGGCCAGGGCCACAGCAATTCAATACCTTGGTGTTATCATTGACAAAAGGCTGACGTTCCACAAGCATGTGGCCTACATCACCAGCAAAGTTAAAACCATCTTCAAAACCCCCAGATAACACATAAAATAAAGAGGAAGCTTAGATTAATGCAGCAGGCAATCTTTTCCAGACTTATAATTGGCGCCTATGGGTCCACCCCCAATGAGTCGTTATTTGTTGTCTCCGAGTAGTTCCCAATTCACTTGGAACCCAAACAGTAGCCGCTACGAAGCAATCAACTGAACGATAGTGGAGTTGGAGCTAAACAGGATATCCACGGCTTGTGGCAACAGGAATGGAACAACAAAACAGAAGGAATATTGTGCTACTAGATGATACCTGATATAGCCAGATGGATTAATAGCCTTATGATTGATCAGACCAAGCAAACTAGCTTGTACGTTCAGCCCTCTTTCCCCTCTTTCCCAGGATATTATTTTAGTAGATCTGAAATATGTGTTAGTTAACAGTTTCACTCTATATTTCGATACGATAATCTTTATTTCCACCAACTATTAAATCTACCGATTTGTGAAATACAATAATGTAAATGCATTAATTTTAAGCACTCATTACATTGGGAATGAGAATTAAAAATGCTTATAATCGGCTTACTCCCATAAAATATGGTGCAAAGTGAAGTTCACCTTTTGAAAATGTACACGAATGAAATATGGATAATGAATAACTTGTTTTGAAATTATTATTTGAGGTATGTTTCACAGATTCAAGTCAAACGTGTTCGGTTTCATTCACTATGACATGAAGTCTTTGTTATTCAACTTGCAGGACTGATGTCTCCCATACGTGAATATACAAATACAAACAATCCTGGTATTAGCCAGGGAATTAGTTATTTTCTGATAGGTATTTGTAACATTTAGCATACGTTGAAGGTGTATATGGGAATAAAAAGGGTAAAACATCGGTCGGCAACGGCTATAGGTATTGAACAATCTCCGAAAAGAACTCTGAGCTTTGTGTTCAGATATCTGACTGAATCTCTTATAGGTTTAGATGTTATACCTAGAGCAAATTCGATTCATTCATTTTTTTTATGAATCTCTCCCATAGTTGAGGTAAGTAAGCTGTCATGATTCGTCTATGTTTTCAGTTCTCGTCATAGATGAGTTGGTTTTCTATAAACTAAACATCTTCCTTTTCCATTGTGAAGTTTATGTACTCTGTGATGTTGTTGAGGTGGTGCAGAAAAGCATCCAGTTCTTCATCTCCGTGGTTCCATATAATCATCCATTCACCTATCTCAACCATATTCGGGACTTCTTGTTGGCTTTCTCAACAACGGAAGCCTCAAACCATTCCGTGTAGATGGTTGCTGCAGTCAGCTCTAATATGATCCCCTTGGTAGTCCATCCTCCTGGGAGAAAAATCGATCTTTTTCCTGAAAGTTACTACAGCATTCTAGAAGTTTCATAATGCCTCACACCGGTAGGCTTCTCTTCTCCTCCAGTTCTTCACCCTGAACTGGGACACTAGTATTAAGACTATTCATTTCTAAACTGACGAATTGGTCTTCTGACGTAATGATGATATCTCCCAAGAAATCAGCGAAATGTCTGGACATAGGACCGAGTCTTTTCTTGTGGAGATTGTCTTTCTGAAGCTGGTTATCGGTTTCGAAGGAACATCTACCTAGTAGACTAGGCTCATCACCAGTAGGTCTCTGACGACAAAAGTATATTATCAATCCACAAATCCTGTTAACTTCTAAACAAAAATCGGTACATTAACAATAAATTTCTTTCCCAATCTACCGTAAAGTTCAAATAATATGATAATATTTCAATGTCAGGTCATCGACCATGCAGCATAGTAAAACGACTGTTATATAATGATTTTTGCTTGTACAACAAAGTTTTTTTTGCAAACCTAGAGGTTTTTCACATATCACAGTCAACCGCAGTAGAAGTATTACACGCGAATATTGAATATGACGCCGGAACTGATATAGACATTGAATATACTGAGTGTTCCTAAGCTGTTCCGTGGATCACGAGTTACAAATATCCTAAAAAAATATGTATCAGTTCAACTTCTTCGAAAAATCACCCTGTTTTTCGTACAATTTTAATTCTGAAATTTAATCATTCAAATTATGAATAATGCATTATCTGTTTGTGTCTCTACATATGCAAAGTCCTCAAAGCCAAGGTGATTGTTCGATGTTCATACTGATGATGATATGTTATAATTATTAGTTATTGTTAACTGTTGACATCTTCCATTCAATTGAAATATGATTGCGTATGAAGACAAAAAAATAAAGAGAATTGTTTACGCAAATGAATTACCTGCAGTAAATTACATTACACAATCACTACTGAATTAGAACCAAGTAGTGGTGGGACTAGTTAATTTATATGGTATTTGCTTATAACTAGGTTGTTCATATAATAATGAGAATTCTACAAAAAACTTATGGAAGTGCAAAAACTACAATTTTTTGAAAGATTTTTTCCAATTCGAATCTTGGAATACCAACTTTGATCTCGGAACTCTGACTTAGATCTTCTAAGTCCTACTTGGATCCGGAAATTCTGACTTAGATGTCATAATTCCGGTTTAGACCTCAGAATTCCGACTTAGATCTCAGAATTCCGACTTAGATCTCGAAATTCTGACTTAAATCTCGGAATTCCGACTCATATCTTGTCTCAGAGATCTCTTGCAAAGTTGTTCCTTCAAAGTAAGTATCTTTGCAAACATGTCTGACCGTATTATTCGATATTCCTCTAGATAAAAGTTAGGAAAGTAATTTGTTTTCTATTGGAAATATGCCACCATATATAGTTAAAGTTATTCTTAAAATATTGGTTTTGACTGTTTCACAGTGGCTGAATCATTATTGCTTCCTGAAACAGTATGTTTAACATATTAAACTTATAGTCCACAAATAAGTTTGAACTCCGAGATCTAAGTAGGAATTCCAATATCTGAGTCAGAATTCCGAGATCAAAGTCAGAATTCCGAAATCTTAGTTGACATTCTGATATCCAAATCAGAATTTTAAGATCTAAGTCGAAGTTCCCAGATCTAAATAAAAATTGTGCGATCTAATTCAGAATTTAGAGAGCTAACTCAGAATTGGTAATTCCCAGATGTAAGGTTGTCGAGATCTAAGACGGAATTACTAGACCTGAGTCGGAACTACGAGGTCCAAGTCAGAACTATGAGATCCAAGTCAGAACTACAAGATCAAAATTAGTCAAAATTCCGATAACAAAGTCGGATTTTTGAGATCTAAGTCAGAATTCCGATATCTTAGTCAGAATTCCAACGTATAAGTTGGAATTCCCAAATATAAGTCGGAATTTTGACAATCAAGTCGGAATAGTTATCCGGCTTGTTTAGTACAAAACTCAGTAATACTTACAGTAAAACCAGCCTAGCTGAAAACGTGAAAACGTCATGCGCACTCCTAGCACAACGGATTATAGTCCGTAATACATCCAGTGATAAAGCACTACTATTATATCAGGTGAGGTCAACATGAACAATCATTCGAATGTGTAGCGTAATTGATAATTAGCACCTCACAGAATGATGTAGTTTTTTTCTTTTAATCGAACGTCATAGCTACGCCAAGAAGAGACATCAACAACGTAGGTAGACGTAAAACAAAAACATAATCTTATGTAATGATATGAGCACTAACCAGAAGTATAATTATTTAATTATTTTAAAATTGTCGCTATTTTCTAGAGGCTAATACATCCAGTGGCGGTTAGCGTTGATTTTGAAATAAACATTTTTTTAAAGAAGGACATGAAATTGATTACCTACTTATTTGTATTTCGGATTTCCATTATCAAATTTATCGAGGTATTAGTAGTATTCAGATCCGCATTTATATTTGATATTTCGAATTTGAATGGCAAAAAAAATATTAATGAAATTCAAAGAAAAATTTGATGGTTGCAAAGAGAATGGAATGGAACTAACCTTGTGCAAAATTATCCCGTACAATTATATACTGATTATCGGTTAATTTGAGGAACAATATATATATATATATATATATATATATATATATATATATATATACAGTGAAACCAATCTAACGATAGATTTTAAATTGCGCGCGATCATATACGTAGTTATTTGAGTTCTTTTTGGATTGAGCATAATTCGTTGATTTCGTTTATTCAAAACTATTATTCAGCTATTGTATTTTGTCGTTTCAAACCTGACCACAGGCAAGAGTTCTTATCATCACGTTAAACTTATCTTCTATTGTAAACCATCGAGAGACAAATACAGGTATTTTCGATGAATCATGAATTTCTGCTGCTTGACTTTTGTACATGACAAACCTAATTTTAGGTTATTTTGTCGTACCTCTAATCGATGAGATCATTCTAATGATTTTTGCTCTAAAGTTCAACAGTTAGGTGTATCACGAAGTTAGTTTTATTGTTTGATTTCAATCTAATCGGTTCATATGATTCACCAGATAATCAAATTCCATGAGAGTTCGTCCAGGTTGTTTTTTGCATACATCGGTACATCAATAGGGATTGTGTTAGTAACATTAGTTCGATCAATCTATTCATCCTTATTCTACACCATCGAGCAGCACATAACAATGACAAGGATAAAGCAGAACTGGTCTGGAGTTATTGCCTCCAAAAGATATCATATCATCGATGAAGAATTCTTGCACTGACTGTGACTGGATCAGAGTGAGCTGAAGCTAAAAATGGCTTTCTGTTTCGTGTCAAAGAGTATTTCACTTCCTATCAACTGATTTATAAGTCACAAATCCCACCTATCCTAGAATACTGTTCCTATACAAGGAGTACATCAGCACCCAAACACACATTGAGTCTTTTAGATTCTGTTCAAAAAAATAGCCATTCGTCTCGTCGGTGTGACTTCGCTCACAAGCTTGCTCACTTCTCTGGAACGCCGCAGAATGGTTGGCGATATGTCTCTGTTTTATAGATAATTTCATGGACGATACCCTTCCGAAATGTCATCAATCGTTCCACCGTTAGCGGTTCATCGAGACTGACCCTTCGAGCTCAGCCTCACATCCATATGCCGTCACTTTGGAGACATACCAAAAATCTCTTTTCCAGGGACCGTTCTTTCATCGAACGGCAAAGCTTTAGAAGTCGCTGCCTCGAGAGGTGTTCCCTGAGGCATACAGCCTTCAGAAACTTAAGAAAAACATCAATCCAATTCCTACCTACTTTCCCTCGACTCGTACGATGTTCTTTCAAACTTTACAGGATTTTCCTATTCGTAGGAACCAGAACTTAAAATAACAAAATTCAAAAAGATATCACCAGGGCGTTTCTTGAAATATCTCAATTTTAGAAAATATGGTTTATATACCCAACGTGGATACGATTATCGAATGCTATTAACTCGTTTCGATATTGTTTCGCTTGAAAAACGTCGTTATTAATAGCGTTAGTTTTTTGTACAAACTTATGCATGATTTAGTGGACTCAATCGAACTGCTACAATGCATTTATTTCAGTATTACACCGAGGTTGAATACTAGACATAAGTCAACATTCCACCTGACCACTCCATGAACTTAATCTCGTAACCAAGTGTCTCATTTACGTTATTTTTCCAACTTTAATGGAGTAGGATCAAACTGCGACATTTTCAACAATTCCTTCCCATAATTCATAGTCCTCAGGCCCGATACCAGGAAATAGCTATTTGTATTACAAGGGAGGAAAGTGCCACTTTTCCTCCCGTAGTAAGCAACTTGGTACAGTCTGTGAAAAATTGATACACATTAAAAATGGAGATTCAATCGAATCTTAACAGCAAAGTTTTAAATAGTTGGACACGGGAAGTGATAGCTAATGTTATTCATTTTATGCGAAAGGGTGCGAAAAACAATGAACCATTTTGTATCAAAATTATTTTATTCTGTTAATTCTTCCACCTTCATAATGATTCATATATTTGTGTATCCGACTGTACATGTTTTTACTCACTGACCCGAGCGTACAGTCTATCCTTCTCCTTCCGACTGCCTTCTCACGTTATTCTTTGCGCATTGGAGTGGGAGTTTAACATTTTCAGCTATGTTTGATTTACTGTACTAGGTACTCGTGAAGTTCCTGTCCCAGCCCGAAAAATGGTACAGATTGGACTTCCGCAAAGTCTGTTTTTTGACACCAATATTCAATTGACCTTATATAGAAGGGTGGCAGGTTAGAAAATAAATTGATACACCTATCATCTTCGGTAGATCACCCTGTTTAGCAACGTATCCAATTATCAGACACTAGTCTGTGAATTTTTCAATGATTTACACTTAGTAACTAATAGTCGTAACTAACAGTTGTAGGCCTAGGTAATCATGTAGCAAAAGCAAACACCATATTCATTTTTACGGCAGACATTTACCTTGCATGATTAGGTGAAGGACAGACAGTTCAACCATGTAAATGTCTTGCCGTAAAAACCATACCGGGTGTCATAGCAAGAATCGATAAATTGATGAAAAATTTATTCCTCGAATAATATGATAATGTTCTGTTGAATAAAAATTGCGATTTTTTTGTATAAATGATATAATTCAGTTAGACGTTATCTTCCAAATGCAATAAATTCCCCGATTTGTTTTCGGTATGAGTAAATATATTGCTGGCATTTTTTATAAATTTCCAGTGGACTGCCTCGTTGAAAATCTTGACAGCTGAATTATGTTTTGGCACACAGTACATGAAATTATGTCTATGAATATCATTCTTTTTTCAATGTGCTTATGAAACCAGTTGGGTTGCAACATATACGCATTGGACGTACATTCTCATTCTTCGCCCCCCCAAACAGCGAAAGCTAGCTACCTATACAGTGCGCTCATTTAGTATGAAAACATGTAAGTATTCAATGGAATGTTCCGAGATGTAAAAGCCATTTTTCCATTTTCAAATGTATCACCCTGTATATGTTCGAATTAACTACTAGAGTTTTTTGTGGTCGATTCAATGATCTATGCTTTGATATAAAAATGATCTTGAAATGCCTTTGAAAAAACAATTTGAGGTCAAACGAAAACAGCAGGGGGTGGGGGAGGTATTCATTGTCAGTCGATTCAAATAGTTCATCGAGATATATCTAAATACTGGCGCCTGTCTGATGAATCACTGAAGAAAATTATTGAATTAAAGTTATAAATAAAATATCTATAAAAAATCTTTTTGAAAAAGTTTTATTATAAACTATTATACTAAGTAATAAAAAATACTATTCAGGCTCTGAAAACAAGAAACAAGTCCTCTAAACGAAGCAACTTCTCGGGCCAAATTAATTCAATTGCCCTTCTACACTTCTGTAGATTCTCTTTATTTTTTTTTTTTTTTGAAGAGTGGAAGGTAAAATGTTAAAAGGTCCAAATAAGAGCCATTCGTATCTTCAGTGATACTCCGCTCATTTCTCTGGAACGCCGCAGAAAGGAATTATCATCCAGCTTTCCACCGTTAGCGGTCCCATCGAGACTGACCCGTCGAGCTTAGTCCTCACATCCATATGCCGTCACTTTGGAGACATGCCGATCATCTCTTTTACAGGACTCGTTCCACCAACGAGCGGCAAAGCTTTGGAACTGGCTGCCTCGGGATACAGCATACAGCCAACAGAAATTCAAGAAGAACACTAATTCCTACCTACTTTCCCTCGGCTCTCATGATGTTCACTGAACAATACTGGATTTTCCTTTTCGTGGGAACCAGAACTGAAAAAAAAATAAGTTATAAAATGTTCTCAATCTGCTACTCATAAACCAAATATTCTTTTTTGTCATATAATGTTGTGTCGTCCTGTCAAGGTGCCACACCAAAAACCAACAAACTATTCGTAATAAGTAGTAAGTTATTCCCAATAATTTCCTCGTTGGGCCATTCTATTTATCATAAACAATTGATATCAATGTTTTTGCTGCAATAATACAATGCATTGATCTCTGTAGGAGAACGCCTGTTGACTTTTAATACATAGTTTCCTCGTATTGTTGTTAACCGTGTTCATTTGTTCGAAGGCATGTTGAAAGATACAAAACTGATTATTCTTAACACGTCTCATTTATGCATTTATGTTAATGATAAAACATTCCGGATATCCCACTAACTAAGACTAGCTATCGAATCCTTTGTATTATTGTCATTTCACCGAACATTAAAATTTGAATTATGAGACTTGGATACGAATGAATAAGAGTGTTATTATTTGGTGATTGTCGGTGATTTAAACAAAATAACAACCGCACCAGTATCCCACTTGCATATAACGAATGGTCATACTAAATATAGGTGTATTTTTGGATTGCCACTCTACATAGTGGTTTAATATTGTTCATTGTTCAACAAGGGATGAATATTCACCAAAGTATGATTAATTGGTGTTTGAACGTTTTTTGTTAGGAGAGAAGAAATAGGATATATCGGTATGGGAAGTCAGTTATTATTTGAATTCGGTGTGATACAGTCGAAAATATATTGGAGTTTACTATTAAACTGAGTTTCATCAATTTCTCATCACAAATAATTGAAGTGTATTACCAATATAATCGGTTCATTGAAGACGCTCATTAAGAAGAAAAATAATAACTTCCTTGTAGACAACAAATAAATATTAGGTACCTAGTGTCAAGTTGCCATGAATTTTGGGTGTCAGGCTGAGGCTGGTAATCATTTTTTACATTTTCGGAATCAGCATGAAATTTTGAGTATATCGGTGGTAATTTCGAGTGAATCTGATGACTTTGAATTTTTGGCCATCATCCATCCATCGTGATATACTCGACTTTTTTATCCGTCAATTTTTTTCGTTCAAATTCTCAGTACACACTAAGTTGGCCATTTCAAATCGATTGGCGTTCGCAGAATTGGTCTATCTCTAACCGTTCTCGAGTTGGTCAGCTCTGAATCACTTTTCGAATGGTTTTTTTGGCGCCAAAAATATTTCCAATGAGTTTTCGACATTTTTGTTCAAAGATTCGGAATCAGCACGTCAAAATACGTCCGAGGAAAGAAATGTGAAATTCAACCAATGATAAATAAAAAAGTTCAAAAAATCCATCCATCATCAATCATCATGATATACTCGACTTTTTAATCCGTCGATTTTTTTTGTTAAAATTCTCAGTACATACTGATTTGGCCATTTCAAATCGATTGGCGTTCGCAGAATTGGTCTATCTCTAACCGTTCTCGAGTTGGTCAGCTCTGAATCACTTTTCGAATGTTTTTTTTGGCGCCAAAAATATTTCCAATGAGTTTTCGACATTTTTGTTCAAAGATTCGTAATCAGCATGTCAAAATACGTCCGAGGAAAGAAATTTGAAATTCTAACAATGATAAATAAAAAAGTTCAAAAAATCCATCCATCATCAATTATCATGATATACTCGACTTTTTTATCCGTCAATTTTTTTGTTAAAATCCTCAGTACATACTAATTTGGCCATTTCAAATCGATTGGAGTTCTCAGAATTAGTCTATCTCTAACCGTTCTCGAGTTGGTCAGCTCTGAATCACTTTTCGAATGGTTTTTTTGGCGCCAAAAATATTTTCAATGAGTTTTCGACATTGTTGTTCGAAGATTCGGAATCAGCACGTCAAAATACGTCCAAAGATAAAAATTTCAAATTCAAAAAATGAAAAATAAAAAAGTTCAAAAAATCCATTTATCATCCTTCCATCGCGATATACTCGACTTTTTTGTCCGTCGATTTTTTTCGTTCAAAATCTCAGTACATACTAATTTGGAAATTTCAAATCGATCGGCGTTCTCAGAATTTGTCTATCTCTAACCGTTCTCGAGTTGGTCAGCTCTGATTCACTTTTCGAATGTTTTTTTTGGCGCCAAAAATATTTCCAATGAGTTTTCGACATTTTTGTTCAAAGATTCGGAATCGGCACGTCAAAATAGTCCGAGGGAAGAAATTTGAAATTCAAACAATGATAAATAAAAAAGTTCATAAATCCATCTATCATCCATCCATCGTGATATAATCGACTTTTTTATCCGTCGATTTTTTTTGTTAAAATCCTCAGTACATACTAATTTGGCCATTTCAAATCGATTGGAGTTCTCAGAATTAGTCTATCTCTAACCGTTCTCAAGTTGGTCAGCTCTGAATCACTTTTCGAATGTTTTTTTTGGCGCCAAAAATATTTCCAATGAGTTTTCGACATTTTTGTTCAAAGATTCGGAATCGGCACGTCAATATAGTCCGAGGGAAGAAATTTGAAATTCAAACAATGATAAATAAAAAAGTTCAAAAAATCCATCCATCATCAATCATCATGATATACTCGACTTTTTTATCCGTCGATTTTTTTTGTTAAAATTCTCAGTACATACTAATTTGGCCATTTCAAATCGATTGGCGTTCTCAGAATTGGTCTATCTCTAACCGTTCTCGAGTTGGTCAGCTCTGAATCACTTTTCGAATGGTTTTTTTGGCGCCAAAAATATTTCCAATGAGTTTTCGACATTTTTGTTCAAAGATTCGTAATCAGCATGTCAAAATACGTCCGAGGAAAGAAATTTGAAATTCAATAAATGAAAAATAAAAAAGTTCAAAAATCCATCTATCATCCCTCCATCGTGATATAATCGACTTTTTTATCCGTCGATTTTTTTTGTTAAAATTCTCAGTACATACTGATTTGGCCATTTCAAATCGATTGGCGTTCGCAGAATTGGTCTATCTCTAACCGTTCTCGAGTTGGTCAGCTCTGAATCACTTTTCGAATGGTTTTTTTGGCGCCAAAAATATTTCCAATGAGTTTTCGACATTTTTGTTCAAAGATTCGGAATCAGCACGTCAAAATACGTCCGAGGAAAGAAATGTGAAATTCAACCAATGATAAATAAAAAAGTTCAAAAAATCCATCCATCATCAATCATCATGATATACTCGACTTTTTAATCCGTCGATTTTTTTTGTTAAAATTCTCAGTACATACTGATTTGGCCATTTCAAATCGATTGGCGTTCGCAGAATTGGTCTATCTCTAACCGTTCTCGAGTTGGTCAGCTCTGAATCACTTTTCGAATGGTTTTTTTGGCGCCAAAAATATTTCCAATGAGTTTTCGACATTTTTGTTCAAAGATTCGTAATCAGCATGTCAAAATACGTCCGAGGAAAGAAATTTGAAATTCAATAAATGAAAAATAAAAAAGTTCAAAAATCCATCTATCATCCCTCCATCGTGATATAATCGACTTTTTTATCCGTCGATTTTTTTTGTTAAAATCCTCAGTACATACTAATTTGGCCATTTCAAATCGATTGGAGTTCTCAGAATTAGTCTATCTCTAACCGTTCTCAAGTTGGTCAGCTCTGAATCACTTTTCGAATGTTTTTTTTGGCGCCAAAAATATTTCCAATGAGTTTTCGACATTTTTGTTCAAAGATTCGGAATCGGCACGTCAAAATAGTCCGAGGGAAGAAATTTGAAATTCAAACAATGATAAATAAAAAAGTTCAAAAAATCCATCCATCATCAATCATCATGATATACTCGACTTTTTTATCCGTCGATTTTTTTTGTTAAAATTCTCAGTACATACTAATTTGGCCATTTCAAATCGATTGGCGTTCTCAGAATTGGTCTATCTCTAACCGTTCGCGAGTTGGTCATCTCTGAATCACTTTTCGAATGGTTTTTTTGGCGCCAAAAATATTTCCAATGAGTTTTCGACATTTTTGTTCAAAGATTCGGAATCGGCACGTCAAAATAGTCCAAGGGAAGAAATTTGAAATTCAAACAATGATAAATAAAAAAGTTCAAAAATCCATCTATCATCCATCCATCGTGATATAATCGACTTTTTTATCCGTCGATTTTTTTTGTTAAAATCCTCAGTACATACTAATTTGGCCATTTCAAATCGATTGGAGTTCTCAGAATTAGTCTATCTCTAACCGTTCTCAAGTTGGTCAGCTCTGAATCAATTTTCGAATGGTTTTTTTGGCGCCAAAAATATTTTCAATGAGTTTTCGACATTGTTGTTCGAAGATTCGGAATCAGCACGTTAAAATACGTCTAAGGATAAAAATTTGAAATTCAAAAAATGAAAAATAAAAAAGTCAAAAAATCCATCTATCATCCTTCCATCGCGATATACTCGACTTTTTTGTCCTTCGATTTTTTTCGTTCAAAATGTCAGTACATACTAATTTGGAAATTTCAAATCGATTGGCGTTCTCAGAATTGATCTATCTCTAACCGTTCTCGAGTTGGTCAGCTCTGAATCACTTTTCGAATGGTTTTTTTGGCGCAAAAAATATTTCCAATGAGTTTTCGACATTTTTGTTCAAAGATTCGGAATCAGCACGTCAAAATACGTCCGAGGAAAGAAATGTGAAATTCAAACAATGATAAATAAAAAAGTTCAAAAAATCCATCCATCATCAATCATCATGATATACTCGACTTTTTAATCCGTCGATTTTTTTTGTTAAAATTATCAGTACATACTAGTTTGGCCATTTCAAATCGATTGGCGTTCGCAGAATTGGTCTATCTCTAACCGTTCTCGAGTTGGTCAGCTCTGAATCACTTTTCGAATGGTTTTTTTGGCGCCAAAAATTATTCCAATGAGTTTTCGACATTTTTGTTCAAAGATTCGGAATCAGCACGTCAAAATACGTCCGAGGAAAGAAATTTGAAATTCAAACAATGATAAATAAAAAAGTTCAAAAAATCCATCCATCATCAATCATCATGATATACTCGACTTTTTTATCCGTCAATTTTTTTCGTTCAAAATCTCAGTACATACTAATTTGGCCATTTCAAATCGATTGGCGTTCTCAGAATTGGTCTATCTCTAACCGTTCGCGAGTTGGTCAGCTCTGAATCACTTTTCGAATGGTTTTTTTGGCGCCAAAAATATTTCCAATGAGTTTTCGACATTTTTGTTCAAAGATTCGGAATCGGCACGTAAAAATAGTCCGAGGAAAGAAATTTGAAATTCAATAAATGAAAAATAAAAAATTTCAAAAATCCATCTATCATCCCTCCATCGTGATATAATCGACTTTTTTATCCGTCGATTTTTTTTGTTAAAATTCTCAGTACATACTAATTTGGCCATTTCAAATCGATTGGCGTTCGCAGAATTGGTCTATCTCTAACCGTTCTCGAGTTGGTGAGCTCTGAATCACTTTTCGAATGGTTTTTTTGGCGCCAAAAATATTTCCAATGAGTTGTAGACATTTTTGTTCAAAGATTCGGAATCAGCACGTCAAAATACGTCTGAGGAAAGAAATTTGAAATTCAAACAATGATAAATAAAAAAGTTCAAAAAATCCATCCATCATCAATCATCATGATATACTCGACTTTTTTATCCGTCGATTTTTTTCGTTCAATATCTCAGTACATACTAATTTGGCCATTTTAAATCGATTGGCGTTCTCAGAATTGGTCTATCTCTAACCGTTCGCGAGTTGGTCAGCTCTGAATCACTTTTCGAATAGTTTTTTTGGCGCCAAAAAAATTTCCAATGAGTTTTCGACATTTTTGTTCAAAGATTCGGAATCAGCACGTCAAAATACGTCCGAGGAAAGAAATTTGAAATTCAAACAATGATAAATAAAAAAGTTCAAAAAATCCATCCATCATCAATCATCATGATATACTCGACTTTTTTATCCGTCGATTTTTTTCGTTAAAAATCTCAGTACATACTAATTTGGCCATTTCAAATCGATTGGCGTTCTCAGAATTGGTCTATCTCTAACCGTTCGCGAGTTGGTCAGCTCTGAATCACTTTTCGAATGGTTTTTTTGGCGCCAAAAATATTTCCAATGAGTTTTCGACATTTTTGTTCAAAGATTCGGAATCGGCACGTCAAAATAGTCCGAGGAAAGAAATTTGAAATTCAATAGATGAAAAATAAAAAAGTTCAAAAATCCATCTATAATCCCTCCATCGTGATATAATCGACTTTTTTATCCGTCGATTTTTTTTGTTAAAATCCTCAGTACATACTAATTTGGCCATTTCAAATCGATTGGAGTTCTCAGAATTAGTCTATCTCTAACCGTTCTCGAGTTGGTCAGCTCTGAATCACTTTTCGAATGGTTTTTTTGGCGCCAAAAATATTTTCAATGAGTTTTCGACATTGTTGTTCGAAGATTCGAAATCAGCACCTCAAAATACGTCCAAGGATAAAAATTTGAAATTCAAAAAATGAAAAATGAAAAAGTTCAAAAAATCCATCTATCATCCTTCCATCGCGATATACTCGACTTTTTTGTCCGTCGATTTTTTTCGTTCAAAATCTCAGTACATACCAATTTGGCCATTTCAAATCGATTGGCGTTCTCAGAATTGGTCTATCTCTAACCGTTCTCGAGTTGGTCAGCTCTGAATCACTTTTCGAATGGTTTTTTTGGCGCCAAAAATATTTTCAATGAGTTTTCGACATTGTTGTTCGAAGATTCGGAATAAGCACGTCAAAATACGTCCAAGGATAAAAATTTGAAATTCAAAAAATGAAAAATAAAAAAGTTCAAAAAATCCATCTATCATCCTTCCATCGCGATATACTCGACTTTTTTGTCCGTCGATTTTTTTCGTTCAAAATGTCAGTACATACTAATTTGGAAATTTCAAATCGATTGGCGTTCTCAGAATTGATCTATCTCTAACCGTTCTCGAGTTGGTCAGCTCTGAATCACTTTTCGAATGGTTTTTTTGGCGCCAAAAATATTTCCAATGAGTTTTCGACATTTTTGTTCAAAGATTCGGAATCAGCACGTCAAAATACGTCCGAGGAAAGAAATTTGAAATTCAAACAATGATAAATAAAAAAGTTCAAAAAATCCATCCATCATCAATCATCATGATATACTCGACTTTTTTATCCGTCGATTTTTTTCGTTCAAAATCTCAGTACATACTAAATTGGCCATTTTAAATCGATTGGCGTTCTCAGAATTGGTCTATCTCTAACCGTTCGCGAGTTGGTCAGCTCTGAATCACTTTTCGAATAGTTTTTTTGGCGCCAAAAATATTTCCAATGAGTTTTCGACATTTTTGTTCAAAGATTCGGAATCAGCACGTCAAAATACGTCCGAGGAAAGAAATGTGAAATTCAAACAATGATAAATAAAAAAGTTCAAAAAATCCATCCATCATCAATCATCATGATATACTCGACTTTTTAATCCGTCGATTTTTTTTGTTAATATTCTCAGTACATACTAATTTGGCCATTTCAAATCGATTGGCGTTCGCAGAATTGGTCTATCTCTAACCGTTCTCGAGTTGGTCAGCTCTGAATCACTTTTCGAATGGTTTTTTTGGCGCCAAAAATATTTCCAATGAGTTTTCGACATTTTTGTTCAAAGATTCGGAATCAGCACGTCAAAATACGTCCGAGGAAAGAAATTTGAAATTCAAACAATGATAAATAAAAAAGTTCAAAAAATCCATCCATCATCAATCATCATGATATACTCGACTTTTTTATCCGTCGATTTTTTTCGTTAAAAATCTCAGTACATACTAATTTGGCCATTTCAAATCGATTGGCGTTCTCAGAATTGGTCTATCTCTAAACGTTCGCGAGTTGGTCAGCTCTGAATCACTTTTCGAATGGTTTTTTTGGCGCCAAAAATATTTCCAATGAGTTTTCGACATTTTTGTTCAAAGATTCGGAATCGGCACGTCAAAATAGTCCGAGGAAAGAAATTTGAAATTCAATAAATGAAAAATAAAAAAGTTCAAAAATCCATCTATCATCCCTCCATCGTGATATAATCGACTTTTTTATCCGTCAATTTTTTTTGTTAAAATTCTCAGTACATACTAATTTGGCCATTTCAAATCGATTGGCGTTCGCAGAATTGGTCTATCTCTAACCGTTCTCGAGTTGGTCAGCTCTGAATCACTTTTCGAATGGTTTTTTTTGGCGCCAAAAATATTTCCAATGAGTTTTCGACATTTTTGTTCAAAGATTCGGAATCGGCACGTGAAAATAGTCCGAGGAAAGAAATTTGAAATTCAATAAATGAAAAATAAAAACGTTCAAAAATCCATCTATCATCCCTCCATCGTGATATAATCGACTTTTTTATCCGTCGATTTTTTTTTTGTTAAAATTCTCAGTACATACTAATTTGGCCATTTCAAATCGATTGGCGTTCACAGAATTGGTCTATCTCTAACCGTTCTCGAGTTGGTCAGCTCTGAATCACTTTTCGAATGGTTTTTTTGGCGCCAAAAATATTTCCAATGAGTTTTCGACATTTTTGTTCAAAGATTCGGAATCAGTACGTCAAAATACGTCCGAGGAAAGAAATTTGAAATTCAAACAATGATAAATAAAAAAGTTCAAAAAATTCATCCATCATCAATCATCATGATATACTCGACTTTTTTATCCGTCGATTTTTTTCGTTAAAAATCTCAGTACATACTAATTTGGCCATTTCAAATCGATTGGCGTTCTCAGAATTGGTCTATCTCTAAACGTTCGCGAGTTGGTCAGCTCTGAATCACTTTTCGAATGGTTTTTTTGGCGCCAAAAATATTTCCAATGAGTTTTCGACATTTTTGTTCAAAGATTCGGAATCGGCACGTCAAAATAGTCCGAGGAAAGAAATTTGAAATTCAATAAATGAAAAATAAAAAAGTTCAAAAATCCATCTATCATCCCTCCATCGTGATATAATCGACTTTTTTATCCGTCGATTTTTTTTGTTAAAATTCTCAGTACATACTAATTTGGCCATTTCAAATCGATTGGCGTTCTCAGAATTGGTCTATCTCTAACCGTTCGCGAGTTGGTCAGCTCTGAATCACTTTTCGAATAGTTTTTTTGGCGCCAAAAATATTTCCAATGAGTTTTCGACATTTTTGTTCAAAGATTTGGAATCGGCACGTAAAAATAGTCCGAGGAAAGAAATTTGAAATTCAATAAATGAAAAATAAAAAAGTTCAAAAATCCATCTATCATCCCTCCATCGTGATATAATCGACTTTTTTATCCGTCGATTTTTTTTTGTTAAAATTCTCAGTACATACTAATTTGGCCATTTCAAATCGATTGGCGTTCACAGAATTGGTCTATCTCTAACCGTTCTCGAGTTGGTCAGCTCTGAATCACTTTTCGAATGGTTTTTTTGGCGCCAAAAATATTTCCAATGAGTTTTCGACATTTTTGTTCAAAGATTCGGAATCAGTACGTCAAAATACGTCCGAGGAAAGGAATTTGAAATTCAAACAATGATAAATAAAAAAGTTCAAAAAATCCATCCATCATCAATCATCATGATATACTCGACTTTTTTATCCGTCGATTTTTTTCGTTCAAAATCTCAGTACATACGAAATTGGCCATTTTAAATCGATTGGCATTCTCAGAATTGGTCTATCTCTAACCGTTCGCGAGTTGGTCAGCTCTGAATCACTTTTCGAATAGTTTTTTTGGCGCCAAAAATATATCCAATGAGTTTTCGACATTTTTGTTCAAAGATTCGGAATCAGCACGTCAAAATACGTCCGAGGAAAGAAATTTGAAATTCAATAAATGAAAAATAAAAAAGTTCAAAAATCCATCTATCATCCCTCCATCGTAATATAATCGACTTTTTTATCCGTCGATGTTTTTTGTTAAAATTCTCAGTACATACCAATTTGGCCATTTCAAATCGATTGGCGTTCGCAGAAGTGGTCTATCTCTAACCGTTCTCGAGTTGGTCAGCTCTGAATCACTTTTCGAATGGTTTTTTTGGCGCCAAAAATATTTTTAATGAGTTTTCGACATTTTTGTTCAAAGATTCGGAATCGGCACGTAAAAATAGTCCGAGGAAAGAAATTTGAAATTCAATAAATGAAAAATAAAAAAGTTCAAAAATCCATCTATCATCCCTCCATCGTGATATAATCGACTTTCTTATCCGTCGATTTTTTTTGTTAGAATTCTCAGTACATACTAATTTGGCCATTTCAAATCGATTGGCGTTCGCAGAATTGGTCTACCTCTAACCGTTCTCGAGTTGGTCAGCTCTGAATCACTTTTCGAATGGTTTTTTTGGCGCCAAAAATATTTCCAATGAGTTTTCGACATTTTTGTTCAAAGATTCGGAATCAGCACGTCAAAATACGTCCGAGGAAAGAAATTTGAAATTCAAACAATGATAAATAAAAAAGTTCAAAAAATCCATCCATCATCAATCATCATGATATACTCGACTTTTTTATCCGTCGATTTTTTTCGTTCAAAATCTCAGTACATACTAATTTGGCCATTTTAAATCGATTGGCGTTCTCAGAATTGGTCTATATCTAACCGTTCGCGAGTTGGTCAGCTCTGAATCACTTTTCGAATAGTTTTTTTGGCGCCAAAAATATTTCCAATGAGTTTTCGACATTTTTGTTCAAAGATTCGGAATCAGCACGTCAAAATACGTCCGAGGAAAGAAATTTGAAATTCAAACAATGATAAATAAAAAAGTTCAAAAAATCCATCCATCATCAATCATCATGATATACTCGACTTTTTTATCCGTCGATTTTTTTCGTTCAAAATCTCAGTACATACTAATTTGGCCATTTTAAATCGATTGGCGTTCTCAGAATTGGTCTATATCTAACCGTTCGCGAGTTGGTCAGCTCTGAATCACTTTTCGAATAGTTTTTTTGGCGCCAAAAATATTTCCAATGAGTTTTCGACATTTTTGTTCAAAGATTCGGAATCAGCACGTCAAAATACGTCCGAGGAAAGAAATTTGAAATTCAAACAATGATAAATAAAAAAGTTCAAAAAATCCATCCATCATCAATCATCATGATATACTCGACTTTTTTATCCGTCGATTTTTTTCTTTCAAAATCTCAGTACATACTAATTTGGCCATTTCAAATCGATTGGCGTTCTCAGAATTGGTCTATCTCTAACCGTTCGCAAGTTGGTCAGCTCTGAATCACTTTTCGAATGGTTTTTTTGGCGCCAAAAATATTTCCAATGAGTTTTCGACATTTTTGTTCAAAGATTCGGAATCGGCACGTCAAAATAGTCCGAGGAAAGAAATTTGAAATTCAATAAATGAAAAATAAAAAAGTTCAAAAATCCATCTATCATCCCTCCATCGTGATATAATCGACTTTTTTATCCGTCGATTTTTTTTGTTAAAATTCTCAGTACATACTAATTTGGCCATTTCAAATCGATTGGCGTTCGCAGAATTGGTCTATCTCTAACCGTTCTCGAGTTGGTCAGCTCTGAATCACTTTTCGAATGGTTTTTTTGGCGCCAAAAATATTTCCAATGAGTTTTCGACATTTTTGTTCAACGATTCGGAATCAGCACGTCAAAATACGTCCGAGGAAAGAAATTTGAAATTCAAACAATGATAAATAAAAAAGTTCAAAAAATCCATCCATCATCAATCATCATGATATACTCGACTTTTTTATCCGTCGATTTTTTTTGTTAAAAATCTCAGTACATACTAATTTGGCCATTTCAAATCGATTGGCGTTCTCAGAATTGGTCTATCTCTAAACGTTCGCGAGTTGGTCAGCTCTGAATCACTTTTCGAATGGTTTTTTTGGCGCCAAAAATATTTCCAATGAGTTTTCGACATTTTTGTTCAAAGATTCGGAATCGGCACGTCAAAATAGTCCGAGGAAAGAAATTTGAAATTCAATAAATGAAAAATAAAAAAGTTCAAAAATCCATCTATCATCCCTCCATCGTGATATAATCGACTTTTTTATCCGTCGATTTTTTTTGTTAAAATTCCCAGTACATACTAATTTGGCCATTTCAAATCGATTGGCGTTCGCAGAATTGGTCTATCTCTAACCGTTCTCGAGTTGGTCAGCTCTGAATCACTTTTCGAACGGTTTTTTTGGCGCCAAAAATATTTCCAATGAGTTTTCGACATTTTTGTTCAAAGATTCGGAATCGGCACGTAAAAATAGTCCGAGGAAAGAAATTTGAAATTCAATAAATGAAAAATAAAAAAGTTCAAAAATCCATCTATCATCCCTCCATCGTGATATAATCGACTTTTTTATCCGTCGATTTTTTTTGTTAAAATTCCCAGTACATACTAATTTGGCCATTTCAAATCGATTGGCGTTCACAGAATTGGTCTATCTCTAACCGTTCTCGAGTTGGTCAGCTCTGAATCACTTTTCGAATGGTTTTTTTGGCGCCAAAAATATTTCCAATGAGTTTTCGACATTTTTGTTCAAAGATTCGGAATCGGCACGTCAAAATAGTCCGAGGAAAGAAATTTAAAATTCAATAAATGAAAAATAAAAAAGTTCAAAAATCCATCTATAATCCCTCCATCGTGATATAATCGACTTTTTTATCCGTCGATTTTTTTTGTTAAAATCCTCAGTACATACTAATTTGGCCATTTCAAATCGATTGGAGTTCTCAGAATTAGTCTATCTCTAACCGTTCTCGAGTTGGTCAGCTCTGAATCACTTTTCGAATGGTTTTTTTGGCGCCAAAAATATTTTCAATGAGTTTTCGACATTGTTGTTCGAAGATTCGAAATCAGCACCTCAAAATACGTCCAAGGATAAAAATTTGAAATTCAAAAAATGAAAAATGAAAAAGTTCAAAAAATCCATCTATCATCCTTCCATCGCGATATACTCGACTTTTTTGTCCGTCGATTTTTTTCGTTCAAAATCTCAGTTCATACTAATTTGGCCATTTCAAATCGATTGGCGTTCTCAGAATTGATCTATCTCTAACCGTTCTCGAGTTGGTCAGCTCTGAATCACTTTTCGAATGGTTTTTTTGGCGCCAAAAATATTTCCAATGAGTTTTCGACATTTTTGTTCAAAGATTCGGAATCAGCACGTCAAAATACGTCCGAGGAAAGAAATTTGAAATTCAAACAATGATAAATAAAAAAGTTCAAAAAATCCATCCATCATCAATCATCATGATATACTCGACTTTTTTATCCGTCGATTTTTTTCGTTCAAAATCTCAATACATACTAAATTGGCCATTTTAAATCGATTGGCGTTCTCAGAATTGGTCTATCTCTAACCGTTCGCGAGTTGGTCAGCTCTGAATCACTTTTCGAATAGTTTTTTTGGCGCCAAAAATATTTCCAATGAGTTTTCGACATTTTTGTTCAAAGATTCGGAATCAGCACGTCAAAATACGTCCGAGGAAAGAAATGTGAAATTCAAACAATGATAAATAAAAAAGTTCAAAAAATCCATCCATCATCAATCATCATGATATACTCCACTTTTTAATCCGTCGATTTTTTTCGTTAAAAATCTCAGTACATACTAATTTGGCCATTTCAAATCGATTGGCGTTCTCAGAATTGGTCTATCTCTAAACGTTCGCGAGTTGGTCAGCTCTGAATCACTTTTCGAATGGTTTTTTTGGCGCCAAAAATATTTCCAATGAGTTTTCGACATTTTTGTTCAAAGATTCGGAATCGGCACGTCAAAATAGTCCGAGGAAAGAAATTTGAAATTCAATAAATGAAAAATAAAAAAGTTCAAAAATCCATCCATCATCAATCATCATGATATACTCGACTTTTTTATCCGTCGATTTTTTTCGTTAAAAATCTCAGTACATACTAATTTGGCCATTTCAAATCGATTGGCGTTCTCAGAATTGGTCTATCTCTAAACGTTCGCGAGTTGGTCAGCTCTGAATCACTTTTCGAATGGTTTTTTTGGCGCCAAAAATATTTCCAATGAGTTTTCGACATTTTTGTTCAAAGATTCGGAATCGGCACGTCAAAATAGTCCGAGGAAAGAAATTTGAAATTCAATAAATGAAAAATAAAAAAGTTCAAAAATCCATCTATCATCCCTCCATCGTGATATAATCGACTTTTTTATCCGTCGATTTTTTTTGTTAAAATTCTCAGTACATACTAATTTGGCCATTTCAAATCGATTGGCGTTCGCAGAATTGGTCTATCTCTAACCGTTCTCGAGTTGGTCAGCTCTGAATCACTTTTCGAATGGTTTTTTTTGGCGCCAAAAATATTTCCAATGAGTTTTCGACATTTTTGTTCAAAGATTCGGAATCGGCACGTAAAAATAGTCCGAGGAAAGAAATTTGAAATTCAATAAATGAAAAATAAAAAAGTTCAAAAATCCATCTATCATCCCTCCATCGTGATATAATCGACTTTTTTATCCGTCGATTTTTTTTTGTTAAAATTCTCAGTACATACTAATTTGGCCATTTCACATCGATTGGCGTTCACAGAATTGCTCTATCTCTAACCGTTCTCGAGTTGGTCAGCTCTGAATCACTTTTCGAATGGTTTTTTTGGCGCCAAAAATATTTCCAATGAGTTTTCGACATTTTTGTTCAAAGATTCGGAATCAGTACGTCAAAATACGTCCGAGGAAAGAAATTTGAAATTCAAACAATGATAAATAAAAAAGTTCAAAAATTCCATCCATCATCAATCATCATGATATACTCGACTTTTTTATCCGTCGATTTTTTTCGTTAAAAATCTCAGTACATACTAATTTGGCCATTTCAAATCGATTGGCGTTCTCAGAATTGGTCTATCTCTAAACGTTCGCGAGTTGGTCAGCTCTGAATCACTTTTCGAATGTTTTTTTTGGCGCCAAAAATATTTCCAATGAGTTTTCGACATTTTTGTTCAAAGATTCGGAATCGGCACGTCAAAATAGTCCGAGGAAAGAAGTTTGAAATTCAATAAATGAAAAATAAAAAAGTTCAAAAATCCATCTATCATCCCTCCATCGTGATATAATCGACTTTTTTATCCGTCGATTTTTTTTGTTAAAATTCTCAGTACATACTAATTTGGCCATTTCAAATCGATTGGCGTTCGCAGAATTGGTCTATCTCTAACCGTTCTCGAGTTGGTCAGCTCTGAATCACTTTTCGAATGGTTTTTTTGGCGCCAAAAATATTTCCAATGAGTTTTCGACATTTTTGTTCAAAGATTTGGAATCGGCACGTAAAAATAGTCCGAGGAAAGAAATTTGAAATTCAATAAATGAAAAATAAAAAAGTTCAAAAATCCATCTATCATCCCTCCATCGTGATATAATCGACTTTTTTATCCGTCGATTTTTTTTTGTAAAAATTCTCAGTACATACTAATTTGGCCATTTCAAATCGATTGGCGTTCACAGAATTGGTCTATCTCTAACCGTTCTCGAGTTGGTCAGCTCTGAATCACTTTTCGAATGGTTTTTTTGGCGCCAAAAATATTTCCAATGAGTTTTCGACATTTTTGTTCAAAGATTCGGAATCAGTACGTCAAAATACGTCCGAGGAAAGAAATTTGAAATTCAAACAATGATAAATAAAAAAGTTCAAAAAATCCATCCATCATCAATCATCATGATATACTCGACTTTTTTATCCGTCAATTTTTTTCGTTCAAAATCTCAGTACATACTAATTTGGCCATTTCAAATCGATTGGCGTTCTCAGAATTGGTCTATCTCTAACCGTTCGCGAGTTGGTCAGCTCTGAATCACTTTTCGAATGGTTTTTTTGGCGCCAAAAATATTTCCAATGAGTTTTCGACATTTTTGTTCAAAGATTCGGAATCGGCACGTAAAAATAGTCCGAGGAAAGAAATTTGAAAGTCAATAAATGAAAAATAAAAAATTTCAAAAATCCATCTATCATCCCTCCATCGTGATATAATCGACTTTTTTATCCGTCGATTTTTTTTGTTAAAATTCTCAGTACATACTAATTTGGCCATTTCAAATCGATTGGCGTTCGCAGAATTGGTCTATCTCTAACCGTTCTCGAGTTGGTGAGCTCTGAATCACTTTTCGAATGGTTTTTTTGGCGCCAAAAATATTTCCAATGAGTTGTAGACATTTTTGTTCAAAGATTCGGAATCAGCACGTCAAAATACGTCTGAGGAAAGAAATTTGAAATTCAAACAATGATAAATAAAAAAGTTCAAAAAATCCATCCATCATCAATCATCATGATATACTCGACTTTTTTATCCGTCGATTTTTTTCGTTCAATATCTCAGTACATACTAATTTGGCCATTTTAAATCGATTGGCGTTCTCAGAATTGGTCTATCTCTAACCGTTCGCGAGTTGGTCAGCTCTGAATCACTTTTCGAATAGTTTTTTTGGCGCCAAAAATATTTCCAATGAGTTTTCGACATTTTTGTTCAAAGATTCGGAATCAGCACGTCAAAATACGTCCGAGGAAAGAAATTTGAAATTCAAACAATGATAAATAAAAAAGTTCAAAAAATCCATCCATCATCAATCATCATGATATACTCGACTTTTTTATCCGTCGATTTTTTTCGTTAAAAATCTCAGTACATACTAATTTGGCCATTTCAAATCGATTGGCGTTCTCAGAATTGGTCTATCTCTAACCGTTCGCGAGTTGGTCAGCTCTGAATCACTTTTCGAATGGTTTTTTTGGCGCCAAAAATATTTCCAATGAGTTTTCGACATTTTTGTTCAAAGATTCGGAATCGGCACGTCAAAATAGTCCGAGGAAAGAAATTTGAAATTCAATAAATGAAAAATAAAAAAGTTCAAAAATCCATCTATAATCCCTCCATCGTGATATAATCGACTTTTTTATCCGTCGATTTTTTTTGTTAAAATCCTCAGTACATACTAATTTGGCCATTTCAAATCGATTGGCGTTCTCAGAATTGGTCTATCTCTAACCGTTCTCGAGTTGGTCAGCTCTGAATCACTTTTCGAATGGTTTTTTTTGGCGCCAAAAATATTTTCAATGAGTTTTCGACATTGTTGTTCGAAGATTCGAAATCAGCACCTCAAAATACGTCCAAGGATAAAAATTTGAAATTCAAAAAATGAAAAATGAAAAAGTTCAAAAAATCCATCTATCATCCTTCCATCGCGATATACTCGACTTTTTTGTCCGTCGATTTTTTTCGTTCAAAATCTCAGTACATACTAATTTGGCCATTTCAAATCGATTGGCGTTCTCAGAATTGGTCTATCTCTAACCGTTCTCGAGTTGGTCAGCTCTGAATCACTTTTCGAATGGTTTTTTTGGCGCCAAAAATATTTTCAATGAGTTTTCGACATTGTTGTTCGAAGATTCGGAATCAGCACGTCAAAATACGTCCAAGGATAAAAATTTGAAATTCAAAAAATGAAAAATAAAAAAGTTCAAAAAATCCATCTATCATCCTTCCATCGCGATATACTCGACTTTTTTGTCCGTCGATTTTTTTCGTTCAAAATGTCAGTACATACTAATTTGGAAATTTCAAATCGATTGGCGTTCTCAGAATTGATCTATCTCTAACCGTTCTCGAGTTGGTCAGCTCTGAATCACTTTTCGAATGGTTTTTTTGGCGCCAAAAATATTTCCAATGAGTTTTCGACATTTTTGTTCAAAGATTCGGAATCAGCACGTCAAAATACGTCCGAGGAAAGAAATTTGAAATTCAAACAATGATAAATAAAAAAGTTCAAAAAATCCATCCATCATCAATCATCATGATATACTCGACTTTTTTATCCGTCGATTTTTTTCGTTCAAAATCTCAGTACATACTAAATTGGCCATTTTAAATCGATTGGCGTTCTCAGAATTGGTCTATCTCTAACCGTTCGCGAGTTGGTCAGCTCTGAATCACTTTTCGAATAGTTTTTTTGGCGCCAAAAATATTTCCAATGAGTTTTCGACATTTTTGTTCAAAGATTCGGAATCAGCACGTCAAAATACGTCCGAGGAAAGAAATGTGAAATTCAAACAATGATAAATAAAAAAGTTCAAAAAATCCATCCATCATCAATCATCATGATATACTCGACTTTTTAATCCGTCGATTTTTTTTGTTAATATTCTCAGTACATACTAATTTGGCCATTTCAAATCGATTGGCGTTCGCAGAATTGGTCTATCTCTAACCGTTCTCGAGTTGGTCAGCTCTGAATCACTTTTCGAATGGTTTTTTTGGCGCCAAAAATATTTCCAATGAGTTTTCGACATTTTTGTTCAAAGATTCGGAATCAGCACGTCAAAATACGTCCGAGGAAAGAAATTTGAAATTCAAACAATGATAAATAAAAAAGTTCAAAAAATCCATCCATCATCAATCATCATGATATACTCGACTTTTTTATCCGTCGATTTTTTTCGTTAAAAATCTCAGTACATACTAATTTGGCCATTTCAAATCGATTGGCGTTCTCAGAATTGGTCTATCTCTAAACGTTCGCGAGTTGGTCAGCTCTGAATCACTTTTCGAATGGTTTTTTTGGCGCCAAAAATATTTCCAATGAGTTTTCGACATTTTTGTTCAAAGATTCGGAATCGGCACGTCAAAATAGTCCGAGGAAAGAAATTTGAAATTCAATAAATGAAAAATAAAAAAGTTCAAAAATCCATCTATCATCCCTCCATCGTGATATAATCGACTTTTTTATCCGTCGATTTTTTTTTTGTTAAAATTCTCAGTACATACTAATTTGGCCATTTCAAATCGATTGGCGTTCACAGAATTGGTCTATCTCTAACCGTTCTCGAGTTGGTCAGCTCTGAATCACTTTTCGAATGGTTTTTTTGGCGCCAAAAATATTTTCAATGAGTTTTCGACATTTTTGTTCAAAGATTCGGAATCAGTACGTCAAAATACGTCCGAGGAAAGAAATTTGAAATTCAAACAATGATAAATAAAAAAGTTCAAAAAATCCATCCATCATCAATCATCATGATATACTCGACTTTTTTATCCGTCGATTTTTTTCGTTAAAAATCTCAGTACATACTAATTTGGCCATTTCAAATCGATTGGCGTTCTCAGAATTGGTCTATCTCTAAACGTTCGCGAGTTGGTCAGCTCTGAATCACTTTTCGAATGGTTTTTTTGGCGCCAAAAATATTTCCAATGAGTTTTCGACATTTTTGTTCAAAGATTCGGAATCGGCACGTCAAAATAGTCCGAGGAAAGAAATTTGAAATTCAATAAATGAAAAATAAAAAAGTTCAAAAATCCATCTATCATCCCTCCATCGTGATATAATCGACTTTTTTATCCGTCGATTTTTTTTGTTAAAATTCTCAGTACATACTAATTTGGCCATTTCAAATCGATTGGCGTTCGCAGAATTGGTCTATCTCTAACCGTTCTCGAGTTGGTCAGCTCTGAATCACTTTTCGAATGGTTTTTTTTGGCGCCAAAAATATTTCCAATGAGTTTTCGACATTTTTGTTCAAAGATTCGGAATCGGCACGTAAAAATAGTCCGAGGAAAGAAATTTGAAATTCAATAAATGAAAAATAAAAAAGTTCAAAAATCCATCTTTCATCCCTCCATCGTGATATAATCGACTTTTTTATCCGTCGATTTTTTTTTTGTTAAAATTCTCAGTACATACTAATTTGGCCATTTCAAATCGATTGGCGTTCTCAGAATTGGTCTATCTCTAAACGTTCGCGAGTTGGTAAGCTCTGAATCACTTTTCGAATGGTTTTTTTGGCGCCAAAAATATTTCCAATGAGTTTTCGACATTTTTGTTCAAAGATTCGGAATCGGCACGTCAAAATAGTCCGAGGAAAGAAATTTGAAATTCAATAAATGAAAAATAAAAAAGTTCAAAAATCCATCTATCATCCCTCCATCGTGATATAATCGACTTTTTTATTCGTCGATTTTTTTTGTTAAAATTCTCAGTACATACTAATTTGGCCATTTCAAATCGATTGGCGTTCTCAGAATTGGTCTATCTCTAACCGTTCGCGAGTTGGTCAGCTCTAAATCACTTTTCGAATAGTTTTTTTGGCGCCAAAAATATTTCCAATGAGTTTTCGACATTTTTGTTCAAAGATTCGGAATCAGCACGTCAAAATACGTCCGAGGAAAGAAATTTGAAATTCAAACAATGATAAATAAAAAAGTTCAAAAAATCCATCCATCATCAATCATCATGATATACTCGACTTTTTTATCCGTCGATTTTTTTCGTTCAAAATCTCAGTACATACTAATTTGGCCCTTTTAAATCGATTGGCGTTCTCAGAATTGGTCTATATCTAACCGTTCGCGAGTTGGTCAGCTCTGAATCACTTTTCGAATAGTTTTTTTGGCGCCAAAAATATTTCCAATGAGTTTTCGACATTTTTGTTCAAAGATTCGGAATCAGCACGTCAAAATACGTCCGAGGAAAGAAATTTGAAATTCAAACAATGATAAATAAAAAAGTTCAAAAAATCCATCCATCATCAATCATCATGATATACTCGACTTTTTTATCCGTCGATTTTTTTCTTTCAAAATCTCAGTACATACTAATTTGGCCATTTCAAATCGATTGGCGTTCTCAGAATTGGTCTATCTCTAACCGTTCGCAAGTTGGTCAGCTCTGAATCACTTTTCGAATGGTTTTTTTGGCGCCAAAAATATTTCCAATGAGTTTTCGACATTTTTGTTCAAAGATTCGGAATCGGCACGTCAAAATAGTCCGAGGAAAGAAATTTGAAATTCAATAAATGAAAAATAAAAAAGTTCAAAAATCCATCTATCATCCCTCCATCGTGATATAATCGACTTTTTTATCCGTCGATTTTTTTTGTTAAAATTCTCAGTACATACTAATTTGGCCATTTCAAATCGATTGGCGTTCGCAGAATTGGTCTATCTCTAACCGTTCTCGAGTTGGTCAGCTCTGAATCACTTTTCGAATGGTTTTTTTGGCGCCAAAAATATTTCCAATGAGTTTTCGACATTTTTGTTCAACGATTCGGAATCAGCACGTCAAAATACGTCCGAGGAAAAAAATTTGAAATTCAAACAATGATAAATAAAAAAGTTCAAAAAATCCATCCATCATCAATCATCATGATATACTCGACTTTTTTATCCGTCGATTTTTTTTGTTAAAAATCTCAGTACATACTAATTTGGCCATTTCAAATCGATTGGCGTTCTCAGAATTGGTCTCTCTAAACGTTCGCGAGTTGGTCAGCTCTGAATCACTTTTCGAATGGTTTTTTTGGCGCCAAAAATATTTCCAATGAGTTTTCGACATTTTTGTTCAAAGATTCGGAATCGGCACGTCAAAATAGTCCGAGGAAAGAAATTTGAAATTCAATAAATGAAAAATAAAAAAGTTCAAAAATCCATCTATCATCCCTCCATCGTGATATAATCGACTTTTTTATCCGTCGATTTTTTTTGTTCAAATTCTCAGTACATACTAATTTGGCCATTTCAAATCGATTGGCGTTCGCAGAATTGGTCTATCTCTAACCGTTCTCGAGTTGGTCAGCTCTGAATCACTTTTCGAATGGTTTTTTTGGCGCCAAAAATATTTCCAATGAGTTTTCGACATTTTTGTTCAAAGATTCGGAATCGGCACGTAAAAATAGTCCGAGGAAAGAAATTTGAAATTCAATAAATGAAAAATAAAAAAGTTCAAAAATCCATCTATCATCCCTCCATCGTGATATAATCGACTTTTTTATCCGTCGATTTTTTTTGTTAAAATTCCCAGTACATACTAATTTGGCCATTTCAAATCGATTGGCGTTCACAGAATTGGTCTATCTCTAACCGTTCTCGAGTTGGTCAGCTCTGAATCACTTTTCGAATGGTTTTTTTGGCGCCAAAAATATTTCCAATGAGTTTTCGACATTTTTGTTCAAAGATTCGGAATCGGCACGTCAAAATAGTCCGAGGAAAGAAATTTAAAATTCAATAAATGAAAAATAAAAAAGTTCAAAAATCCATCTATAATCCCTCCATCGTGATATAATCGACTTTTTTATCCGTCGATTTTTTTTGTTAAAATCCTCAGTACATACTAATTTGGCCATTTCAAATCGATTGGAGTTCTCAGAATTAGTCTATCTCTAACCGTTCTCGAGTTGGTCAGCTCTGAATCACTTTTCGAATGGTTTTTTTGGCGCCAAAAATATTTTCAATGAGTTTTCGACATTGTTGTTCGAAGATTCGAAATCAGCACCTCAAAATACGTCCAAGGATAAAAATTTGAAATTCAAAAAATGAAAAATGAAAAAGTTCAAAAAATCCATCTATCATCCTTCCATCGCGATATACTCGACTTTTTTGTCCGTCGATTTTTTTCGTTCAAAATCTCAGTTCATACTAATTTGGCCATTTCAAATCGATTGGCGTTCTCAGAATTGATCTATCTCTAACCGTTCTCGAGTTGGTCAGCTCTGAATCACTTTTCGAATGGTTTTTTTGGCGCCAAAAATATTTCCAATGAGTTTTCGACATTTTTGTTCAAAGATTCGGAATCAGCACGTCAAAATACGTCCGAGGAAAGAAATTTGAAATTCAAACAATGATAAATAAAAAAGTTCAAAAAATCCATCCATCATCAGTCATCATGATATACTCGACTTTTTTATCCGTCGATTTTTTTCGTTCAAAATCTCAGTACATACTAAATTGGCCATTTTAAATCGATTGGCGTTCTCAGAATTGGTCTATCTCTAACCGTTCGCGAGTTGGTCAGCTCTGAATCACTTTTCGAATAGTTTTTTTGGCGCCAAAAATATTTCCAATGAGTTTTCGACATTTTTGTTCAAAGATTCGGAATCAGCACGTCAAAATACGTCCGAGGAAAGAAATGTGAAATTCAAACAATGATAAATAAAAAAGTTCAAAAAATCCATCCATCATCAATCATCATGATATACTCGACTTTTTAATCCGTCGATTTTTTTTGTTAATATTCTCAGTACATACTAATTTGGCCATTTCAAATCGATTGGCGTTCGCAGAATTGGTCTATCTCTAACCGTTCTCGAGTTGGTCAGCTCTGAATCACTTTTCGAATGGTTTTTTTGGCGTCAAAAATATTTCCAATGAGTTTTCGACATTTTTGTTCAAAGATTCGGAATCAGCACGTCAAAATACGTCCGAGGAAAGAAATTTGAAATTCAAACAATGATAAATAAAAAAGTTCAAAAAATCCATCCATCATCAATCATCATGATATACTCGACTTTTTTATCCGTCGATTTTTTTCGTTAAAAATCTCAGTACATACTAATTTGGCCATTTCAAATCGATTGGCGTTCTCAGAATTGGTCTATCTCTAAACGTTCGCGAGTTGGTCAGCTCTGAATCACTTTTCGAATGGTTTTTTTGGCGCCAAAAATATTTCCAATGAGTTTTCGACATTTTTGTTCAAAGATTCGGAATCGGCACGTCAAAATAGTCCGAGGAAAGAAATTTGAAATTCAATAAATGAAAAATAAAAAAGTTCAAAAATCCATCTATCATCCCTCCATCGTGATATAATCGACTTTTTTATCCGTCGATTTTTTTTTGTTAAAATTCTCAGTACATACTAATTTGGCCATTTCAAATCGATTGGCGTTCACAGAATTGGTCTATCTCTAACCGTTCTCGAGTTGGTCAGCTCTGAATCACTTTTCGAATGGTTTTTTTGGCGCCAAAAATATTTCCAATGAGTTTTCGACATTTTTGTTCAAAGATTCGGAATCAGTACGTCAAAATACGTCCGAGGAAAGAAATTTGAAATTCAAACAATGATAAATAAAAAAGTTCAAAAAATCCATCCATCATCAATCATCATGATATACTCGACTTTTTTATCCGTCGATTTTTTTCGTTAAAAATCTCAGTACATACTAATTTGGCCATTTCAAATCGATTGGCGTTCTCAGAATTGGTCTATCTCTAAACGTTCGCGAGTTGGTCAGCTCTGAATCACTTTTCGAATGGTTTTTTTGGCGCCAAAAATATTTCCAATGAGTTTTCGACATTTTTGTTCAAAGATTCGGAATCGGCACGTCAAAATAGTCCGAGGAAAGAAATTTGAAATTCAATAAATGAAAAATAAAAAAGTTCAAAAATCCATCTATCATCCCTCCATCGTGATATAATCGACTTTTTTATCCGTCGATTTTTTTTGTTAAAATTCTCAGTACATACTAATTTGGCCATTTCAAATCGATTGGCGTTCGCAGAATTGGTCTATCTCTAACCGTTCTCGAGTTGGTCAGCTCTGAATCACTTTTCGAATGGTTTTTTTGGCGCCAAAAATATTTCCAATGAGTTTTCGACATTTTTGTTCAAAGATTTGGAATCGGCACGTAAAAATAGTCCGAGGAAAGAAATTTGAAATTCAATAAATGAAAAATAAAAAAGTTCAAAAATCCATCTATCATCCCTCCATCGTGATATAATCGACTTTTTTATCCGTCGATTTTTTTTTGTAAAAATTCTCAGTACATACTAATTTGGCCATTTCAAATCGATTGGCGTTCGCAGAATTGGTCTATCTCTAACCGTTCTCGAGTTGGTCAGCTCTGAATCACTTTTCGAATGGTTTTTTTGGCGCCAAAAATATTTCCAATGAGTTTTCGACATTTTTGTTCAAAGATTCGGAATCAGTACGTCAAAATACGTCCGAGGAAAGAAATTTGAAATTCAAACAATGATAAATAAAAAAGTTCAAAAAATCCATCCATCATCAATCATCATGATATACTCGACTTTTTTATCCGTCGATTTTTTTCGTTCAAAATCTCAGTACATACTAAATTGGCCATTTTAAATCGATTGGCGTTCTCAGAATTGGTCTATCTCTAACCGTTCGCGAGTTGGTCAGCTCTGAATCACTTTTCGAATAGTTTTTTTGGCGCCAAAAATATATCCAATGAGTTTTCGACATTTTTGTTCAAAGATTCGGAATCAGCACGTCAAAATACGTCCGAGGAAAGAAATTTGAAATTCAGTAAATGAAAAATAAAAAAGTTCAAAAATCCATCTATCATCCCTCCATCGTGATATAATCGACTTTTTTATCCGTCGATTTTTTTTGTTAAAATTCTCAGTACATACTAATTTGGCCATTTCAAATCGATTGGCGTTCGCAGAAGTGGTCTATCTCTAACCGTTCTCGAGTTGGTCAGCTCTGAATCACTTTTCGAATGGTTTTTTTGGCGCCAAAAATATTTTTAATGAGTTTTCGACATTTTTGTTCAAAGATTCGGAATCGGCACGTAAAAATAGTCCGAGGAAAGAAATTTGAAATTCAATAAATGAAAAATAAAAAAGTTCAAAAATCCATCTATCATCCCTCCATCGTGATATAATCGACTTTCTTATCCGTCGATTTTTTTTGTTAGAATTCTCAGTACATACTAATTTGGCCATTTCAAATCGATTGGCGTTCGCAGAATTGGTCTACCTCTAACCGTTCTCGAGTTGGTCAGCTCTGAATCACTTTTCGAATGGTTTTTTTGGCGCCAAAAATATTTCCAATGAGTTTTCGACATTTTTGTTCAAAGATTCGGAATCAGAACGTCAAAATACGTCCGAGGAAAGAAATTTGAAATTCAAACAATGATAAATAAAAAAGTTCAAAAAATCCATCCATCATCAATCATCATGATATACTCGACTTTTTTATCCGTCGATTTTTTTCGTTCAAAATCTCAGTACATACTAATTTGGCCATTTTAAATCGATTGGCGATCTCAGAATTGGTCTATATCTAACCGTTCGCGAGTTGGTCAGCTCTGAATCACTTTTCGAATAGTTTTTTTGGCGCCAAAAATATTTCCAATGAGTTTTCGACATTTTTGTTCAAAGATTCGGAATCAGCACGTCAAAATACGTCCGAGGAAAGAAATTTGAAATTCAAACAATGATAAATAAAAAAGTTCAAAAAATCCATCCATCATCAATCATCATGATATACTCGACTTTTTTATCCGTCGATTTTTTTTGTTAAAAATCTCAGTACATACTAATTTGGCCATTTCCAATCGATTGGCGTTCGCAGAATTGGTCTATCTCTAACCGTTCTCGAGTTGGTCAGCTCTGAATCACTTTTCGAATGGTTTTTTTGGCGCCAAAAATATTTCCAATGAGTTTTCGACATTTTTGTTCAAAGATTCGGAATCGGCACGTAAAAATAGTCCGAGGAAAGAAATTTGAAATTCAATAAATGAAAAATAAAAAGTTCAAAAATCCATCTATCATCCCTCCATCGTGATATAATCGACTTTTTTATCCGTCGATTTTTTTTGTTAAAATTCCCAGTACATACTAATTTGGCCATTTCAAATCGATTGGCGTTCACAGAATTGGTCTATCTCTAACCGTTCTCGAGTTGGTCAGCTCTGAATCACTTTTCGAATGGTTTTTTTGGCGCCAAAAATATTTCCAATGAGTTTTCGACATTTTTGTTCGAAGATTCGGAATCAGCACGTCAAATAACGTCCGAGGAAAGAAATTTGAAATTCAAACAATGATAAATAAAAAAGTTCAAAAAATCCATCCATCATCAATCATCATGATATACTCGACTTTTTTATCCGTCGATTTTTTTCGTTCAAAATCTCAGTACATACTAAATTGGCCATTTTAAATCGATTGGCGTTCTCAGAATTGGTCTATCTCTAACCGTTCGCGAGTTGGTCAGCTCTGAATCACTTTTCGAATAGTTTTTTTGGAGCCAAAAATATTTACAATGAGTTTTCGACATTTTTGTTCAAAGATTCGGAATCAGCACGTCAAAATACGTCCGAGGAAAGAAATTTGAAATTCAAACAATGATAAATAAAAAAGTTCAAAAAATCCATCCATCATCAATCATCATGATATACTCGACTTTTTTATCCGTCGATTTTTTTTGTTAAAAATCTCAGTACATACTAATTTGGCCATTTCAAATCGATTGGCGTTCTCAGAATTGGTCTATCTCTAAACGTTCGCGAGTTGGTCAGCTCTGAATCACTTTTCGAATGGTTTTTTTGGCGCCAAAAATATTTCCAATGAGTTTTCGACATTTTTGTTCAAAGATTCGGAATCGGCACGTCAAAATAGTCCGAGGAAAGAAATTTGAAATTCAATAAATGAAAAATAAAAAAGTTCAAAAATCCATCTATCATCCCTCCATCGTGATATAATCGACTTTTTTATCCGTCGATTTTTTTTGTTAAAATTCTCAGTACATACTAATTTGGCCATTTCAAATCGATTGGCGTTCGCAGAATTGGTCTATCTCTAACCGTTCTCGAGTTGGTCAGCTCTGAATCACTTTTCGAATGGTTTTTTTGGCGCCAAAAATATTTCCAATGAGTTTTCGACATTTTTGTTCAAAGATTCGGAATCGGCACGTAAAAATAGTCCGAGGAAAGAAATTTGAAATTCAATAAATGAAAAATAAAAAAGTTCAAAAATCCATCTATCATCCCTCCATCGTGATATAATCGACTTTTTTATCCGTCGATTTTTTTTGTTAAAATTCCCAGTACATACTAATTTGGCCATTTCAAATCGATTGGCGTTCACAGAATTGGTCTATCTCTAACCGTTCTCGAGTTGGTCAGCTCTGAATCACTTTTCGAATGGTTTTTTTGGCGCCAAAAATATTTCCAATGAGTTTTCGACATTTTTGTTCTAAGATTCGGAATCATCACGTCAAATAACGTCCGAGGAAAGAAATTTGAAATTCAAACAATGATAAATAAAAAAGTTCAAAAAATCCATCCATCATCAATCATCATGATATACTCGACTTTTTTATCCGTCGATTTTTTTCGTTCAAAATCTCAGTACATACTAAATTGGCCATTTTAAATCGATTGGCGTTCTCAGAATTGGTCTATCTCTAACCGTTCGCGAGTTGGTCAGCTCTGAATCACTTTTCGAATAGTTTTTTTGGAGCCAAAAATATTTACAATGAGTTTTCGACATTTTTGTTCAAAGATTCGGAATCAGCACGTCAAAATACGTCCGAGGAAAGAAATTTGAAATTCAAACAATGATAAATAAAAAAGTTCAAAAAATCCATCCATCATCAATCATCATGATATACTCGACTTTTTTATCCGTCGATTTTTTTCGTTAAAAATATCAGTACATACTAATTTGGCCATTTCAAATCGATTGGCGTTCTCAGAATTGGTCTATCTCTAACCGTTCGCGAGTTGGTCAGCTCTGAATCACTTTTCGAATCGTTTTTTTGGCGCCAAAAATATTTCCAATGAGTTTTCGACATTTTTGTTCAAAGATTCGGAATCGGCACGTCAAAATAGTCCGAGGAAAGAAATTTGAAATTCAATAAATGAAAAATAAAAAAGTTCAAAAATCCATCTATCATCCCTCCATCGTGATATAATCGACTTTTTTATCCGTCGATTTTTTTTGTTAAAATTCTCAGTACATACTAATTTGGCCATTTCAAATCGATTGGCGTTCGCAGAATTGGTCTATCTCTAACCGTTCGCGAGTTGGTCAGCTCTGAATCACTTTTGGAATGGTTTTTTTGGCGCCAAAAATATTTTCAATGAGTTTTCGACATTTTTGTTCAAAGATTCGGAATCGGCACGTAAAAATAGTCCGAGGAAAGAAATTTGAAATTCAATAAATGAAAAATAAAAAAGTTCAAAAATCCATCTATCATCCCTCCATCGTGATATAATCGACTTTCTTATCCGTCGATTTTTTAATTAGAATTCTCAGTACATACTAATTTGGCCATTTCAAATCGATTGGCGTTCGCAGAATTGGTCTATCTCTAACCGTTCTCGAGTTGGTCAGCTCTGAATCACTTTTCGAATGGTTTTTTTGTCGCCAAAAATATTTCCAATGAGTTTTCGACATTTTTGTTCAAAGATTCGGAATCAGCACGTCAAAATACGTCCGAGGAAAGAAATTTGAAATTCAAACAATGATAAATAAAAAAGTTCAAAAAATCCATCCATCATCAATCATCATGATATACTCGACTTTTTTATCCGTCGATTTTTTTCGTTAAAAATATCAGTACATACTAATTTGGCCATTTCAAATCGATTGGCGTTCTCAGAATTGGTCTATCTCTAACCGTTCGCGAGTTGGTCAGCTCTGAATCACTTTTCGAATCGTTTTTTTGGCGCCAAAAATATTTCCAATGAGTTTTCGACATTTTTGTTCAAAGATTCGGAATCGGCACGTCAAAATAGTCCGAGGAAAGAAATTTGAAATTCAATAAATGAAAAATAAAAAAGTTCAAAAATCCATCTATCATCCCTCCATCGTGATATAATCGACTTTTTTATCCGTCGATTTTTTTTGTTAAAATTCTCAGTACATACTAATTTGGCCATTTCAAATCGATTGGCGTTCGCAGAATTGGTCTATCTCTAACCGTTCGCGAGTTGGTCAGCTCTGAATCACTTTTGGAATGGTTTTTTTGGCGCCAAAAATATTTTCAATGAGTTTTCGACATTTTTGTTCAAAGATTCGGAATCGGCACGTAAAAATAGTCCGAGGAAAGAAATTTGAAATTCAATAAATGAAAAATAAAAAAGTTCAAAAATCCATCTATCATCCCTCCATCGTGATATAATCGACTTTCTTATCCGTCGATTTTTTAATTAGAATTCTCAGTACATACTAATTTGGCCATTTCAAATCGATTGGCGTTCGCAGAATTGGTCTATCTCTAACCGTTCTCGAGTTGGTCAGCTCTGAATCACTTTTCGAATGGTTTTTTTGTCGCCAAAAATATTTCCAATGAGTTTTCGACATTTTTGTTCAAAGATTCGGAATCAGCACGTCAAAATACGTCCGAGGAAAGAAATTTGAAATTCAAACAATGATAAATAAAAAAGTTCAAAAAATCCATCCATCATCAATCATCATGATATACTCGACTTTTTTATCCGTCGATTTTTTTCGTTCAAAATCTCAGTACATACTAACTTGGCCATTTCAAATCGATTGGCGTTCGCAGAATTGGTCTATCTCTAACCGTTCTCGAGTTGGTCAGCTCTGAATCACTTTTCGATGGGTTTTTTTGGCGCCAAAAATATTTTCAATGAGTTTTCGACATTTTTGTTCAAAGATTCGTAATCAGCATGTCAAAATACGTCCGAGGAAAGAAATTTGAAATTCAAACAATGATAAATAAAAAAGTTCAAAAAATTCATCCTCATCAATCATCATGATATACTCGACTTTTTTATCCGTCAATTTTTTTCGTTCAAAATCTCAGTACATACTAACTTGGCCATTTCAAATCGATTGGCGTTCGCAGAATTGGTCTATCTCTAACCGTTCTCGAGTTGGTCAGCTCTGAATCACTTTTCGATGGGTTTTTTTGGCGCCAAAAATATTTTCAATGAGTTTTCGACATTTTTGTTCAAAGATTCGGAATCAGCATGTCAAAATACGTCCGAGGAAAGAAATTTGAAATTCAAACAATGATAAATAAAAAAGTTCAAAAAATCCATCCATCATCAATCATCATGATATACTCGACTTTTTTATCCGTCAATTTTTTTCGTTCAAAATCTCAGTACATACTAATTTGGCCATTTAAAATCGATTGGCATTCGCAGAATTGGTCTATCTCTAACCGTTCTCGAGTTGGTCAGCTCTGAATCACTTTTCGAATGGCTATTTTGATGTTTTTTCAGCTGAAAATTCATTTTGTCCCGATCGACTCGAAAATCACAGCATATACTAATTTCGTCATGCTGAATCGATTGGCGTTCGCAGAATTGCTCTATCTCGATTCGCTCGTCGGTTGAAAATGTTATCTAGAGGTTGCAGGAGCCATTTTCCCGCCAAAACTTTTTATAATTATTTTCCATGTTATTTTCGTTTAATTTGATCTTTTTTCTATACGCAGACCGAATTTTAAATCGATTACTAGTCAAACATAGATTTGGTAGGCGTTTTTACGAACGTGTGCACTTTGAGTTGGACCGATTTTCAAATTTATTATTTTTAATTTTTCGAATACTGTGTCACATTAAATTGATGGCGCAGAATACGGGAAAAATACTGAAAAAATTCTAAAATTTTTGGAAGTATTTTTCGTTGGCGGTTTTATGTGCTAGGATGCCGGATCCTAGCGCACCTTTTACATTTTTCGCATTTTGCGACCATAAAAAGACACATTCGTTAAGTATATAGATATATAAAAAGAAAGCTAAGAAAATTTCCTACAAAATGATGTTATCGTTTGCGTGCTTAACAGTTCGCTTGTAGGTTCGACACCCGGGCCAGCCTATTTTTTTATTATTATTTTAATTTTCATCTTGATATTTTTATTAAGTCAATTTTAAATAAAATATTCAACTGTTAAGAGGTAGGACACTTTATTGCTATTTAAGTTTTGCTAACAATAAAAATAAATATTGAGTTACAATAATACTTGTATTCTTTAAATTTGTGTAGTTGTAGAAGAAGTATACTGTCCAACATGTGGAGAAAGTTACTTTTCTCACTCGTGCGTTTGCCTCCACACTCCTGAGAAAAGTTGAACATTCCCCACTTGTTGCACAATATACTATTTCCTGAACTGGTGTACCAATTCACTCTCACGTGAAACTAATTTTTCCTCAAGAAACTCTCATAAAAATGTGCTTCCCCGAATTATTTTTGGACCTCAAAAGTTCAACTGTGCGGTACATGTACAATGCAGGATATAGCGATGATTGTAAACTTTGATTCAAGGACCATTGCCATTGTAGAAATAGTTTGCTTCATTAAGTAACACAAATCGTCAAATGATAGGCATGTTCTTCCCAACAACATTTACCGACCTATCAACAGTTTTGAATGCTCTATTCAGAATAGTTCATGAGTGGAAGATTTTATCGATTACTTCTGAACCACTTTGAAGACGATATAAAATATTATGGAAATGGAGAAAGGACTGGAATTCAAATTTCCGGGAACTCCGCTATGACCGGGGACCCAAATCAGTTTCACTTCATAGGCAGTCTTCAGAAATTTCGTCCAAATCTGAATGGCAGTCATATTCATAAACAGGTTCAACGAAAATCATTAATCGATTGAATCTTTCCAAAACGGCAGTGATTTCTTTTTGGGGGCTGATCTCATACTAGTAAGCAGTGTGTCAAAGATGACTGACAACATGTTTGAAACATCAAAGTTACAAGCCATTCTTGACGATTTCCTCCTGTACAACTGGATATATTTGTTTCGTGCCTCTGCATCTTCTTTGTAGAGCAATCCAACTGACAACAATGCATTTTTCGATGACAGTTGCATCGTGCACTAAGATATAGTTTTTCTTTGATTTCTTGATCCTTCTTGTAGGATCGTAAAAATTTGTTTCATATCTGAAGCATGCTCTTTCCAGATGTTTGTAATTTTGTTTGCACAGCATGTATCAACTTATCAGCATCTCCCTTAATACGAATATCTACGGTTTATCTTCTCTTACTTCTCTAAAAAAAAAGTGAGGCAGTCACATTAAGAGCGCCATGAAAAATGTTTACACTTGCATTGATGGTAAAGTTCCGACTGACACTAGGGCGCGGGTGCAGTCGAGGAGAGACGGGGATGAATTGCATATTGTTCTCTAGTGATTCGGTAATAATGACAACCAGTTTGTTTCTCCCTACTTTGAGTTCTTAAAAATTGATTTATGACCTTCTAGATTGGCAAAATACCCCTATGAGCGTCGCTGATATATACATCCGTCAGACTTCCGACAAAGTTTCGACAAGAACAACTCTGCCACTACTCTACAAACAGGCTAAAATCTGTCTTGGATACATTATATTATATGTTTCATAATCATTTTCAGTGATCAGTGCAGGATACGTCACAACAAGTGGTAACATCACTGGTTTCTCCTAATGAGTTGCTAATAATTTAAACTGGTACACGTTTAGGATCCAACGACAAACATTGTGATGTAAATATAACGCCATCTTCGGAAATAACAGCACTTTGACTATTGCCAAACTTCGGTAGAAATCACCTCAACAAACGATCAAAAAATCTACGTGCGTCACAGTTAGTTTGCCGCTGGCAAGGTGATATTTCCATCAATTTGATTGCCTGCCATAACTAACTCATTAAACAAGTGGTCCGTCGGAGAAAGAATAGAAATTATTAGCAATTTTCCTATAAGTCAGCTATCCTTGGCACAGATCACAAGTCGTGTTTTATTTGAATAGGTACCTATATTACGTAGTACATTCAGATTCACGAAAATATAGGTAAGAGCTATATATATATAGATTAAGAAATATATTATTTCCCAGCTCGGTACATTGATCCTAAATAATTATATTATTGCATATAATAAGTATTTAATATTAATACCATTAATAGTGAAGTGGTCGAAGTGTTAGGTTAGGTTAGGCGGCCCGGGTTCGATCCCCACCGCCATCACGGAGCTAAAGTGGTTCGGAATCCACTTTTTGAGCTATATTTCCACTGTAATTCCGATTCTGTTGGCTGAATTTCATAATTTTTGAAATCCACTGATTGAGTGTTAAGCAAGGAGATATATTGTCAAGATGATATATCTCAATGAAGATGGAGAAAAATATGATCCTTTCCAAAATACTTACGTTTAATGATGACGAACAAGTCCGTATATTCTTAGTACCAAACAGTTCAACGTTGTTTACACTGAAACAAAATATAACATTAACATGAAGGTAATTACATGCAAATTATTCTTCGCATCATTATTTTTGAGTAATTAATATATCTCGAGGCTTGTACGGTAAAATATGCGTTCGAACGAAGACAGAGTAGTCACAACAGTATTTCTATTTCGTTCCTATCAATCAAACTATGCGAAGTAACGTAATATTGGGTAATAAGTCTCACTTAGCTTTTGTAAATTTTTATAATGTTCATGTCATACCGAAAATTCCGAAAGTTGATCAGGTGATTTTTCTCTCATATATATTCGTCTCCTTTAAAACCTTGGCAACCTAACGGCCTGCCCGCCAATGGTATTTTAGTTTCAGTATTTCATCACGATACATATGGCAGCCTGATTAAAATCGTACCCGAATTATAATAATAATAATAATTTTCTAATATGAAGAACCTACGACGACTATTTGATTCATGCATTATTATCATGAGGATATACGGACAATACTGTCCTCCAAAAGGCATCCTGAGTAAAATCGTATCCCAAAATCATCTCCCGGTCTATTAGATTTTATTCGATTTTGGCTTCGGAAGTGCAGTGTTTTAATTATAATTTATCAAATGCATGGCGGTTTACCAAATGCAATTTAGAAGTGGTTAACCTTATCTTTGACCGGATATTTATGTCTAATAGATGCAGATTAAACTCCAAATATGAAAAATTAGTTTCCTATGTCTGTGGTCATGTTACAATAGTGATAAGCACAATATACCAAATGTTAATACTGTTTTACTGGCACTTGACAGTGTACAACGTTAGCTATTTGTATTACTAGGGAGGAAAGTGCCACTTTTCCTCCGACGCGAAGCGGAGGGCAGTAAACATCCAAGGGAAGAAAAGGCACTTTACTCCCATGTAATACGTATGATTTTTCCTCCTACCCACTTAATGAACCTTTTTTGTAAATTTAAAACGCATCTCAAGTGCTTTTGTCTAAAACAGACCAATACTTGCATGATGGAAAGTATAGATAATACAGTCATGTCCATCTGAGAATCTGCGGCAATGGCTAGCGTCTTGGGCTTGTAATCCCGGTCCCGGGTTTTTAGAAATTGCAACTTTTTTTTTAAGAACGTTATTTTACTGTTTTCTTGTTAGTGATTTGAATTATTGGGCATTCGAGGGAGGAATGTGTGTACTTTCTATAGGGGTAGGAGGAAAATGTATTATCATTATCAATTTGAATTGTCCATTCAGTGTTCATTTGGGAATTTCCCAAGCAACTGTCTGGTCTGAATATCTTTATTATTTTCATCACTTACTTTCAATTCAATAATATTTTTTCAAAAGCCACGACTTCATTACCTTTATCTGCGACCTGAAGTGAAGTAGTGAAATTCATTGGATACTTTAAAAGATAGGACACATTTCTCTAATAATTCAAATGTATAGTTACCTCTCAAATATTTTCCGCATACCTGCCAAAGCACTTAAAGAGTTATCTTTTGAAGCTTTTTAAAGTGCATGCGATAACTCAAGGAAAATTGAACTGAATCATCATTACTTAAGAGAGCATTATTCTTTATTGGTGTTGAGCAACATGTATACGATCTTGTTTATCCTAAACTATTCGACCCAAGGAACTTGATATTCGGTTATCTGCAGTGATATAGTCTGAATTTGTGGCATGCATTATAACAACAAAGGAGGAAGCGTAGAGATTGTTTCACAAAACGCTGTGGTAGTAATTTTGAAGGAGAGCTGATAGACGATAGAAAATTTTCCAATTTTTTTACCACACAAGAAATGGGTTACCATAGTACGTTCGCAAATTATTTTATTCAGATATACAGTGAGGGGCAATATTATGGAATAAATTCATTTTTACGAGAATAGGCAACTTTTGAGACAAATCCCGAAACACGTCGATTTTTATTTCCAAATTATGATTTTGTGGCAGATATGTCATACTAGTGACGTCATCCATCGTTGCGTGATGACGTAATCGATGATTTTTTTAAATGAGAATAGGGGTCGTGTGATAGCTCATTTGAAAGGTTATTCAATTCTCTATGCAGTGATATGAACATTAACATAATTATTTATACAGGGTGGCCAAAAAAATATTTAATTTGTAAATGAAATTAATTGTCACAAAAAGAAGTATTATCATTTATTTAATACAAAATTACATTGTACTACTGTCGGAAAACAGAAAAACAAATTAGTTGACAAATAAAAATTGCTTTTCGCTGAAATTAAATGTTCAAATTGCCACCCACCTGCCTCTTGGCAGTAATTGAACGGACGAATACATTCTTCTTGAACATTGTGGATCATTTCTGGAGTTGAATTACGAATTTCCAATGTAATGCTATTTGTCAAATCTTGGAAATGTGTGGTCTATCGGCGATCTGGATCATCCTCATTGATTTTGTCTACTATTGAAACACTTGAAACAGTTTATAAATAAATGTTTAGAACTGCTGTGCTTTCTACTACTATGAAGAAACAAAAATAAATTCCGATATTAGGCAAATAAATAATGAGAACTAAAAAGATAGCAAAAAGTATAGTTTTTACAAATCGAGTTGGCTTGGGTCAAATGTAAGTCAGTTCTTGACATTTTCTCATAAGGACTAGTTTATTTCATGAAATAAATAAATAATGGCCCCATTAACTGAAACACAAAGAATCGAAGTATTAATTATGGTTGGATATGGAGATAGAACCAGAACACAACAAGAAGTATGTAATTTATTTACCATAAAATATCCTAATACGCCTATCACACAATCCACTGTTAGTAAAATTGAGAAGAAATTTAGAGAAACTGGACACGTGAAACATGTTGCAAATGCTGGTCGTCCACCAATGAATGAGGATGTGAAACTGTCTGTATTATTAAGTGTGGCAGAGAATCCTCAAATTAATTCTAGGCAAATTGCAGCTGATACAAACATTTCTAAAAGGTCTGTTTTACGTGTGCTGAAAAAAGAGAAATATCATCCGTATAAAATTCATAATGTCCACGAAATCAATGAGGATGATCCAGATCGCCGAATGCAGTTTTGTGAAGTAATGCAAGATTTATGTAATCAAAATCCACGCTTCATTCGTGAAATCCTTTTTTCTGATGAAGCAACCTTCTGTTTAAATGGAACAGTGAATCGGCAAAACTGCAGATATTGGAGTCAAGATAATCCCCATTGGATGACTGCGGTACACACTCAGCACCCTCAAAAACTAAACGTGTGGGCAGGGATAGTCGAGGATAGAATTATAGGCCCTTTTTTCTTCGATGTGTCTCTTACGGGGCAAAGATATCTTGATTTTTTACAAAATGAACTTATACCCGCCCTTACAGACATGTTTCCAAATGAAAATGATCGTAATTCGCCAAATGAAAACATATGGTTTCAGCAAGACGGTGCACCTCCGCACTTTGCACGTCCTGTTCGTGATTTTTCAAACAGATGTTTCCCTAGGAGATGGATTGGTCGACGAGGAACAATAGAGTGGCCCGCAAGATCTCCAGATCTTACACCACTTGATTTTTTCCTATGGGGTTACTTAAAATCAAAAGTTTACATCGATAGACCACAGAATTTACAAGATTTAAGAAATAGAATTAGATTGGAAATTCGTAATATACCTCCAGAAATGATCCACAATGTTCAAGAAGAATGTATTCGTCGGTTCCATTACTGCCAAGAGGCCGGTGGGTGGCAATTTGAACATTTAATTTAAGCGAAAAGCAATTTTTATTTGTCAAATAATTTTTTTTTCTGTTTTCCGACAGTAGTACAATGTAATTTTGTATTTAATAAATTATAATACTTCTTTTTGTGAAAATTAATTTCATTTACAAATTAAATATTTTTTTGGCCACCCTGTATAAATAATTATGTTGATGTTCATATCACTGAATAGAGAATTGAATAACCTTTTAAATGAGCTATCACACGACCCCTATTCTCATTTAAAAAAATCATCGATTACGTCATCACGCAAAGATGGATGACGTCACTAGTATGACATATCTGCCACAAAATCATAATTTGGAAATAAAAATCGACGTGTTTCGGGATTTGTCTCAAAAGTTGCCTATTCTCGTAAAACTGAATTTATTCCATAATATTGCCCCTCACTGTATATTTTAAATATATGCAAGTGTGTTGTTACAGCAATGGACTTATCTTTCATTTATGTTCAATATTATTTCTGGAGCCAGTTGTTTACAAATTTCCTCATTTAGTTGGGAAGATAATATTGGGTACAACCAGTTCTTTGGTAGATCCCCTTATCCTCGTCAGGCAAAATTGTCGAAAACTATCAAATTTTTCATTATCCGTTATCTAAGTTTCGTCCTGAAAGAACAAATGAGGCAATAAAATCAAATACATGACTGAAATAGACATCGACAATCTGAAGCGGAAGCAAAAAATGTTCTTTAATTTTTATTTAGTTCCTCTCTTAATCACTACCTTTATCTTTCGCATATGCTGAAACTAGGTGGTCTTTTATTTGAATAATTTTTATTGAAAATTTTATTTCTTGATATGAAATGTGATTAGTCGGCATTTGAGAACTATGACTTACTTCATTCATATTCTAGTGCTGTATTTATTTTAATCCAATTGAATTTGTTGTCTGTCTAATTGTATTATGTTGCTTTTAGTTATATGATTTAGACTATTGACTGATATATCCAAACTGCAAAATGTGTATCTGTTTGTATGCAGTATAAACAAATAAATGAATGAATTATAACACAAAATATTATTAGCCTGTATTTTGCTCACCCTGATTATCATTTTCACTATTAAATGACAGCGTGAATAGGGAATATCCCTGTCGTAGTTTTCGACGTACTTGGAATATTTTAGGTTATTGGTATTCTATTGTTACTTTACTAATTGTTTTATTCACAGTTGATTTCACAACAGGTTCAAGCAAAGTCAGAGTATATGATATTTTTTACTTATAATAAATACTCTGAATGTGTCAAGTAAAGAAATAAAAACAGAAGCCATTTATTTAGAATCCCTGATTGAAAAGCATTCCCTGGCGATATTGCTATGGTTCAATTATATTTTTAATAGTCATGCACAAGTTCTAAATTTCTTTCTACACTCACATTGCAACACCAGGTGTTATTTTTATTTTAAGAACAATACAAGCTTCCCAAGTGGTATAATCAATAAAACACAGCATTAAATGACAGATGGTTGGCATTAAAAATAGATCACTCGGCCAACATACAATTCAAGTTTTTGATGAAATCAAAACTTTTCGAATACCATTCACCATTTGTCTGGGCTGGATATTAAAGTTGTTGTTTTGTTTTCAACTGGGACTGCTTATAACTATCGAAAATTAATATTTGGAACCTTGGGTATGAATACCTTGCTCAAAACTATAGTAGAAATAGAACTCAAGTAGTCTATGGATCAATCCCAAAGTAAAAAATAGTCACTCCCGCATACAGAATAGAACTACTAGTCCTCAGAAACTCAAAAGTTATAACAGTTCCTAATACTTCTATTCGCATCATGCTATTTCCTTGTTAAGTGAAGATGAAAGAAAAACCAACTATTATACTGATAAAACAAAAAAATATTTTACTTATCGGAAAAACTGGAACTCACAATTTGAGTATCCAAATGCTGAGATCTGACGTCAAAATTAATTCCATTCCGAAAATCAAGTCAATGCAAGGAGTACTATTTTACATGATAACCTTTGTTATACAACATAAATCAATCAAAAAAATGCTGTTTACTCACGTAATATCGAGAAATAAATATAGCTTTCTTTATCTAATCTCCAGCCGTTTAAGCTATCTCAAATGGATTCGCTAGGTCGAAACGTGAAGTCAACAGTAAAGCTGAATTCAAATACCAATAACACCTTAATGTATACGATTAGAATGTGTCTAATTTTGGAAAATTATAGTATTTAGCATAATGTCGTGCAGCTTTTGACCATGACAAGAGTTTGAAAACAATACTTCTCCTTTGGTTTTCGACAATAATTAGTATCGCTGTTCTGTGTTTAAAAACTAAAGAACACGCTTTACTTCCAACGTGGACTAAAAAGTAAAAAATAATTAATTTCTCGAATTTAAAAAAAGCGTGGGTGCTTTCGATCAAATAAAATACACGTCGCCATATTAACCAGGAAAGTAGTTGTTTCCGTTTACAGAAATATGCCGTATGTCTTTTACTGTAGGACTATTGGGAGAACGGAATATTACGAAATTAGTCCCCATTCCTGAAGAGACAATGATGAACACATCGATCAATTTATTAATGAAAAGACATGGATGAAGTACTAGTAATTGTAGGAAACCACAGAAAAAAAAAATTCAATACCACAAATAAAACAAAATTCTTCAGTTTCTAGAAAAAGCAGCCACCTTATATCTCACATTCGACAGTTCAAATATCAGTCACTTTAAACGGAAACATTTGCGATATTACTGATTCCAAAGAAAATATTGACTGTTTCCTATCGCTGATGAAACGACAAAATAAATAATAGCCTTACCTGAAAACTGATAGATTTTATGAAATGTTGCGAAATGCGATATTCGCCGAAATACAGTAATGGTCACACCTATTGTATATTATATAATATGTCAGTCAAATACAAGACAGTATGTATTTCTACAGGACTTTTTCACTTCATTTATTGATTTCAATCGGGGACATCGGGGTAGATATAAGATGATAAAATGATAATAGTCCAAGAATTATAATCTGTAAAAAAACTAACAATATATATATATATACTGCTTTTATTTAATGGCCCCCCTTTTATTTTTTGAACGGGTCAACTCAAAAAATCTGAACTTGGGATAATGAAATTGATCCATGAATACTATATTTTGAAGTAAAATTGACAGATGAAACTTTCAAAGTTAGCCAAACATGAAAGTGAAGAAGGGAGTTGGAGTATGTGATATAAATATAATGAAAACAAATTAGCGGCATACAGACAAATTTTGAAATTCCAGAAAAAGATTCTCGTGGAGCAGGATTCCAACCTCTAATTCTCCAACACCTCAGAAACGCCGTAATTTGTAAGTTACACTACACTATCATTCAAATTCCAGAATAAGTGGTATCCCAATAAGCAGTTGGAACGCATGTCTTCTCGGTACCTCAGTTGGTCAAGCACTGACCGTCAACCTAGAGGTCGTACGTTCAAATCCTGCAACAGATTTTTTTCTGGAATGTTAAAATTTGTCTTTATGCTGCTAATTTTTCTTTTTCATATTTATATTACAGACGCCAACTTCCTTCTTCATACATTATTGTGTCTGAAATAAATAATGAATTTGCGTTCTATAATGAGTTTTCTGCGCGGAGAAAGTTGAGTGCGCTGTCCATTCTAAGTAACATTCGTATCTCATTTTCATCAATGAATCATAACCCTAATGAGGTGCAAATTATTTCTCATTAGGTAATGTTAATGGTTTTAGAATCAAATAAATGTGATGTTTTGTGCTGTTGGTTAATACGTATTCTCATAATAATTCAAAGAACAGATTCATCAGGAATATATCAGACATGCTCATTCAGGTCTTGATGAATTAGTGATAGATTTATAAATAATATTTTGGTTTTTTATGCACAGAATTTGGCTTGGCATTAATTTCAAACAATCGGCCTTTTCCTTTTTTTATTACAAATATGATATTTCCAGAAATTGTATATGAAATTTAAATTTATCAAAGGGAAAATATGAGTCATTTAACAAGGCTCTATCCATGCAAAAAAAATAGGATGCCTCTACAACCGCATAAGAAACGCGCATTAGGCGCGTTCAAATCTCAACGCAAAGTTAAAGTTTTCGAGGAATGTCATTAATTTACAGCATTTTCGTTCTAGAGCGACAAAATTGGGAAAACGTTTGCTTATTCAGTTTTTTCCTATTTGCCGGCGTGTATATCATAAGTAAGTAACTCTGCGTTTGTCGAAAAAATATTGTGTGTAATTTGAGCACAAAGTGTAATTGCTGCTCTCTAAAGTTTTTTTTTTGACGAAGATACAAATAAACTTCCAGAAAACGAAAGTAGTCTAAATACACCGGAAAACTCATTTTGTAGTTCAGCATCTATTAGCGGGTCACTACAAATAAAAAAGTCCTGGAGGAGAAAAAGATACACGACCCCTGAAAAAATGTCTCCCTTCTTAGATTATCACAGTCATTTGGAATGCCCAGTGGTGTATTTCAAATTTAAGCTAAATATTTGAAAACTACATTACCTACTCAAAAAAAAATACTAAAAAAATGTAAATTTCAACACCCTGTAGATCAGTAACGAAATCAAGAAAAAAGACAAAAAATTCCGTATTTAGTTGACATTTAGGAACACCCTGTCTACATCTTGAAGTAGATTCAACGCAATAACCCATAATTCTTGCTAGTTATAACATTATTATTACCAGAAACTTGTTTCTATTGGAGATAAGGTCAGTAGTAAAAACGAAGTTCCTTTTTTTGCTACCCGAGCTTCATCGATGTATAATGTATAGATGCAAAAATTTGGGATCACTGAACTTGATATTAAACGTTGGATTTGAAATTCAAATTTAACGTGATAGGATTAACTCAGTTTAGTTACAGAACTAACCAGAAATTTGAAAATAATTTTATTTTGTGTAAAACTTCCTTCATTGTTGACTTCATCCTTGAATCCCAGCAGTACTGTAGATATTTCTAATACGAAATTAATATACAAAATGAACGAAAGAAATACAAGGTTATTGAATATAAAGTATCTACATTTTATTATTGCTATTATTGCATGTGCAATATTTTTTCCAATAAAACTTTTATGAGTGTAACTAAGTTTTTATTGTGATGCCATCAAAAAATAGAGTGACGCAAGAGTGAATAAATTGGTTATAATAAATTGTTATATGAGTGGGTCCAAACGAAATCTTTCATTCAATTGAAATAAAAATTGTTTCCGTAAAAATTAGTTGTTTGAATGGACAAGTTCTATGATGTCGTTAATAGTATATTTAACGAGATATGGAATTAAAACATAGATCAAAACTAATTAATCAGTGAAAAAAAATTCAAAATGCGTCAATAAATGACTGAGAAATAGATTATTTAAGTTTAAGTATTTTAGCGCGGAACGTCTGTGGTATTTGCTCTCTTTTGACGTAATATGATACTAATAAACCACGATGTTCCTTAGCCGCGCCAGGGTTTATGTCGCGTGACGTCAGCACACACTAGATGAAAAGTATTCTTCTCCATTTCTAGAGATATTTTAATGATGCTTTCACATTTTTGTTCCATTTTACATTAATTACCATAATTAAACCATAACAAAAAACGGAAATTTCTCCATTGACTAAATGGTAGTTAGAGTTGATTAAATAGATTATTTGCTCATTCTATCTTGCTTGGTGAATAAAACTTCATTTTTCAGAATTTCGGAAACAAGGAGAATATATCAAAATTATTTCCTTCCTGGACAAATTGTAATGAAACGTCGGTTTTTTTCAGAGAGGGGCTGTATGCAAAGCAGTTGTGTGAATGATCCCACGTGGCCGCTAGAAAAAGGCTGGAACTTTTACACAGCAAATTTTCACCAGGTGATTGCCAGATGTCGAATAATTTATACATTCTATTCTTTGAATATATCCTTCGTTGTTAGTTGTAGAATATTCTTGGAACAGCGATAAAAGGCGTGTCTTGTTGCATCCCTTTCAAGTCAAGTATTCGTTTATTGATAATTCGTTTACTTTAGCTAATTTTGGAATATATTTCAATGGGCTAGGCTGTAAGGTCCTCTTTACAGAAAAAGATCGGAATGTGCAGCTCAGTTCAGATATCAGTAACTGACTTCCTCTGTAACTGTTGATGAAATCCGCCCTTGTAATTGAAAACACCGGATTTTATGTCCCTCCAGGCAGGCCAGGTTAGCTGATAGGTGATAATAGGCTAATAATCTCATAGAGATACCTAAAATAAATATCCGACACACACAAAAATTAATTCTTGCGACACCCTTCAAACGTTTCAAGAAGTAAGGAGTACTTATTCATTTGTATCAAGTGTTGGTTCTAAGTTATCACGTACTATAGTTTAGTTCCTAAATTGTAGACAGTGACTCATCGTACATTTTCCGTTTTTTGCGGGATTTGAAAGTGCCAAGAGGATGTATGAAAGTTGCGAAGTAAAACTTGATTTGGAGCCAAGTACCTAGCTGACTTTTATGTTAACAATTGGCCTGGTTTTCTCGAATCACCCGGAGACGTCCACGTCCAAAATTCGCACCCAAAAACTTTGGGCTAATCCACCCTCGTCACTTTTAACGCCAATTCTACTTTGGACAGTATTTGGTTTATTGTTTTTCTCGGTAACAATTGACATTGGCCGTTTGATTCTTTCGAATTAAGGTTCGGGCTATTGCAAAGTACGAAAAAAGTTCAGGTGGACGTCTCCGGTTGACTTGGGCGAAAAACCAAGCCAACTAATAACCTAAGTTGATCACGTCAAGCCAGCTGGCCACCAGACTAACGGTTGTTACAGGCCCGGTCTGGCTCCATTGGTGGCCCTCGGCTAGACGGTGATTTGAGCCCCCCCCGCCGGAAATATAACGAGGACACTATATCCTCTCACGGCAAAATAGTTAGCCTATGTTTAATAGATAGATAGATTAGATATCTAAGCTGTGGCTGAGCTGTCTGCTTGAGTCCTGACAGGGCGCAGACGCGCCGCGCCGCTGTCGCGTCACTACCGCTCGCTGAGCCGAGCCGAACGGTGCGGCGATCGTTTTAAAAAAATTGTTTTTGCAAGATTATGTCGCAAACTTGTGGCCCCCTTGAGCCGGAGGCCCTCGGCGATCGCCGACCAGCCGCCCTGGCCAGACCGGGCCTGGGTTGTTAATTCAATATTAAACTATCTCGAACATGCAGGCAGGTGTATGGGAAGACAATTTTCCCTATAGAATTTAAATTAGTATCCTGTTTGCCATAAAACAAGTATAAAATAGAAGATTATTCTAGCTGGTGGTGGTGCTTAACGTAATAAAAAAAAGACGGTTATTGACATTATCAAAGAATCTAAAGCTTTTTAGGAATACGTCAGATTTACTAGAAACGGTATTTTCCGTGTAAAATAAGCTCAGAAGTCCGAAATTAGTATATGCTGTGATTTTCAAGTCGATGGGCACAAAATGAATTTTCAGCCGAAAAAACATTATACCTTAAAAATGGCCAAAAATCCAAATTACCTCCGATATACTCAAAATTTGATGCTGATTCCGAAAATGTATGATTTGAATATGTTCGGATACACGGTGTGCCATAAAACAACGATAAATGTGCAACAAAAATTGTATTGCACGAATCCGGCATCCTAGCACACAAAACCACCTATAACACCTACAAGCTAACTGTTAGGCACGCAAACAACAACATTCTCTTGTAGCAAATTTTCTTAGCTTTCTTTCTATATACATATGTGTCTCGTTATGGTCGCTAAATGCGAAAAATGTAAAAGGTGCGCTAGGATCCAGTATCCTAGCACATAAAACCGCCAAAGAAAAATACTTTCGAAAATCCTAGAATTTTTTCAATATTTTTCCCGTATTCTACGCCATCAATTCAACATGATACAGTATTCGAAAAATTAAAAATAATAAATTTAAAAATCGGTCCAACTCAAAGGCCACACGTTCGTAAAAACGCCTACCAAATCCATGTTTGACTAGCAATCGATTTCAAATTTGGTCAGTATATAGTAAAAAAAATTGAATCTAACGAATATAACATAGAAAAAAATTAGAAAATTGTTTGGCGGGAAAATGGCTCCTGCAACCTCTAGATAACATTTTCATCCGACGATAGAATCGAGATAGAGCAATTCTGCAAACACCAATCGATTCAGCATGCCAAAATTAGTATATGTTATGATTTCTGAGTCGATCGGCACAAAATGAATTTTCAGCTAAAAAAACATCAAAGGGATATACCTTAAAAATGGCCAAAATTCCAAAGTCATCAAATTCACTCGAAATTACCACCGATATACTCAAAATTTTATGCTGATTCCGAAAATGTATGATTTGAATATGTTCGGATACACGGTCTACCATAAAACAAAGATAAATGTCCAACAAAAATTGTATCGCACGAATCCGGAATCCTAGTACACAAAACCACCTATAACACCTACAAGCGAACTGTAAGGCCAGCAAACAATAACATCCTCTTGTAGGCAATTTTTTTAGCTTTCTTTCTATATACATATGTATTTAACGAATGTGTCTCATTATGGTCGCAAAATGCGAAAAATGTAAAAGGTGCGCTAAGATCCAGTATCCTAGCACATAAAACCGCCAAAGAAAAATACTTTCGAAAATCCTAGAATTTTTTCAATATTTTTCCCGTATTCTACGCCATCAATTCAACATGATACAGTATTCGAAAAATTAAAAATAATAAATTTAAAAATCGGTCCAACTCAAAGGGCACACGTTCGTAAAAACGCCTACCAAATCCATGTTTGACTAGCAATCGATTTCAAATTTGGTCAGTATATAGTAAAAAAAATTGAATCTAACGAATATAACATAGAAAAAAATTAGAAAATTGTTTGGCGGGAAAATGGCTCCTGCAACCTCTAGATAACATTTTCATCCGACGATAGAATCGAGATAGACCAATTCTGCAAACACCAATCGATTCAGCATGCCAAAATTAGTATATGTTGTGATTTCTGAGTCGATCGGCACAAAATGAATTTTCAGCTAAAAAAACATCAAAGGGAAAATGGCCAAAATTCCAAAGTCATCAAATTCACTCGAAATTACCACCGATATACTCAAAATTTTATGCTGATTCCGAAAATGTATGATTTGAATATGTTCGGATACACGGTCTACCATAAAACAAAGATAAATGTCCAACAAAAATTGTATCGCACGAATCCGGAATCCTAGTACACAAAACCACCTATAACACCTACAAGCGAACTGTAAGGCCAGCAAACAATAACATCCTCTTGTAGGCAATTTTTTTAGCTTTCTTTCTATATACATATGTATTTAACGAATGTGTCTCATTATGGTCGCAAAATGCGAAAAATGTAAAAGGTGCGCTAAGATCCAGTATCCTAGCACATAAAACCGCCAACGAAAAATACTACCGAAAATTCTAGAATTTTTTCAATATTTTTCCCGTATTCTACGCCATCATTTCAATAGTCACTTGGAGGCTTAGGGGGAGGGGGGCTGCAGCCCCAAAGCCCCCCTCCTGGCTGCACCAATGGCATTATACATCCGTCCTTCACGGGAGTGCAAGAGGTTAGATTACACCCTGTAACATCAAAATGTATCTAAACAAACAGGGATGGAATTTACAATTATATATATATATATATATATCGGAACATTGGTTGAAAAGTGAAGAATCTTTGTACCTTCCGAACTACTCCATTTTATCTAAATATTGTCGTCCCAATAACGAGCATGGAGGAGTGATGATTTTATCAAAAAATATTTATGCCAATGATTTTGTAAATGTTGATAAATATGATTCAATGCTAGTAGAGAACGAGTTTGAATTTTCAATAGTATATAATAATACGAACCAATTGTATATCATAGGAATTTATAGACCACCTAACTCGAATGGGCACATTTTCTTAGATCGACTGGAAGCTCTTCTTTCTGAAATACCCATTCATGCACAGATTTTTGTAGCTGGTGACCTAAATATTAACTTTGACGATAAGGAATCAAATGTGACATTAGCATTAATTAATTTATTTTTATCATTTAATATTAAAATGCATGTAACGGAGCCAACTAGAATCTCTCAACATTCATCCACTACCATTGATTACGCTTGCTCGAATATTGATGAAGCGAATGTTTCTTGCTTGGTTATTCCTTCTGGTCTTTCGGACCACGAGGCTTTATATGTGAATTTATTTTCGAAAACCAAACACTCTTGTAAATACAGATATGGTAGGATTTATAGCAGAAAGAACTATAATAAATTCAGAGAATGCTGTGACACAGTTAACTGGAATAGCATATTAGATGATGAAGAACCGTTACTTGGTTTTCACAATACTATGACAGATATTTTTGAAAGAACTTTTCCTGTGCATAAGCTGAAAGTACAAAAAGGTAAGAAACCGTGGATTACGGCTGGTATAAAAAATTCAGGAAACAACCTAAGATCACTACACACAATTAGAAAATTTACCAATAATGCATATTTTTTAGCATATTTCATTAAATATAGGAGTATTTATAGGCAAATCATAAAAAGCGCCAAGGACAGATATTATGCAGAGAGAATAAAAACTGCCAATAATAAAACAAAAGTAAACTGGTCTATAGTTAATGATCTTAGGGGTAAAAATAAGACCAATCCTATCAAATGTAACATATCTCAAGAAAAACTCAATGAATATTATTGTTCTATTGGCAATAAATTGAAAGAGAATATAGAAGCCAGCTGTGACCCCTTGGAATATCTCAAAAATGTAAATGTTTTTGAAAATTTCATTTTAACTGACACGGATGTATATGAGCTTATACAGATCATCAATGAGATCAAAAACAAAAATTCGGCGGGTATGGATGGAATATCTACAAAAATATTTAAAAATCTACCTCTAAGTGCATTACATGTCTTGGTTGAGTGCATAAATGAATCATTCAGGAATGGTATATTTCCGACTTGTTTGAAAATAGCTATGGTTATTCCATTACATAAGGGTGGAGATCTTGAAGATCCCTCAAATTTCAGGCCCATTTCATTATTATCAACTCTCTCAAAAATTATTGAACGATTGGTGAAAAAAAGATTAATGACCTTCTTTTCAAGAAACAATGTGATATCCAGTCTTCAATTCGGCTTTCAAAGTTCGAAAAGTACCACAGATGCTATTTTCTCCTTTCTTGAGAATGCATATGCTAGTATTAATGATGGCAGGGCTGTTGCAGCAGTGTTTTGTGATTTCTCGAAAGCATTCGATTGCGTTGATCACAGAACGCTGCTGCGAAAGCTTAGCCATTATGGGGTAAGAGGAACAAACCTGACCTGGTTCGATTCATATCTGTCAGGACGTAGCCAGTTTGTAAAAACATCAAGTGGACAATCTAATCTCAGTGTCATAAAACACGGAGTACCACAGGGGTCTGTTTTAGGACCAGTGTTGTTTTTGATATATCTAAATGACCTAATAACCCTTAACATAGCAGGACGATTCACTATTTTTGCTGACGATACCACTATTATATGGAGTAATAAAGAAATTAATCAGCTATCAAATATGATTAAAATAGATGTTCAAAATATTCAAAACTGGTGTAACGCTAACTCCTTATGTTTCAATTTAAACAAAACAAAACTTGTTACCTTCAAATGTTCACTAGACGATTTAGAATTGGGTAATAACTACATAGAAAACAAACAACATAATAAATTTCTAGGTATTTACATAGATAATAAATTAAATTTTAAAGAACATGTAACGCATTTGAGCAAAAAAGTTTCCAGTGGATGTTATGCCATTAGAGTGATATCAAGTGAACTGGGGTATAATACAGCTAGAATGGCTTACTTTGCATTAGTTGAATCTCATATTCGCTATGGAATAGCTTTCTGGGGCCATTGTAACTTACAATTACATAATACGATATTTGCTCTCCAGAAACGGTCATTGAGATATATTTCAAAGTCTAAATCAAGGGATCATTGTAAGCCTCTATTCATCCGCCACAAAATTTTAACAGTAACCTGTTTATACATAATGGAAACAGCATGCCTAATTCATAAAAATAAAGCTAGCATGTACACTCCTGGTACTAATTGTTACAGTACCAGGCAGGACCACATGCTTTATTTACCCATTCCAAAATCTGCTCTGACTAAGCATTCTCTGATTTATGAAAGTATTAAAGTGTACAACCATCTACCTACTATCCTGAAAAATATTACAGATAAAAAAAAGTTCAGAAGTGCAGTTAAGAATATTTTAGTAGATAAGGCCTATTATTCGATCAACGAATTCTACTGTGATAATCTGTAAGTTCCTAATTGTCGTCATTTAAATGTTAAATGTTTTGTTAGTGATAATCTGTTTTTGTTGTTTTGCATTTATTATATTTTGACATGTATTTTATTATACGAAATCTCATGCTTTGTCAACAAGATGTATTATCTTAGACAATAAAGTATATTTTGACTTGACTTGACTTGACTATACCATCGTAGATTCCAGATTTATCTCTAGTATTAAAATAATTAAATTTTTCACAATACGCGTAATATTTTTCACTAGCTATGATCACCTATTTTACATTATCTGGGTAGTTGGTTTCTTTGAGAGAGTAAAAGTGCAATATATTCCTATATCAATTTCTCAACGGCTGTTATTCGTCATTCGTCATTAAAGCGTAACTTATGAAACGAACCTAAAAATTAGTAGAATGTAGAATAGGCTTCCGGTTACCACTGGAACCAACATTTTGAAAAAGTTACTAGTGCCCTACGTTTTTTATTGATTCTAGCATTTCATTGTCAAAACTTGTGTATTTATTTATCGTATTTGCCTGGACTATAACATTCTTCGAAATTAGCAATACCCCTCCTACAGTCTGAAACAAACAGTAATGAGTATAGGTCATTTATTTTGTGAACATATCGATTTGTCATTGACCACCAATTGAACATTTTTTCTATTTGTTTAACTAATTTGTTGGCTAGCCTTATTAGCATAATATATAAATATATACAGACCATTCCATTTATCTTATCTAACATCATTTCTCGCAATAACTGAAATATGACATAAGCGTGCCGGAAAGTGACGTTTTTGTGCTGAAAAGTGACATTTCTGTCCGGCAAGTTGCTTTGTAAAGAGTTTCATAATATTCTGAACAAAAAGAAAATATTTATCAAATAGGAAATCCTAATATACAAATACCTTACATAAATTACTTTTGAATAAAAATATATACCTTTGTTCTTAATCTATTGAAAAAACGCATACACAAACACAAACCTCAAGCATAAAATATTCATGAAATATTCCTGTTTCATTCATTTGAAAAATAAGATTGAACTAGAATATATAGCGACAGTTCTGAAATTGAAAATTATCCATGAAGCAGAACCATTCCGTATATAAAAGAATGATACGCTGTCCGTGGGCAATGGTAAAACTACTAACCTTCGAATATAATCAAAAAATGATATGTCAAAAAGCACCCATCAGACGTTATAGACACAAGTCCATGTTTATTTATATATTTTTTCAATTTGTGACCTATTACATGTTACAACGATGTACCATTCACTTTACCAAAGTTTGAAACCCTTTGGAGTTGGGTATTGTTAAATTTTCGATTTTTAATGGCTATCTCCACTGGCCTAATATTCCCGGAAATTTATACCCGAACCTCTTTAACACTCATCACTAATGAAGAGACTCTTCTGTACTCCAATCCAATGATACATTTATAATAGCGACCGGTACTAGGTAGTTAGTTGGAGAATATTGGAGATATTATCTTCTTCTATGTAGCACAAAAATAATGTTATGCTCGACATCTGCCACTTAATATTATTTGTAGGAACAGAACCCTTTCCGTATGAAAGCAACTGTATTATAACGAATTCAACAATTATTTATAGTATCCGATAATTGACTACTTTGACCTCTGTTTCACATGTCAATTATTGTCTTACTCGTAATAGTAAAGAGAACATTTCGAATGTTAATTCCAAGTTGATTGATGACCTAAATACAAATCAGACAATTTTTTTCGAAATCTTTCAGAAACTAATATAATCGAAATCCATCAGTTTCTTCAAAGTCAGAATGCCCTATGCAAACTTTGAATACATCTTTCTGTACACGGTGTGTGTCTAAAATATGAAAACAGGTCAAGAGCTCAACAGCTAAAGTAGGATATTTTCAAAATGTAGAAAAACAAAGATTCTTCCTTGATATTTCTTTAGTATCCTGTATTTTTTCATATGTACAGTATTGATGAACATTTTTTTAGGTAATATTTGGATGAGCTGAAATAAAACAGAGAGTTGCTTGCATATTTTATTTCGTCTAAAAATTTATATAGTGAAAAACAAAACGGAATAAATGGTTTGTATTTATATAACATCAAGATAAAACCACGTTCTCTTTTCTATTGGTACGCTTCTCGATTTTTTCGTAAATTTAACAGAAAACGCCCAACAACCATAACTAGGAAGTCCATCGTGATAACAAAAATTATATCAACCAAATATCCAAATGTCTTTCGAACAGAAAAACTATACGCAGAATAAAAAAACAGTATTCAATTATAAAACAATCGAGGTTATCATCCGATTAACCTCAGAAATTTTGATAGCCAGGTCAATAAAAAAAATTCACAGCCCTGTTATTTAAACTTGCCTAACGATAATTTTCTTAAAATGACGGGCTTATTTTGGAATGGTTTCGCCAAAATATCCCTCGACCTAATAACTACATAATTACGTTTATCTTTTACAATCGGTTGGAGTCAGTCAGATATGAATGAATACAAAAGGTAAAATAATGGTATATCGTATACGAAATAATTATTCTGTAATGACTGCCTATGATATCGATTGTCAGAAATCCAGACAACATAGAAATAATTAGTAGTAGGTATATACAAATTGTAAGAATAATGGAGATTCGAATCCGATATCATAGTTAGACAAATAACCCATCGATTAACTGTTATTCGGGGTCATTCAGAGTAGAAGTAGCTTTCAGTTCCTGACCTTTGTTGAATAAGGAGCAAGTTGTGTTGTCAGAAACTGATGCGTCTCCGAATATTTTTCGTTTTTTTAATAGTTTTTTGACGTTTGACAGTCTTTTTAAATCTGGCATGAAGTCATATCGGATTTTTTCTTACACGCTGCATTAGCTTTGCTGCTTTCAGTCTTGGTTAGACATGACCACAGTTTTTTCAGTTTTTTTTTTATTTTCAAAGTTCGCACTTCGGAATTTCTCCATATTTTCAATTCAGAGTTATTGGGTGCAATAGGAACCGTATACATCAATTGAAGATCGACATTAGGATAAGTACGTAATTAACGTGTTCCTCAGTAGAATTTTTGAAAATGCACTGGTTCATTCATATCTGAAACTGCAATTTGAATTATTGTCCTTGGCCAAATGAGAAATTACTCTGACGGAATCATTTTCACTCGATTCTGAAATATCAATATCGTCTTCAATTATGAAATTACTTTGGCAACAATTATAAATATATAAACACATAAAAATAAGTATACATATAAGTCTGTAACAGTCTAATATTCACCACTTCTCGCAAGCGGACACTTGTCTCGAAGACCGCCGTATATTATTATAGGAACGTCTACGAAATAAGTTAATTTTTATCACAAACGTTTTTAAAGGTAATAAATACTGAGGTATCTACATCACTAGCTCTCTCAAGGCACAAGAGTGGTGACGATCTCACCTTCACTATTCTTTTTGCGTTGAACCAGTACGGGTGTTTTTAGAATGGAATCAGGAATTTCCGACTCCCTTATGGTGACTCTCTCCCGCTGAGGGGTTAGTAATTCAGGCTGCGTCTTCGGACGAATCTCGACTCCGTCCGGATCATTGTTGTAACCGTTCTGCTGCAGCGCATCCTCCTCGCTGTCCTCCACGGACTGCTCCGGATGAGCAAGGGGGGTGAATGATTTCAGTACGGGTGTATCATCTCTGGTTTTTCCATTCTGACCGTTTATCAGAGGAACGTTTTCTGGAATGTTCGAATGTTTCATTGGTTTCTCGTTTGCAGGCGTTATACTCAGTTTGTTCAGAGGTTTCATCTCCTCTCCGAATGAGTTGGGTAAGTCGCGTTTTTCCTGCCTCCGCTTGGATCTCCGGCCCTTAATAAAAGCTATAATGAACAACACTGCTAGAAACAGCCCTACACCAACGATGGCATAGACAGCGGTGGAGTCCGAAGGTGCTGCCGATGCTCGCTCCAACTCTCCAGTCCTGGTACTATTTCCGAACTCTTCGACGTCCTCACTTTTGTCTGACGGTCTATCGAGTTTTCTTTCGGTTTCTTTAATGATATTTGGCTCCTCAACTGGGATTTGTGCCTCTGTGGAAGCTTGCGACACGGGTGCAGTCTTGACAGTTGTGGCACTGGTAGTGGATGGCTGATGTTCCCCAAAAAGGTTGATATCCCCCAACAATATCTTAGCCTGGTCAATGACACTTGGAAGTGGAGACGCGGATTCTTCGTCGTTCTCACCAATTGGTCCTGGAGTGGAACAATTTGCAATACATCCCGGGATACCAGTGTCAGGAAAAATCCCGTATCCACTTCCTTCATCACCACTTCCTTCCTCTTCTTCCTGTGGGGATTCTACCGCCTTGTCGTCTATGAACGCGTTGTCTTCTATTACTTCATCTTCCTTTTCTTCGACGAATGGTACTTTGTGCATTTCTGTATTCGCAGACTCATCGAAAATATCAGTGTCACCTGAACCTTCAACAGGCTCGTCGTAGAGCATTATGTCGTCCATTGAGCAGTTGATAGCTGTTATATCTTTTCCGACATAATTTTTGGGGGAATGACACGTTATAGACTCGGGTACTGAAACGCCACCTTTGACCAGTCGTTCGTAAAACAGTACGTTGTTGCAGTCACAGTCTATAGGATTTTTATATAAATGCAGCTTCTTCAAATATTTCAATGATATCCAGTCTCTGGGTATCTGTGTGAGCAAATTGTGAGATATATCTATCACTTCTATGTTTTGAGGCAGGGCGGTTAGATTGATGGATTTTAGATTATTCGCTTTTAAAATCAAAGTCTTTAAGCTGTTTAGTGAAGGAATCGATGAAATTTGAACATTATTGTGTGATAAGTCTAAGTAATTCAAATTTTTGAGATATTTCAGTCTTGGATCAACTTTGTTGACTGATGCATTGGATATTGTCAGATTGACTATGGCGCGAAATTGTTTTTCACTAAATTTGCTCAAGAAGTCGAAAGATGATGTTTCCAGATGACCTTCCAAGGTCTGACATGGAGACCCTTCGGGGCAGTGATGTACTGAAGCACCGAGAACTGTCTCTAGGAATGCGACTACGACAAGTACCTTTTTCCACATCTTGATGTATCTGAAAAAAAAATAAAAAATCAGACTTTGCCAGTTTAGAAAATGATATATTATTAGATAATGACATATTGTAATATTAGATCGAAAACATGACCTCTTTTCAATGGACTGGAGGAGGCTCGGAAACAGTTTTCAACCCCCTGCCCTTATTCAGAGAAGGACCAAAATGTATCTGTTTGGTTAGGACGATGAAATTCAGAAAATATTTCAGTTCACGATATTTTGATTTACCTATATATTTTCATCAGCTTCAAAAATATAACACATATTATATTGACGTGTTTGAATGAACTAAATGGAAGATTTTTTTAAATCAATTCTTTCAAATAAAGAAATCTGCATTGTTCACAATGAACTTATCAAGAGAGAAACAATGGCCTGCCCAATAGTAATAGCTAAATTTTTATGAGAAATAGAACTCAAACATCGCGTTTTTCAGAAAGCCAATTCTTCGTATTTTTCCACGTATCAAATGAGCCAGTCCAATCCTGGGAAGATGTACTCTCCTATACGGGTTAATAAGTGGTACTCAACAAGCTCAATGATAATATTATACTGATAATCGCACGTGCTATAGTTATTCGCCTGAATGCGATGATTGTTTAGGTAACAACTAAAGCGATTGAAACAAATGGTCAAGAATGTAATGCTGGACTTCCGCAATAATTTAGCGCGTCCACATGAATGCACAAGGATGCCATTCACAAATATTATCACCAATATACACCATGAAATGTGTATGCTTTCAATTTTTATCGAAAACTTTTTCTTCATTCGATATTCACTCAGGCACGAAAAAAGATATTTTTATTACCTTTTAGAGCAAATGTTCCACCAGTGAATTCAATTTTCTGGTACAACTTTCGAACGTTATGAACTGAGCTGACGGTTTAAGCAGTTTTTTTACATCCAATAAGCATAATACAAATCTCAGGATATCAAAAAGAACATTGAGACAAATGTGCGAGGGGATTATTGAATTGACCCAGCACGTCTCCAAACCCTACAATCTAAAATTTAAATAGTACACTATCTTCTATTTTCGAAAGACTATTATTTGAGTCATAGGCGGAAAAACCTCCGACAAACTAAACCGACAAATATAGATATCAAATTCTTTATTTAGCCTGACCCCAGCCCCGACCTCTTTTCAAATGTCAATTCTTAGAAAATCATTGATAAATATGTTAATGTTATATTTACTCTGCAGTGTCATTTAAACATTTGAATAATTCAAATCAGGATGTGCATGTTAATCCACTAATCGTTGGCTATGGGTCCATCATAAACCATTGTTATACCTACCGAGAAAATTAAATTATGAAGCTGCCACTGACCTTCTAGTCCAAAGGAAATATGAATGGGTGTAAAACCTAACTGATACTACCTAATTTACTGGGTGTCTCGTAAAGACCACATCAAACTTGAGGAAAATGTAGATCAAAGGGTACCCTACCTGCTATGAAGAAATCTCCATGATAAATTCTCACCGTTATTGATTTTTTTTTTCAATTCTTATAAAAACACTATATTTTTTCGCCTCTCAGTAGGTTTTTCTGTGCTGTTCTCATAAAAATTCGAAGTATTTTTTCGATCTACATTGTCCTTGAGTTGAACGTGATCTCTTTGGAACACCTTGTACTTTGGGATTCCAGATTTGGGTTCAAATCATAATATAAAGTTGTGAAATGCTAAGTTTTCGAATGTTCCTATCAGTGTTTCGAATCAAGACTTTCTGTTGTCGGGGCTATACTCTTTTATGTTATTTTAGAACTGACATTCAAAAATATTTGCAACGGATGACGAAACCCTTCTAATCCATTTATAAATCGTTATCTCTATACTTTACAATTATACCGGCGTCAGTATTCTTAAATGCCTACAGATAAAGCTACCACCATGATGATATTGGAAAAATTCGTCTGAACACTGGCAGGTATTTACATTGAAAAAATACGTAGTCATTGATACTAGAAAAGGTTCTCGTACAGGTTCGACTTCAGCCAAATGGCAAATGGGCTCACCGTTTCTCTAATTTTCTGTGAGAAATAACAATGACTGTTGAGAAAGGCTATAATCAAAGTTTCTACTATTATTCCAGTAGTTTGCCTATACTTTATAATTTTTTTTCCAATACGCAATACAGAGTATTTATTTTATTAGTAAACTATTCAAATATACATTCATCATACGCGCTTTTTCCTACGACAATTCATATTTTGTATCCATTATGCAGTATTTAGTAACTGATCACAGTTGACTGATGGAAATATAAATGTCTACGTTTATGAAATTCAAAATTTGTTATTAATGTTATTCAACACAATGCATCATGAATATTTAGAATCGTTTGTTGGGAATCTATCAACGTCATTGCATGGAACACACGTCTTCCACTTCTAGTTCAGTCGCTTCTGTTGATAATCATTCATGAGACCAGAAAAGAGACAGACAAGTCTTCATTTTAATATATTTAATTCAACTTGTGATAGAAGTCCATTGTATCTCAAAGTGAAGTGGTATGGGTTCAAGACGCAGAAAAACTGCGTCTTAGATATATTTAATTGATCAATATTTGTGCAGGAGAAATGATATTGAATGAAAGAATTCCAGAAAAATCCCCAGAAAAAGATCCCCAAAATTATAAATTGATGTACAATGCAAAATGCAACCGAAGTTAATCGTAAGAGAAGCGCGGGAAGCGATACTATTGGCTGTTGGTGATAAGTTTGCGCATGCCCGTAATCTTCCTAATTAAACTGTAGGCTTAGTATAAAACTACGACTGATAGTAACTAACACTCTGTTTATTTATGACTATCAATGACACTCCAATTACATATCTTTTATTAGGACAGGGAGCAAGTTATTTGTACTCAGTGATAGTTTGATAATGGTAAATACTTCATTGTCAGGGTTCTTTTTTCATTTGCAGCAAATACTGCACTTTAGACCTAGTACGTAAAAAATGTATTACTATTATCAAAATAGTGTCAAGTGCACTAATGCATTTGGACCTTTTCTCTAGGAGGAATAAATTTTAGATGGGGAATTTTTCAACTTTTTTACATAATATTACTTAGTTATTTCTTAAGGAATCACATTCGTTGCATCAGAAAAACATTTAACTGAGTAATTACGTGAATATTACAAAGAGCTTCTTTTTATAAAAATGGCGAAAATTTTATGAATGTCGCAATTTTCATTAATTTACAAGTGATTATAAACGTCATGCCTCATTGCCATATTTTAATAGCGCTCTTTTCAATTCGATAAGTGCAAAATAATATATCTGTTACTATAACTAAATTGCTTTGAACACTTAAACTCAATTGCATCCAAATTATAAAATGCATATGTTCTCTCGTTTCAATACTCCAGTAAAGTGAGGTATACTAAAGGAAATGTGCTTGGATTGCATTAGTATCTGAAGAACGGAACGATTTCGAAAATGTTATAATCAAACATGCTCTATCCATATAAAATATTTCCATAAATACAGTGTTGCCTCTTTTATCAGAAAGTAGTAGCTACTTTTTATTTAAAATGGAATGTTATATAATTTTTGATATCCTTATAGAATTCCATACAACTTTCCTTGATAATTCTCTATCTATCTATAATGGTTTTCGCGAAAAAAATATTTTGTCAGAAAAATTGGGATTTTTTTTTTTACGAGGTAGGTAAATTTACAAAATAATGCAATTTGGATCTCAGTTTCAGCATACGGGGAGGCTGAAAAGTATTTCATCCCAGGAATTCATAAAAATTACTGAAACTCAGTTTGGAATGATTCCAAAAATGATATAATATACGAAATAACAAAGTAGCTACTACTTTCTGTTAAAGTGGCAACACTGTACCGATGAAAATATTCCAACCGGATAGACTATGTGTGAATATCCATGTTCAAATGATCTGTCGATTCGTTTCCAGACACTTCTAATGTTTTATCCAAGTGAAACAACTGGCATCAAAATGAAAATATTAACAATAAACTATAACCTTCGCCAATCTAAGAACATCTGTATGATAGACTACGTTTAGAAAGGAAGAATTACCTCTATTTTTGGACAATGAGCCTTCCCAGTCATTTTCAGAAAAATATAAATCGAAATACTTGTTGCATTCTCACGTAACTCTTTTATATTTATTTTATTTTTTATTTCATCAATTTATCGAGATAAAAGCCAAACTATACTACCGAATTCAAATTATCAGACGTAGAAGAAGATGCGATAAGTCGTATGACGTCAGTGCGCGAGTGATTCTGATTGGTCACTAACTTCACCCAATCATAATACAAGAAGACACTGACGTTAAGCTAAGGGGCGTTTGAATTTACAAATATTGAATCACGTTTTCAATAATGAATAATAAATCAGTTCTTCAAAATTTAGAGTGGACAAATGGTTAGGACTATTTTATAAACCGCCCTCCATTATGTGAAAAAAGTGCATATTTTAAGATTCTGGAAATGCCCATTCGCATTTGCCGATATTTCTCTGATTTTTGACTAATTTCCCTGGACTACCATCACCTGATCACTTCCCCGAGTGTCAATGAACAAGAAACTAACGAAATGATAGAGCAGACCTGCGAACACGTTACAAATAAGTAATTTTCAAATTGCAGATGTCTCATGAACCTTGAAGGCAGTTGTTTCATCATGTAGCTGCTAAATTATATGTTAGGCTACCTATAGATGTCGGTAAAAAGTTAATATCGAATAACTGAACGAGAAAATAAGAATCAGTGGGCGCAGTTATTTTGCGGCTTAGTGGCCAGGAGGTACTCTGATAGGGTGGAGTGGGGGAAGTGTACTGACACTGAGGGCATTAGTGTAATCACCCCCATTTTTTTCGGAATGGAATAGAATATATTCGGCTAGATTTAAGGTTTTCCTTTACTAATTAATAATTTTTTTAACAGTTATTAGCAAGAGGGTGGAAATATCCCTTTTTATATATGAAGTAGGCCCTCTGATTTTTTGATTTTTTTCAAACGTTTTGGATTTGGTTTATTTAAAATGAAGTTTGTCATCCACTTATGGCTATTTTTCAAACAGTCCACTCCACCCTAGTACTTACGTTTTAAAATCTTAATATTTTCTGTTACTGAGGAATGACAGATATGATTCTGATGACGATATGATTTCAATTGTCGATTCTACTGAGCAAGGATTCAATGATGATATTTTTTTGTCTTATAAGTAGATACTAACGGACTTGATTTTATCTTCTTTAGAACAGAGGCCGGGAAGGACAGATTTAGAATTTTGGAAGATTCGATTCGATTTTGAATATGTCATTGATATGAATCCTTATAGAAACATATTCGGAAGGATTCCTGTTGGAAAGCTGAACTCGTTGTGTTGGTTTCAGAAACAGTTGATTGTGCTGGTAACGGAATAACGGTATTTCCTAAAAACCGCACAATTAAATTTATGAGTAACAGGCAGTATTTTAATTAAATGTCACAGGTGACACTTAGTCTCGCACTTGGTATTTAATGCGAACTCACTGACTGGTTGTTCCACCGTTAGATAGTTTTATTCAGACTGACCCAGAGCTCATTCCACGAATGGAAAATTTTGCAATTCGTTTTGCAGTATTTCTTTTTAAAAAAATGTGTATTTCTTTTCTGAAGACAAGACTTCAAATATAACCTGACATATCCACATGGCCTCTGATTTCTAACATGATTTTCGTTAGAACAAATGTTACTAATTATATTTAAAATGTCCTCACAAATTGCAAAACTTCCTGTTACCTGACCTGGAGCACTGAAAATAACGAAAGTCGAAAGCGCTTTGCAACTATAGAAATTATACACTTTTATACAAAATTCCTCGTCATTTATTATTACTATATATATATATATATATATATATTTTTTTTTTTTCTTTTTTTCAGAGAGCAGCGTGTCCATCAATCTACCAAGGACCCCTATGATCAGCACTACCATTTTAATAGAATGGTTTGGGCAGAGTCTGCTGAGTTCAAAGAGTAAATCTCGATATTGAGTCTTTTCCTCATCTTTTCAGACTATGTTCGTTTCACCAGGATCCAAAAATGTTTACGAAAATCGTCCTAATGTAAATACATCAGGCATATTTGCTTGGATTTGCCTGAGGGTGGCGAATGAGTGGTTCCAACAGATTTTGGCACTTCTCATTCTCCACAACGGACTCAATATCCTCCAGAGCATAAGGCAACACCGGTGTCTTGTCTATACCGTACGAGTGTCGTAGACGATAATTCAACCCTCGTAGAGCCGCGTTATGCCTGTAAATAAGGCTGAGACCGCATAAGCTTGACACGCAGATGGCAAATGCATTATGGTCTCAGGAACCTCACACGCTCTGCATCTAGTGCATTATTATTATTATTATCATTATTATTATAACTAGAAAATGAGTCAGAAACAAGAAGTATGTCCAATGAAGAGGCTAATTTGGACAGTGGAATATATTATTTAAAAATTTCAAATACTGAACCTTTTTAAGAATGAAAGAAAAATACTATGCAATATTCTGATATTCTATAGCACTTGGTATATTTAACACATTGGCTAAGGGCTGAGGGTAAAGTTGAATTCCCTATGTTGGAACTAATCTTCTTGTATTTTTGAGCCAAATAACTTGACAGTAGTGTCCATAATTCAACAAGAAAAATAAATGATATACAATTTCGGGGAATCCTACTGATTTCTAAAAAATGCTTAGAAATTCTATGTGCTTCTTACGAAATTGGCAGTCCTACATGTTTCAAAAAATTAGGGATTTCGGTTACAAATGACATGGCATACAGGTGGAGTAGAAGTATAAACGTAAGAAAGCAGAAAATCTAAGAAATCAGGTCACAATCGCATTGTAATAAATGACCCTGTTTCAAATAACGAATTGCACGGCAAATCCAGTGTTACTAAATCGCTGCAACGGAACAGTGCTTTCTAAACAGAGATTGGTCCGAAAAGCACGTATGATTCATCTCGAAAAAGAGTGGAACTATATGTAGGTAGCGTGACATAACGGTTCCTCTGCGAATATTACTGTTTTATACCGAATTTCAGCGTGACCGTGAAATCGCACAAAACGACCAGGTGAAAAAAAGAATACCACTTTTTAATTAGGTACAACTCTGAAGGTCTATTATTAGATATACCCGCGGCTTGGTACTAGAATGTTTAATATTTTATTATGGATCGTGAGTCTTCGAAGAAAGTGAGATTACCTATAGGTACGAGTAGCTGTAATATCAGTTTGGTCAGATATGTTAGGCCAGTAGATATAGACAATCAATCAACTCGCAATCATTCCAATAGTTTTCAAACTTCAATACAGGGTCGGGTTAAAAAACAAACAATAAAAATTTGCAACCTATTCTGGAGTCCGAAACATTGTCAAAATTGCAATCAAATTGAATTTTGCTGTACACTCGTTGAAAAAATTCCAAAATTCTCGAACTGTGTTAACTTCCTGGTGTCTTTTCTACCGGGTATTGCTTGTTGGTTTCCCCACGGGTGGCGCTGCGACTAACTTTTACTGTAAGTCGCTGCTTCATCTGTGAGGAAATATTAGTTATACAGTGGATTATAATTTATTGGGCTGGGGCAGGACGACTCCAATGATGTCCGACTTACTCTGTCACCTGTCACTGACGAGCGGCAAACGCGTCTGCAGGTGGTCCTCCCCAGCCAAATGAAGGATAATCTGCCATTAAGCCATTGCAACGTTGCACAAATATTTGTCAGATGCAATTCAATGTCCGTCGTGGTATTAGCCAGGGAGGTAGTTGTTTTCTGTCAGATGTTTGCCTCATATTTTCCACATGGTGGAAATATTTGTAGGGAAGGGTAAAGGGTACTTCGACATTGTTGATTTTACTATTTCACCTTCATCAGCGCCTAAATATCAATATCAGAGATGATGAAAAACCACTTGCCATTTACGATATGCCTTACTATTTCAAAATAATCTCGTTAAACAATTCTGGACCGGTAGGTTAAATGTTCGTTATTAGGTTATTATGATAATTATCATTTCTAGAATTTTCTGGTTCCCCAGGCCATGAATGAATACCTGTCGTAATAGGTAGATATCACCCAGAAATTCAAATAAATATGAAGGGGGTTCTCCAAATCGATACCGATATTACTGATTAGATAAAATGAACTGAATAGAAAAATATTCACAATTGCTTGTGGCAATATTCTTATATAGGTATTTCGGTTTCGTTATTAAAATATTTTTATAAGTTTGTGTCGTATGTTGAGTTCCACTTTAATTTGTTTTTATGGCAGGGATGAATAAACCCTTCATTCAAAATATATGTAGATTATTGATGAGGGATAAACGAAAAATTTGTTATTTACTCTGTTGAGTCAGCGAATCACTGATAATGGGTGGATTTTGCATCAAAATAAAGTCGTTAAACATCAGAAAAAAATTTGGGTTCGAAGGGTGAAAGACTAAAGTCAAAACACGATCAAGATGACGCAAGTGTTGGAGAAGTGTGAATTCAAAGGACAAATCCAATATTAGATAAACTGATGAATAAATATTTGTTTTTGAATTATTTGATTATTTTTCAGTATCAAGGCAAGCTACAATTCCACAGTGATATCGCTTCGAATCACAAATCAACCTGTACGAGGCATGCACATTGCATTATCTAATTCAAAGAATTGGTGTTTTCGCTTGACCTTTGATGGGTGGTCAAAGATCAGCGACATAAATTAAATTATTCATAAATGAATCCAACTTACCGGTTCAATGAAAATGTGATAACTGTTCAAAAATGCGTGCAACAAGAGACACCACCAGCTCCGTCTTTTATCACTGTTCACAGCACACTAAAAGCTAAAAGTCGCCAAAGTTTGTCACTCAAAACGATTCCATATCAGCCGAAGAGTCAGTCTTCCATCTTCTGGATATCACTTTAATCCTGTGGCCTAAGATTATGTTCACTCCTTTTATTGGTTTGCCGCAATGAATAGTGGCATTGCGATCGTGGTTACGAATTTGAAAATGTGACTTAAACGAAGATATGCGCGCGCCTACTGCGATCTGCCACCGCTGAGTACAGAATGATGATTGAGCTGCGTTTGAGCTGTGTTGACTGTCGATTTGTCGAAGTAGATGGAAAATGCGTTACGCAATATTATATGAGTGGCGGTGCTTAGTCCTAAGGGTGGGAGGGAGTGCACAAAAATAATGTACACAGTTTTGTGGTACCTACACTATATTTTTGATATTGATGATTGTATCGGAACTGCACCAAATATCGATGTTTTTAAATCAAGACTACATGAAATAATTAAGTAAGTAGATACAAAAAAATAACCTTAAAAATATTATTGAAAAAAGGTTATTTTTTTAAAAACAAGCTTTAAGAGGAAATTGTTCTATACTATAAACAGTGTATGCAAAGGTTTGGTAGTCCCTAACTTTTTTGGTTCATTTTTCACTTTGAGTGAATTAAAGAATAAGTACCTGTCTACATATTGGTAATAGTATATTCTCGAGGATAATGATCGGAATTATCCGAGAGATTAATGCTCATTATACGCGAGTAGAAGACTATACTTTCTCTACGACTACACGAAAATTTATAAATTTATGACGAAAGCTCAGTTTGTGGTACTTATAGTTATCTATCGAACTTATTGCCTTTATTGCCAAAAAGTAGTATAAATTACAAAGCAATATAGGGAAGAATAACAATTATACATGAATAACTAAATGCTTAAGGGGAAAAATAAAAAAAACTTCCACCAGTAGGATTCGAACTCACGCTCTTATAACAACCTTTAACTTTTTCTCGGGACCGTACCACTGGACCACACAGGTACTTACAAAATTTGTTCATGACATATGACTAAACAAACTCTTTTTGACCAAAAACCAAGATTTTGTAGAATGTTCAGATGAATATTATTCGAAATACCTTTTTTGCAAGAAAATTTCATCAGGAGCTAAAGTTGAAACTAAGAAAGAAAACAGTCAATCTGACATTCGCGGATGCCAAATTTAGGTAGTTCAAATTCCTCGTTTTTCTATTTATTCGTTTAATCATATCAATTTGGAATCGAATCGGACCATAATCTCAAAACTTATCCGCCATATTGAATTCATTAAATTTTAAAAAAATCCATAATTTCCGACCCCGACAAACCCCACATACCAATATAAAATTGAATCAGACCATAATCACAAAACTCATCCGCCATCTTGGAGCCGCCATATTTAATTAATTAATTTTGAAAAAAAAATCATAATCTCCGCCCCCTGTAAACCCACACATACCAATTCAGAATCGAATCAGACCATAATCACAAAAGTCATCCGCCATTTTTTATTTTTCACCTGCTAAATTTCAAGTTAATCGGAAAACTAGAAGTGGGTCAAAATCCAGTTGCAAGATTTGGCCACAATACATACATAATAACAAGGCAAATTAAATAAAAGCTTGTGAAAAAATAACTTTTTAGAGACAAGCTTTTACTTGAATGCGTTAAAAAAAGAAAATAAACAAAAGCTAGGTACCAACATCATATTTTTTTTACTTCATTTTGTGCTCTTCAGTTATACCCCCACATACCAATTTTGAAGACAATCAGACCATAATTACAATACTCGTCCGCCATTTTTATAATTTGTAGTTTAACTTGTATGAAATAGTCGGACATTTTTTCGAATTCCTACGCTTTCTATATCTGGCTGTCAGGGGGATAAGAGGGGGAAATTTTCAATGATTTACGAATTTTTCCGATTTTAGTTTTGCAATTTTACAAAAAAAAATTTGAGGAGGGGATGAAAGAGTTTTTTTTTAAATTGATCTATTCGATGCAAACATATATTTCACGGATCTTTCTGATTTTAAATTTTGCAAGTTTTCACATTTTTTTTTTTTTTTCAAGAGGGGGATCCGAGTAACTTCTGATGAAAAAACAATGCATGAATAAAAAAACTGATATTGAAGGAGTCAGATATGCACATTCATGCCTACCCCAAAATTATATATAAAACGTTAAAAGTATTTTATACATAACTAATGTAAGATTTTCTTTCTACATTCTTCATATTTCAGTATATGAATCATCACGATTTCACCCCTGCCTGTTACCTATATTATACAGACAACAAAATTTCAATGTCAAGTTGAAACATAATTTTTTAGCATTGAATTTTGTCATAATTTCATTCCTCTGGGTTTTAATTTTTTTTTTTTTTTCAACATTTTTTACTTTTACTGCTTCAAATATGAAATATTGTTCAGAATCGAAGGCCAATATGGATATATTGTAGATGTAAAAGTAATATTGAACCAATTCTTTCACTAACAATATTGATGGAATATTGGGTCAATATTGGTTCAATAATTTTTCCGAGATACAAAGTCGGAATTCTGAGGTACCAGTTCGGAATTGTAAAATTCCTAGTTAGTAATTCGGAATTCCAAGATACTTAGTCGGAATTATAAACCGAGATGCGAAGTCAGAATTTGAAAAATAAAATTGGAATGGCCCTTCTACGCCTCCTTAGTTTGCCACACGCCCACTGTCAATATTTCGAGAAAGTACCCATCTCCATCTCACGAACGCTAAGCGAAATATTGAATCACTGCTCCAACACAGCTATAAATAGCCTGATGGATCCGCCACCCACATGACAACTAAGTATGGATAATGCTCAATAATAATGCAATTGTTTCTGTTTCGGATTGGGACCCAGACTAGTCGTTGACGACCTTGAGATATTCAATTTGGTTCATTTTTCCCCTACATAAGTTTATGAGATCAAACTCGATTTAAAAATATTAATTTCATTAGATGCAATTTCTGGTTTGAAGATACGTATTGTGTTTTGAGGAAGATTTAAAGGAATATGTGGCTTCACCTATTAGGTAGGTACCTACATAAAAATCACAAAATAACATTTACCTAATTATTTCAAGAATACCTACCTAGTACAGTTGCCGAGGTAAAATATATATTTTTCTTCAACTATCAAAAAAGTCCAATTTTTTGTGGTTTGTGTGCCTATAAAATGTTACAATATTTCACTATCAACATACGATTTTATTTTTTGTGAAATTATATGGCCCTTCTATTCCTTCAACGACTTCGTACAATCCGTCTATAGCAGAGCTTACGATTTTCAGATGAATTATGATTCAAGAACGCTTAAATTTTGATGCAAATTGGTACTGAAATGGAATGGATATTATTGTAACAGAATCCTTCGAAACGGTTTTTCTCTCTACCCTAAACCTAACTGTCCTAACACTCTTCTAATTCTAATTGAAATGGAAAAACGACGGTACAGTTTACAGCGAAGCGTCACCTATCTTTACATGAAGTTTTGGAAGTCATTTCCGACGCGCCGGCATACAGGAATCTTTTCAGCACAAACGTAGGCACCCTAGTAAGGCTACGTTTAAAACTCTGGCCAAAAGATGTCGCTCGAGTCATGAAATGGCGATATTCATCAATTCATCTCGACTGGTTTTGTACGAGTTTTAGATAATTCACTTTCCTGGGCAACCGAGATTCGCTTGGCTTGTAAATCTTACCTATACCGGATATCAACGCATCTTTAGACAAACCGTAATTTCCATTGTTTCAAAAGGGAAATATTTAACCGATCACTGACCACTCTGCTATGGCCCGTTAACTTTGTTTCTGTGATCTGTGGACTCGTTACAGCACACAATTTTTTAGCGATTGCATACGTCCGACAACAAAAAAATTTTATTTCTCATTTCACCCTATTAGTTATTTCCTGCCGTTATTTTCCTATAAGCTATTTCATTTCAACCTCTCAAGGGTGGCATTTGCGAAACACGTGTTCATTTTCACTTTATTCCTTCACCAAACTCCCACACGAAGTTTAATATCCCGTATTTCACCTCTCAAGGATAGATTTTCCAGAAACTCTGAATTATGAGTTAATTTTTCTTATTGAATTACCCGAAACGAAATTCATGGCTCTTGGTTTGAAAATTAGAAATCTCATACCTACAAACTTTCAACCCCCGTTTCACCCATCTCTAAGGGATAATTTTCGGGATAAAAAGTCTTTTCCCGGCTCTCAAACTATCTCCATGCCACATTTCTGGTTTGGGCGTGAAAAGGTAACAGGCAGACAGTTATTGACAGATGAGTTACTTTCGCATTTATATTTATAAATAACAACTTTGGTCGTTATCGTTGTTTGTGCGACTGCGCAGTAAGGGAAATGAGGGGAGGCAAAACGCTATTAGGGAGTTTTTAGGCCACTTAAAATAACGAGTTTTGTCGTTATCGTTATATTTGTGCGACTGCGCAGTAAGGGAAATGAGGGGAGGAAAAACAAACAGCGATAACGACCGACGTTAATAACATTTTGCCTCCCTTCATTTCCGTTTTGCATTTCCCTCACTGCGCAGTCGCTCAAATAACGATAACGACAAAAGTCGTTATTTTAAGTGGACTAAAAACTTCCTATTGACGTCGGTCGTTATCGCTGTTTGTTTTTCCTCCCCTCATTTCCCTTACTGCGCAGTCGCACAAATAAAATAACGACAAAACTCGTTATTTTAAGTGGCTTTTAAAAACTCCATAATATTAGTATGGATATGGAATATGAATGGATGAAATGGATATGGGATTTCCAAATCAAATGATATACATAGGTATTCAATGTCCGCCATAAAATTGGGCATATGGGAACAAAATTTGTTATTGAAATTTCTGAAAAATTCTAAAATATTGTTCGTTTCTGCATGTCTACAACTTAAAAATCCGTTGCTACTTGTATCACGTGACCTCATATTTTGCGGGAATTTCAAAAAAAGTTGTTTATGGTGCCGAAAAAGGTGTCAAATTGACAAGATATCGAAAAATATTATTGAGAAAATGTGTTTGGAATCCAATGGGGACCTCATGTACCAATTTTGAAAAAGAGTGAAAAAAATATAAAAATATCATTTTATTCCTCTACCCTATACATTCTTGTTTTATCTGGAAACTGCTTCAATAACCTGAATTACAAAAATTTTGTATCAAAAATTATGAAATATTATTTGTGAAATAGACATTTTGCGGGAGATTAATTATTAATTTTAGTTTTCAGACATGCAGAAACGAATTACCATCAAACTCTTTCAGAAATTTCAATAACAATTTTTTTTTATATTTAGCCAACTTTGTGGCGGACACTGTATACCTACCTACCTACTGATGGTTTCTGCATTGTGGTAGGTATATTTCTCCCGACCACAGCTGTAGTAGGTAGTTATGCGAATTTTTTATATTCTCATCAGAAAACTGTCCAAGAATGAACTTTGTACCTATAAGTACAAAGAATTGGGAACATCCGAATGCAAATTATTTCAATTGAGCCCGAACCCAACGAACCACAAGAATTATTCCTCTGTTTTTTACGAATATGAGAGACGGACCACTTTTTGTTAAGGTAGCTTTTCGGTTCCCTCGCGTTGCAGTGAGCAGCGTTCATTTGGATTTGGGCGGACCTTCATGGTAGCAAGCCCCAGTATAGGCCGTATAGGGGTCAGACAGTTCATATAATGTGTATCAGGCATTACCTCAGCGTATGCAGCGGTGCTGCCTCTAGCGAGATATGTAGTGAAGTGAACGGTGTACGACACAATCGTGCCAGAGGAGGGGGTAGAGTTGCCTTACCTGTGTGAAGAATACAGGTATATTTTGTGTCCATTATTAGTTAGTGAGTGATTAGAACGAATGAGTTAGTGCTTTTCTCTCATATTGTGTTTTAAAAGGAGATATCAACTCGGTAAGGTTATTTCCATTCTTATCTAATGAATTTATTGATTGAACTGAATTCAACTTCACCAGAATTACACTTAAAATTTACTCAGTAAGGTGTGCAACAAGTTGCAGTCAAGGTTGGACATCATGTTTTTAATAATAACCAGATCAGACGTATTGTAGACAGTTTCTCCGAGAACTTGTTGAATTGGTTTTTCCCTTTTTGACGACACCGACTATTTCTGAAAATGTCTTGTTTATTGTGTGTTATCAGCACTCATTATCTAATGTTTAATGAGATACCTACCAAGTGAAACAACAACAGTACCTACTTTCTTTAACGAGTAGTCTCACCTGTAAGAACAAAAAAAATACGTAAATGTTTACCCACCTACTTAATATTCGAAGATTTCTGTTGAAAATCAGACAAAGACCTTGGGTAAGCGATCTCACTGAAGACCTGAAGGTCTATTTCTCAAAACGTTACGGATTATTGGCTCTTTTGGGTGAATCATATCTGGAAATATTCAGACAACATTTTATGATTGTTGTGCAAGCTACAAAGTACCTATAAACATCAACGGCAAATTATGAATATTTCGCTGTTGCTTTTTGTTGATATAACGCTGAAAAGTCAATGAAACAATCAGCAGTTTCCTTGCAATCGATTTGAATTAATTATTTATTCAAATATAAATATCGCCCAAAATAGATATTGCATGTAAGGTTTGTCGGCTTACCTTGAATCGTTTAGGACACACATAGGTAATAAGTGGGGTACATTTTTACACAAAAATGAGTTTTCAGGTTCAGTTTCTTTATTTCAAAATGTAGCATTCTATGATCTTGTAAATTGACCGTAAATAAAGTGATGGTATTCAAAAGAATCACTTATTTTTCAATGGGTTCTCTTATAGTAAACTATTTTTAATCTCTCTTCCTAATTAATGGCAAAGGACGGAAAATTTGCTCATGCAATTGAATTAAACGTTGTCTAAACTGCGGTTAGCGGCATTATTGTAACAACACAAAAAAGGCTGATACCAAGTTCACCAAACAAGTACGACGGAAGTCACTATGACGACGATTTTAAAAATAACATTTAATAATTATAGATGCAAAATAAGTGACATTCATTTTGTTATTGGATTACTTAATAAAATGTCCAAGTTTTCAGCAAAATAACAACTGTTGAAGGTTGTTTTCAACAAGCTCCGAAAAATATGTTTTAGGCAGTCTCTACAAAAAACATAACCTACCTATTGTTTCTGTCTTATAAGTGTTTGCAAAAATAACGTAATTAATGACGGACATTTCTCTACACATCATTATTGAAATAATAAGTTTCAAGAAAATTATTGCCCTTGGAATTTCCCTGAACCCAACGAGCATTATGAAAACCGTATTTCTGATAAAATAAAGTATTAGGAATTCCCCGAAAATTGACCATCTACCTGCCTCTTTTACCCGATCGATTTCTCCTGGAAGGTTCATAACCTAATGATTCATAAAAGAGCTATTTTGTAGTTTCATATTTCAAGATCTGGTTTGAATAAGATTTTTTTGTTAGTTTCTACTTCAAGCTGAACCTTAGTTACCCATATCTGTGTAAAACTGATTATAACTACTTACCCCTACGAGTATGAATGTACTTTGTGTATATGATAGGTACCTAATAATAGCTTTTGCCTACGACTTCGTCTGGGTAAGATTAGTACTTCGTAGAGCCAATTTTTTTTCTCCTATTTTTCATAGTAACTACTTAATACGTATTACATTTATTTGAGGAACAACTCAAACGATACCAAAAAATAGATAATAAAGTACCAAGCAAAGTCAAAGCACCAAGTAAAAAAGTCCTCGTTACGGCGCAAAATTTTAGCCATGGCATACGTCCGACAACAAATGTTCATCTCTCATTTCACCCCATTCATTTCCTGCTGTTATTTCCTGTTAAGCTATTTCATTTCACCCTCGCAAGAGTGGAATCTTTGAAACACTCGTTTATTTATTTCGTATCAAAATTTAAAAAAAAAACACAGTGGTATTAGCCAGGGAAGTAGTTGTTTTCTGTCAGATGTTTTCGACATCGTCGATTTTAATATTTCATTCATGGCTCTAGATAGACAGATTTACTTTCGAATTTATAATATTGGTATGGATATGGATAATTTTGACAAGCTCTTCATGCATATATTCCAGAGGTCAAAATACAGTGAAAAAAACTGCGATTAATGGAACATTTTTTTGAGTCATATTCTTTACCACTACTTTTTTGTTTTGCCTTTCGAATGATGAATTGATTTGTCCAGATTAATATTCGTGAGAGTGAAACGTTTGACCTTTTTGAAACAATTACAATAGGTCAACAATTAAAGCTAGTACTTCTTTATCAGCAACTATGAATGATCGTGTTTGTATTCACTTTCCCTGTTTTGTTTTTTGTTATGGTTGTTTTAGTGGCTCTGGAACAAACACCACGACTTACTTAGATTGCCATGATTTAATCGAGATGTTAATTATTCTCGAGGATTGTTGGGTATTGGACAAAAAACAATTTTTACGACTTTGCTTTACTCCACGAAGATCGGCAATGATGCATTTGTTTCCCATGTAATGACTGTTAAGCTTTTATATTATATACATACTCTACAGGTAGGACCCTTTTCCACCCCTGGGGTGGGATTCTGTGTACCATAGAATTCTATTGTCCACAGTTTTGTCTCTTTCTCTCCCATGCATTCAACCATAATGTCATCTCACTTTTTCTATCGACAATAGAATTCTATGGTACACAGAATCCCACCCCTGCCCCTGAAGTGATCAATCTCCTGGAGCATTGACGCAGCCAGGGGGGGTTTGGTGCTACAGCACCCCCCAAGCCACAAATGACTATTAAAATGATGGCGTAGAACAATATTGAAAAAATTCTAGAATTTTCGAAAGTATTTTTCGTTGGCGATTTTATGTGCTAAGATGCGGGATCCTAGCGCACCTTTTACATTTTTCACATTTTACGACCATAAGGAGACACATTCGTTAAATCCATTAGTATATAGAAAGAAAGCTAAGATAATTGCCTACAAGAGGATGTTATTGTTTGCTTGCCTTACAGTTCGCTTGTAGGTTTTATAGGTGGTTTTGTGTGCTAGGATTCCGGATTTTTGTTGGACATTTATCTTTGTTTTATGTTACACCCTGTATCCGAACATATTCAAATCATACATTTTCGGAATCAGCATAAAATTTTGAGTATATCGGTGGTAATTTCGTGTGAATTTGATGACTTTGGAATTTTGGCCATTTCTAGTCTAACATAGATTTGGTGGGCGTTTTTACGAACATGTGCACTTTGACTTCGACCGATTTTTAAATTTATTATTTTTCATTTTTCTAATATTGTCATGTTAATTTGATGGCGTAGAATACGGAAAATATATTTAAAAAGTTCAATAATTTTCGGAAGTATTTTTCGTTGGAGGTTTTATGTGCCAGGATGCCATTTTGCGACCATTACGAGACACGTTCGTTAATTACACAGGTATATACCAAGAAAGCTAAGAAAATGTCCTACAAGATGATGTTATCGTTCGCGTGCCTAACAGTTCGCTTGTAGGTGTTATTCATAACATCCGGCTGACGAAAAAAAAACCTCCGGTACCTTATAAATTGTATGTTCAGCCCCCCAAACTGAAATCCTGGTTGCGCCACTGTCCTGGAGTAGTTAGTGAAGACTTAGGACACCTAGGAAATCGGAATTTTTATGATAATCTGAACCAACGTACATTGGAGGAAAAGGGGAGTACCTGTCGCAAGACTTACCTTCCGAAGGCTACTATCTGACTGGTGGCGCTACTTAGTTTTTAATACTTCATTATTTTCAGTTTTTAAATAGTAGGCCACTGTTACTAACCAACTTTAATGTAAGACTGAAATAACAGACAGTGACGTTAGTCACTAGTTCAGTAACAACCCAATATGAGCGGCTGGAATTTCCCTCCTTCTTCCCTTGCCTCGCTTGGGCACCCTAAAGCTACGTCTTAATTTAATGTTTCTTACACCTCGACGAACTTCGTTAACATCTCAATGATGTTTACAACACAAGTGGATATGAGAAAAAAAGTATCGGAAAGTTTTCATCTGGGGTATGCTGGTTTTATGAGAGCGTGAAGAATAGCTTGCTATAATGTTGAGAGAGCATCACAATTTCTCCTCTACTCGCTCGAGGAAGGGATATCGACGTGAGCTGTTAATTCGTCGGGCGAGGCAACAGGAGAGGCGCACAGTATTGTGTCTCTCTTATGTATATCACTGCGTTCCTTGTTGCTCGCGTACATTTCTGTCTATAAACCAGATGAAAAGTATGGTATATTCTTGCAGTATGGCCAGAATTACTGAATACAACTAATTTATACTGACAGTTGGTTTGGCATTTAGACGTTTAACTTATATCTATTAATTTTATGTATCGTGAATAAATAAATGGTCTGGTGGATTTTCTGATAATGAATTACTCGAAAATTTAACGACTTGCTATCTTCATTTCTATGCGAATAGCTTTTGCAATACGAAAAATACAATTAGTTATTAACCCATATTTATTTCAATGGAGTAGAAATTATCGAAAGTGTACTTTGGTATATGTATTTTTCTATAATAATAAATAACTATTATTGTCAAAGCAATTTATGTTCCCACGATTGGGTTTATTGTTTTTCGAACTATTTCATCAGACATACTTCAAATCCAATCGAAATAATATCGATTTAGTTCAGGAATTGATGGCAATAAAACGGGTGGAATTTTAACAAGGGTAAAAACGGTAAACTATAAATATACCACCGGAAAAAAAAAACGAAAAAAAAAACGGGAAAAAAACCCTATGAACAAAAATAAAATTTCCACTCATTCAAATGTCTACGTAAGGTTAGTTCGTTCTGGTTAGATCAGACTAAATAATTACTCCTCGCAGAATGTATGTATTAATTTTCCACGAACTCAAATGTCTACGTAAGGTTAGTTCGTCCTGGTTAGATCAGACTAAATAGTTACTCCTCGCAAAACGTTTCTATTAAATTTCCACGCACTCAAATGTCTTCGTAAGGTTAGTTCGTATTGGTTAGATCAGACTAAATAATTACTCCTTTTTTTCAAGTATTTTTTTCTGTTTTTTCCCTAGATTCGTACAAACAAATCCATCGACATCGAGTAGTTGAAGTAATTGAGAAGGCCTGCTTATGAAAAATGTGTCATTAACTCAAATAGCTGGATGATTAACTTCGATAAAATTGAAATGATTCCCATAAAACCTGTGTTTATATCATCCCTCACGAATTTTATATTTTTTATCACAGCTGAAACTATAATCAGTCAGATTCCTTCTAATAATGAAATTGATTGGTCAGCAGGACAATTTCTCTTTACCTGAGATTGACATATTATCATTATTAGCAGACAGATAACAAAGCAAATCGAATAATAATAAGGGATCCTCATTTTGTTTCCAAAAATAGTTAATGAACTACAATTTGACCAAAAAAAATGTCGACATAAAATTCCATTCGAAAGTTAACTAGGCTGGGGGGTTACTTAATGGACAGACTGTATATACCTCGGTATATACACATAATTCTTCTGTACGTGTGTATGTTACTGAACTCCTAAACGGCATAACCGATTTTGATTAAATTGTTTTTGTGTGTTTGGATCTCTGGATGGATTAGATTCACAATTGGACCCAGTAGGTGGCGCTGCGATCGTGTTCCAGGAATTTAATTGTTTTAAAGAATTTTTTAAAGATATTTCGCATATCCGAACACAAACACACAAACGTCATCCGTAAAAAGATTATGCAGATATTGTAACTGATAGATTGATTGTATGGAACTCGTTCCTTCAAAAATCATTCATAATTTCAATCCGCGATAAGTTTGTATGAACTAAGGGTACGGAATTTGTCAAAGGGCGTAATGTAATATTTGATTTTACAACTCCATCATTAGAGAATTTCAAAAATGAAAAAATAACACATACATGGAATCAGAACGCAAGAAGCATATAATTTCACTATAAATTGGTATGATTACATTATTTCAAGTTATCTCTGATAATTGAACGTTTTTCCCTATTTTTCGTACATGAAAAATTTTCCTTTCAGATTAAATTAAATTACAAAATCCCAGGTTTCCATGATTCCGTAACTTCGTCATCGTGGAAAGTACCTGCCTAATTATCAATTTCACAATAACAACTTAAATTGGCCTTGAAATGTGTAAGGGAGCAGGTCAAAGATATTTGATGTCTGAACTTATTTTTTCAAGAGGTCTATTTCCAAAAGCCTTTCCCATATACAGGGAGTTCTATTAAAACGGCAAAAATTCAAAGGGTTATTCTCTGCAATATTTTGTCCCTGGGTCATTTTTGAAAACCCGCTTTGTTTTGAAGATACAGGGCGATGTTCTCACACCATTCTCATAAGTATATGGTACTTTGGCATATCAAGACAACAAACAATAGTATAGCCAAGTATTTATACATTTTCTCTTCCGTTTCTGAAAACTCAGTCACTTTTGAATATTGCGTACTTTTGGGTTTCTTCGCAGATATGTTTCAACAAAAAACTTTTAGCGTAAATTATTCATGTGAACGTTTTAATCGTAAATCTGTAATGGCCAAGCGGTCTCGTGCTTGAGACAAAATGAGTAATGAATTAATGAAAATATTATGATGTCCACCTCATACACGAGTTGTGAACAAGTTGAATTTTATTGAAACTGTTTCATTCATTCAGTAATTCCTCAGCATTTGTTGGGTACTAGGGCTAAATATTGCTTCCTAAAACAGACGTCATGAAATTACTCACACTTGCCCAGAGTATGAAATATCATACAACACGTTTTTGAGAGCCTGATAACCGTTATGGTAATTGAAATTCAATAACAACATAATAATCTGATCGAATATATTCTATACACAAAAGTACAATCATATTTTGACCAGTTATATCGTTCATTAAAATATAACATGAAAACAAACTTACCTTTTACTCATAATAGGATAATTTTTTTGCACAGTTCCAAAATAAACCTATTTTAGGGATATGTTCTCGAAACACATTGTTTTTACATCTCCTTCCTCTGGCACGGATGGGAGGTTTAGGTTAGGCTAGTTTGGCTCCCCCCGAATGGGTTCAGAGGTCCCTGCTTCGGCCCCCTTGTAGGTGCGGTCTTTTAGTTGCCTCATACGATAGGCATACGGTACCTGCGGAGGAGGTTACCTTGGGAGGTTCCCTTGTTAACTTGTGTTTCAGGCTACCTTTGGTTCATCTGGTTCCCTTTTCTGGGCTGTCGAGCTCAGCATCTAGGTTTTCCATAGAGGCACCCTTGGGTTCCTCCGGCCGACGTCCTTGGGAAGGTTGTATTGGCTCCCCTTGAATGGGTTCCAAATGTCCCTAGTTTGAATAACCTTGTGGGTGTGATCTTTTATCTATTCTTTCTGACCCCGAGTCCCCAGGGGCAGTTTTTTTAGCTTTAAACCAGTCAAATGAACTATCATGAAAGTAAATTACAAAACATAACAGTATGTTCTTACATGTTATGATAACGCTACATAACCTAAAGTACGCAAAGGGTGAAATATCATACGCTGGGGTGCTGTTCTTGATCATTCTCAATAATAAGGTGTACCTGTATCATTACATACGGTGTTCTCTGTATGTCTTTGATATGTTATTGCTAACTTAGATTGTAACAATACAAGTACTTGTTAATATTTATTTTTATTCGAAAATATGAACAGGCTGTTCATAAAATCTGTTGTGGAATCATCTGCGGTCAAGAGTAGCACCCCTGGTCGTTAATGGGTTCATTCCCGTGACCATTCTCTTCTGCCGTGCATTTAATTTTGTCTCATCCGTTCTTCATTTTGTTTCTTTCAGATAAATGAAATACTGGTTACTTGTATTGGCCGCCGTTGCAGCGGCAACTGCAGTGCCTCCGCTTCCCACCAATTCGAAGGTTTGCATCGACCAATGTAAATGCAAATTCAGTAAGTTACCCAGCAGACTACAAATCATCGACTGCGATGGACCACTTGTACTCAACGAGACTACTTTCCGCTACATTTCCAAGATCGCGGTCAATGTGATTTCCTTGGAAAATGTTATCATCAACCAAATCCAAGAGGGTGCCTTCAAGCAATTCAAGAATTTGGAAGATATCGTAATAGTTCATTCTAAAATTGGGTCAATTGACGCCAAAGCATTCAACTATATCAAAAGGCTGAAATTCCACGACTGCGGTTTTGAGGACAGTCCTGATCTCTTTTCGGAAAAACTCGACCAAGTCCACTTTGGGAACTGTCACCTGGAGCAAATTCCCAATCTGAATGGATTGTTAAGTCTTACGTTCCTCAACCTGACTGGCAATTATTTCAAAAACCTAGAAATAGAATCATTTGCGGAGCTGTTCAGCTTGGAAGAACTGCACCTTTCAAACAACGAAATATTCAGACTGCCACCAACTATTTTCATCAACAACCAAGCATTGAATAGTTTGTATTTGGATAACAACCCCATCAAGAAGTTCTATTTGAATACCTCAGAAAATCTCGAAACACTTTCTTTAAAGAATTGCCAACTGGAGAAATTCGACGAAGAGTCCACACGTAAACTTTCCACTCTGAATGAGCTAATTCTCAGCCACAATAATATTAGAGAAATATCACTCAAAGCCATGGCTCACATGAAGGAACTGGCTGTCATCGATCTATCGTACAACCAGTTGACAACTTTGAGTGCTGACATTTTCTCCGAGCAAACCCAATTGATAACGGTTCACTTGGACGGTAACAACTTTGAAACCTTGCCTAACTTCTACCTGAGAAACGGCAAAAGTTTCTCGCTGTACACGTTCTCATGTAAACAGTGTGGACTGAAAACTTTGCCTAGTTCCGTTTTCCAGAACATGTCTGGCCTGATAAATTTGGAGCTGTCCCACAATGAATTTATGAATGTTGATAACGTTTTCGACAAAATCGTTAGCTTGAAACTGCTCGACATATCACACAACAACATTGCGTACCTATCACCAGCGGCATTCATCAACAACCGTAATCTGGAAAGTTTACACATAGCTGGAAATCCATTGATGGTACTCAACCCTGAAGTGTTTGCCAACAACAGGGTTCTCAGAGACATCGATGCTAGGAACGCTTCTCTGACCAAACTTTGGTCCAATACTAACAAATCTATCAAGTCTCTTCGTAAAATACTACTTGGCGGAAACCTGCTGGGCACTCTCACTAAAGAAGACTTTGATATCATGCCCTCGTTGGAAGCTATCGACCTCAACGACAACCCCTTGATATTCGATGACAAACTCTGTAGTGTTATACACAGACTGTACGTGGATGGAGTCTCACCCATTGAGTATACCAAAGATATATCTAACAGCTTCGAGAGGACCTATGGGGAAGATATTGATGGGTTCAGTACCATCGACTGGAAAGATATCCATCACAATAGTTGCCCCGAGATAACCACCAGCTATATTCCAGAAGTTCCAGAGGTTGTCAACGAAGATTCGAAAACTGAAAGCACATTGGATGACGGAGATGATTCTTACAACTACGATTATAATTACGACGACGATGACGACGACGAAGAAAATACCGATTCAGAGGGGTTGGACAAGTATATACCCGATGATGATAGTTCATTGCTAGAAAGCGAGAACAACTCATTGGCTAGGGCTTCGTATGTACTTGCAGTAGCGCTAGCTTTCGTTCTCAGTGCTGTTGTGGTTCTTACCGTTGCAGTCACGGTCACCTTATGCATACTTCGAAGGAACAACAACTTCAACATGCAGAGGGCTAACCTTCCAAGGCTGAAGATTCCTTTGTGGAACACCACTCCTGGCCAGAAGAAGCACAGCGGATCCATTTATAGACCGTTGTCGGAGGATCTCTCAGGTCCTAAAACTCCGAAATTGAGCCGCTATGACTTCGCTTCGGCTCCTACCGTCCATTCTTCCACCCCTCAAGAATAATTGTAGGTATATCGTTTGTGGAGCTTGGGCTTTCCAACGTTACTTTTTGTAAATATATCCGAGCACCGCATCTTGATCTATTTATTATAAAAAATAGTAATATATGTAGACACCGACCACTGCATTATTGTTTTGATTAATCTTATAGTGTCGACTAGAAATTTATCAAATCTGATAATTGTTGGTTTTTAACGACTAAGGGCTTCGATTCATATTTAGGTAATCATTAACATTCCGATAACTACTTGCACTGTATCTTAAGTGAATTACATTAGTGTATTGTTTATATTATTGTTATTGCGCTTATAGTTAGATAATACATTGAATAATTTTATTATATTATTAGTAGAAGTCCATGCATTATTTTTCTCCAACACACTCAATTATTGCTCTCAACCTGTTGTATGTATGCTAATTCCAGAACTGTTGGATTACATTTGACAGTACAACAGCATTCCATAACGATTTTTCTGAGTCACAGGGTAAGTACTTTCGGATAAATCTGGGAGGTCATCTAGAGAAAAGAAATCCACACACGAGTCATCAAATAGAAGAGATAATCAAAATACGAGCATGTTTCTAACAAAGACATGTTTGCTCTGCACCTGGCTGAACGATTATTTTCTTAAAAAAATTCATGAAATTCACGTTGTTGAAAATTAGGAAATCGTCGTATTGCTAATGAGGTAACAATCAGAGAGCTGGTGAACAATTTTGGGTAGGTTCTTGAAGCACTACAATTTTTTTTTTGTAATTATTGTCCTTGAAGAACCCCTAAATAAGAGAGTCGAGGTCTGACTGAAGGGTAGCGACCCCTTACCAACCTTTTAATTTTTTTAAAGCGAAATTTCTTCATTAAAAAATGTTTTTGAAATTTTTATCTCTGAGTTAGACATTTAAGGAATTGAAAAATTAAAAAGGCAGATCAATTAGTCGGGTCTCAATGTTAACCAGGCTCATTTTATTTTATCAAAAACTTATGCAGTAAGAAAAAATTTCAAAAGTTCTGCAAACTTGACAGATACATCGGAAAAATATTCCGAACAGTTGTACTTTGCAACCTTTACGGTTACTGAACAATGATTATTTATATATTTTTTTTAATTCGTAATTTTTTTTATCTAGGTGATCTCGAAATAATTACCACACAAATGACCGCGAATTAAAAAAATATATGTTCCGGTCAACGTGAAAGGTTGCAAATATTTTTCCGATGTATCTGTCAAGTTTGCAGAAATTTTGGAATTTTTTCAACGAGTATACAGCAAAATTCAAGTTAATTGCAATTTTGATAATGTTGCGGACTTCGGAATTGGTTGCAAACTGAGAGTTTGTGCTTTCTCGATGTGCCATTCACTTGACCAAAGTTTGAAAACTTTTGGAATTATCATGAATTGCTTGTCTATTTCTACTGGTCTATATGATGACATCAAATGTATCGCTATCTCTACGTGCCAAATAATATGTTGTCGATTATCGTCTATACTTGAAATTCATTTACATGCGGATCCACTATCTGTATATTTACGCGTGGAGGATTGTGTGTCTCACATGTAGAAATACTGGACTGCAACAAAGTATGAATATCAGTATGTGAACAATAAGGGGTCAGGTGGGAAACACTTGAATCATAATCGTGATTACAATAATGTAACGATTTGAAGGAGTATTGACTAAAACATTTATTCAAAAATTGAGTGTTACCACTTTTCGTAGAAACAGCCCTGTAACTTTCGTATTTTTTTCTTTACAATTCTATATTTGTTAGAATTGATGGAAACACCAAAAATGTACAAAATTACTTTAAAAGGAGTTTGATGATGATGATGATGATGATGATAGGGGGGCTGTGTTCGGGCGGACAAAACCATGGTTATGAAGGCCTCTCAGTCGGGTCCGTTATGCACCCACCGCTTCTGTTGGAATTATTTTCTGTTCCCCAAAGTGGAGCCCGTCGGAACGAAAATTTACCAAAATTTGAGATGCTGGTAATTTGAAAAAAAAAATTATTCTTTTGTGCATCAAACTATTACCTTTAAACTATGACTAAACACATTTATAAATTATACTGGAACCCTTCATTTTTTGTAGGGCTGTATTATTTATGAACACGAAATATCAGTGGATAATTACACTTATACACCTATTACCATTGAAAATTGCAAGGACTGCAAGTATTTTTCATTACCTACAAATCCCAGTTCGATTTTTCATCCTAGCTTGCTTAGTTTTCGAGCAATCAATTTTTATCCATAGGCCGCGCGCGAAGAAATTTAAATAAACAAATTCATATTGGGAATCTTGACAATATATATGACGGAAAGTTTCCATGCCGATTTATTGGATAAAATAATATTTTTTTTCAGTACAGACTAACACCTGCGTGGGTATTGTAAATTTTCACCCCCTTTCTCTCTGATGGATTTGCCACTGATAAGGCGATAAAGTTCGATAAATAGATCGCAGGTAATATTTACATTTGGATTGCCGTTTAATTCATTCATTTCATCACCTGTTTCTTAAATTGTTTATTCAATATAAGAAATGTTTCCACAGTTTTTATTGTCTTTTAATGATTTCACAGACATGTATAATAGAAAACAGGTTTTCCTACGAGCGTGCGCGTCCTCAATAATTTATCTTTGTAAAATTTCAACTGATACTTGAAATAACTGAAGAAAAATTACTGGCATAAAGACAGATTTTAAAATTCCAGTAAAAGATTCTCCTCAAGCACGATTCGAACCCACGACATTTAGATTGCCGGTCAGTGCTCTACCAACTGAGCTACCGAGAAGACATGCGTTTCAACTGCATATCGGGATACCGCTTTTTCTAGAATTTTGATGTTAGTAGTGTCACCTACAAACAACAGCTTTTGTGAGGTGTTTGAGAGTTAGCGGCTGGATGGGAACTCATTCAGTTTCAATGATAGTTAAGATCCTATATTTACCTTCCACATTTAGCATCGTCGACATACCAGGTGACCACGAGGTGAGGTATGCCCCAAGAGAGAGAGTTGGATGAACCCGCTAGAAAAAGTTTCTCCTACTCATGGAGCTTATGGATAAAATAAATAGCGGTATATTCGGAGTTATTGCAGATAACACCATCAAACCTGGTTCGACTAATTCACTCCTCAGTTCACTAAAGGTTACTCAAGTTTTACTGACAGATAAACATATTTTTTTCGGGGACACACGCAATTTTCCCAAATATGTTATCATTCAGAGACGGTCTCTTATCACAGCAATAGTATATTTGAAGTGGAGGTACTTATATAATGATTGAATGTTTGACATTAATGTGTACCTATTATCGAAATTCCTCGACATCAGTTCTGCACAACAGCATGAAAATGTCGAGTGGTATGTCAAAATGTTCAGTCATTTCTTTAACAATTTTTTCTTTATATATTCTGAAGTGTGAAAGAGAATAAGTATGTGGGTCAGACTCGAAGGGCCATGAAAGTACGGTTCCGAGAGCACAGAGCTCATATTCGATATTCGAGAACGTAAACATCGAGTGTGGCCCAACATGCTTTGCAGCACGACCACCGATTCGATGTCACAAGTTTGAGATTAATTAGACAGGTTCATGACCGCAGACCTCTCGATGCATTCGAGAGTCTGGGAATTCATTTTCATTTACAGAGTTAAAATAAAACAAAAGTTTCATAAATGAAATTAGCATTGTGCGTTTTTTTATATACCTGTTTTAATATATATCTTCCTTGGATAGCTACTAATATTGTTGAATGGTCTTCTAATAGAAATGAAGGTAATGCTCTGTACTATATTTTCACGATATTTTTCAGTTAAAAACGCGATATTGGAAGGAAGAGCATTCTTAGGAATATAAAACGCGAAGTGATCCTTCTTTTAGATGCATAGAGATGTGCGCGCACATTCTAAACGAAACATCTATTGTTTGTTAGGGTATAAATTAGAAATTTGATCACATTGAAATTGAAAAAACTGAAGATATTGTACAGGACTAACTAAAGTTCACCTATATTACAAATATTGTGGTACGCCACTGATTCATGAAAATAAATCACCAGCGAGCTGTAATTTTTATAGTAAATTATCAGTGTAGGTCATTGCGATAAAAGCTGCCAGAGTGAATAAGTATACGAGTTTTCGAAAGCACAATATAATAATATTTTGTTTTGGCAAAATTTGAAAAATGGGCCAAAGAAAAAGAGTTCTAGAGTTACTTCTCTCAATTTCGACCAATTCGTAAGTATCAACTCAAATTCAATAAGTGAAGAATATGCCCAACCTACTAATTTACTTACCTCTGTACTCAAGATTCAAAGTAGGCAAGGTCTCTATATGTATTGATTTGATAGTATCATTATTGATATATCAAATCACAGCAAATAGTTACAAGAGTCATAAAAATGTTCAGTCACAGAATAATGCTCTACTCTGAGGAATAATGTCAATTCAATAATGTTCTTTCAATAGTTTCAATCTATTCAAGCATTATTCTGTGGTTCAGTGCAGTTGTCATTTGAAGAGAGACGACTTAGACGAAGACGAGGTGTATTTATAAACATAAAGGCTAGTTCACAGTCACTATACCCAGCGACACATTGATATAAAAGTATTACTATTGGTTGATTCCAGGTAATCAACCAATAGTAGCACTTTCGTATCGTCAGACATAATGACTGTCAACAGCTGCCTTACTGCGTCTTTTATATCATATGTGGTAGTCTTATGAATCGACATACGGTAAAATTATAATTCTAGGATCATAATGATTATAACCCTGGGCCTAAAGTTCACCCATCGACTAAAATAACGTTATTTTTATGCGATTCGTGGTGTATCTTATTGGATATATCGAATCAATACCCATTTTGATTCTCTCCCAGCAAACACAGTTACATTACAGATATATCACAGCGCTGTAACACTGTCACCATTGTATGGCGCAGGGATGTTATTGTGTTCCATTCAAGGTTCATCCATGCTACGTCGCTGCGAAAAGTACTGCGATGTAACAACGATATATTTCATGAGATGTAAAAGCGATGTGTTTTTGCGAAGTATACCTACGAGATAATTCAATTTTGACAGCGCTATTATATGTGAACATGTGACATCACAGCGTTGTACTTTTTTATGCAGAATATCGAGTTAGTTTATCAAATTTTGTATACATTTAATCTCAAATTGATATCAGTTTTCATGACCGACTTGCAGGAACAAAGTTGATTTGCCTGCCCTCCAATGAAAGGTATCTGGTTTTACTCTCAAAAAAATTGTTATTATTCATTTAAAAGTCTATGTATAGCATTTTATTCTTTAATTTTCAATTCAGGTGTAAATGTCCTGCTCATTCATCCGTAGGAAGATCTACAATCAGTTCCACTGCATTACCGTCCAAAGATTATGCATTTGAGGTAATTATATACATATTTTATAATAATAGTAATAAAAAATGTCTTTCCCGTTATATTCTGTGAATCCCGTAAAACAAGAAATGAACGGTTTAAATAAACTATGTACTATGTATGAAGGCACCATATTGAAACCCTATGCAAATGGGTGACTTGTCTAGCAGATTTTGGGTCTGTGTACTTCAAATAGTCTGTCATTTTTATTTGCGCTTTTATGAACCATATTTTCAGCTGATATTTATTCCTCAGATGGCAAGTTCCACAGTACGGTATGGCAAAGGTGTCACCAGAGAAGTCGGGATGGATCTGGCTAACATGAGAGCCAAAAATGTTTGCGTCATGACAGATCCGCATTTGGTCAATTTACAACCCGTTAAAACTACCATAGATTCTCTAACAAAAAATTGTGTAAAATTCGAGCTCTACGATCAATGTCGAGTGGAACCAACAGAAAAGAGGTGAGAATATATATAATACCAGACACCCTTATCTCTGTCAGTGCAGAACCATGATAATTTACTGAGAAGTAAGCATCACACCTTGGTCGACATTTTTTCAGTATGATCGATGCAACAGAATTTGCGAGGTCTCAAAACTTCGACTCATTCGTCGCTGTTGGAGGTGGATCAGTCATGGATTCCTGCAAGGCTGCCAATCTTTATTCCTGTGATGCAGATGCCGATTTTTTGGATTACGTAAATGCACCGATTGGAAAAGGCAAACCAGTGAGCGTTCCTCTAAAACCTCTTATTGCCAGTGAGTTGGCAACGATGATATTTCGATTACTAAACAAGTGTGCTTTCAGTACCAACTACTTCTGGAACAGGAAGTGAAACAACTGGGGTCAGCATTTTTGATTATGAACCCCTGAAAACGAAAACTGGCATATCTCATAAGTCGTTGAGGCCTGTGTTGGGTATAATAGACCCTCTTCATACGTTGAGTCTACCAGAAAGAGTAACTGCCTATTGCGGTTTTGATGTATTCTGTCATGCCCTGGAGTCCTTCACTGCCGTTCCGTTTGACGAACGTTCCCCTTGCCCGGAAAATCCTAAATTGAGGCCTACATATCAAGGAAGCAATCCTGTGTCGGATGTTTGGGCTCGATATGCGTTGAACATCATCAAAAACTTTTTTGAAAGGTATGTACATTATTATGAATTTTGGATCAATTCATGACATTGGAAGTGATTATGTTCACAGCAAACAATCTAGCTCTGATGGTATGAGACGCTTCTAGTCGGCAAATTAATGGCTCAACTAAAGCACATAAATGATTTCGAAAAACTCATCCAGAAAAGTAGATGTTGAAAAGGATATTCCTATCAAAGCTACTCTTGCAGTCATAATTTCAAAAAACTCTTGTCATTGATCAAAATCTCTTCATTTAATTGGTGTACCAAAAATATTTTGAAGTTATGGCATTTATATATAGTGTTTCAGGATTCGGCGAATACTAGTTCTATTGATGTTGGTAACATTAGCTAATTTCCGCGTGCTTAAAGTTGGGTCTGCATGAAAGGGCAGCTCCAACAGGTTCCTTTCTCACCGAAAGTTTACTTTCTGGTTCTTGTTGGCTACTGATCCAGTTTGTTGAAATTTTTGCACCAATTCTATTGATGAAAAATATTTACCAGTTCTAGTTCAACTGAGAATAAATTTGACACTGGTAGACGTTAATAACTGCGTTATGAGAAGAAAATCTCTCATACATGTTTTTGTTATATTTAGCACCAATTCGATCCTCTGTTTTCAGTGGCCCACTCTGTATATAGCGCCGTGCTTGTTTATTATGCGGTATCCCACTCCAATCATAATTTTGTCTTTGTCATTCTGGCGCTATCTATTCGCAAAATGCTGAATTGGCTTGAACACTGAACAGCTGCAATTTCTTATACCTACTTTTACTGGTTTCTGGTACATTGACGCCAAATTCTCATTATTTACAGCTGTTGTCTTCAAGAACGCTGTGTTAATTATTCTTGCTTCATAATAGGTTTTCAACGATTTCAATTGGTCTTCTTGTTAAAATAATACACAAATCTCCATATATTCAACAAGTACTCCACTATATTCCGAATATATTTGCCAAACTTGAGTTCTTTAAGTCGCATGTACTTATTCGCCGTACAAGTGGAAATAAGAACGTATGACATTAAACGGCGACCTTGGAAGATCAGGTCCTCAATCAGGCCTGACTGTCTGTCATACATCTCAACGGAGTAAAATTGTTTGCTATATATAAACTTTTGCTTCTAACTAATTTTTAGAGCGGTTTTTCGCCAGGATGATATAGAAGCCCGGTCGCAGATGCTTCTGGCCTCAACAATGGCTGGTGTTGGTTTCGGAAATGCAGGAGTTCACTTGCCACATGCACTTTCATATCCCATTTCTGGAAACGTGAAGGAATTCACTCCTGACGATTACAGGTAATAAATATATTAGTGATATAGATAGCAGCAAATAAGGGTGCTCAAACAACTACATACTTTCAGCAATGATCACCCAATAATTCCGCACGGATTGTCAGTAGTCATGACAGCTCCAGCTGTATTTGAATTCACTGCTTCAGCATATCCTGAGAAGCATTTGGAAGCTGCGGAAATTCTGGGAACTGACATACGACATGCCAAAAGAGACGACGCAGGAAGTATTTTGGCCGATGCCATCAGAAAATACATGAACATCATGAAAATTGAGAATGGATTGACGGCATTAGGGTTCAACAAAAACGATGTACCTCAGTTAGTTAAGGGATCACTCCCACAGGTATATATATTTGATTGTATTATATTTTTCTGCAACACACTATTCTCAAAATAATTATTGTGTGCAGTTGTAAGGCGAGGTTTCAATAAATAAGAGTATGCAAAGATATCAATCCTCAAGGTAATCAATCTACTTTAATTTTTCAGAAACGAATAACAGACATGGCACCCAAAACCCAAACGGAAGAGGATTTGTCCAATATTTTTGAGAAATCTATGACTGTCTATTAAGTGATGATTCGTCAGCAATAAGGGTCGTGGTAATTCACAGGACTGGAAATTGAAAGGGACCCGCGCGCATATTTACAGATGCTACTTGATTTCAACACCAGAGTGCAGAACCATGGACAGTGTTAATATATTTCTTAAACAAATACTATTTAAAATAATGTTATCTGCATATATTGAAAATCCTCAGTATTATCCTGAATGTTATTCAAGTGGGTCGTGCTTTCAAAACAGGCTCATCAATGTCTTGTCCTTCTTTCCCAAAATGAGTCAGATATTGTGTCAAAATACAGTAGCATTAGTTTGAAAGTGGTTGACAATGTATTAGTTTGAATAGAATTCTTCTGGACTCCCATTGCCTAGACACAATTTTTTTTTGCATATGTGAGTAACGACGTTTCAACAGTTAACATCTACTGTCGTTATCGAGTGTGTTAATGCGACAAGATATCTCGGATACTTATTATATAGCCTATGTGAGGGGTTCATCAGATAAGATAAGGCGAATTGGATCGAGGTACAACATCCGAAAATGCTTCAGCTCAAGTAATACCATTTGTAGCCAACTCACAGAAACGGGACCACCAACGAGAACAGTGACTCAAAAAACTGCATTTATCGTGTTCTGTGGGAATGTGGGATGGATTATGTTGGAGAAACTAAGAGGCCACTGAATGTGAGAATCGGTGAACATAAGAAAAATACTCAGCGAGGAGAAAAACATCGAAGTCGGGAATAGCAGATCAAGTATGGACAAATCAGCATAGCATAGCAAGGTCGGAGGCATTAGTTATCCACAAAGAAGAACATTGGTATAAGAGAAAGTTTAAAGAGTCGGCATATATTCGGAATAAAGACGTGCTCAGTCGACCAAGCATAGATATTCGGAATGTGTGGAAGCCAGCTAGATCAAATGAAATTTCAATAAAACTGTGTCAAGGCCGTCCAACAGAAAACCCACTCATGGTCGGTGTACTTGAAAATTCCGATATGAATTTTATCATTTCGGAATCACATTGATTAACATTGATGACTTGAGATACCCCACGCAAAGCATAAATACCCTTATAACAGGTACATTATATATAGTAGCATGCTAATGGCACATGTATGATAAGTAAGTATCCGAGATATCTTGTCGCATTCACACACTTGATAACGACAGTAGATGTTAACTGGCTGCAAGATGGTCTACACTATCAATTGTTTATTTTTACTAGATTGTTTAATTTTCGTGAACCTTATTTTTTTATATTGATTTAAATACGATTGAACCTCATTATTTTATGAAATTTGTTGTTTTTTATGCATTTATAGTCCTTTGTTGAATAAACGCACCTGTCTGCATTCCTCACTTCGTTTTTAAACGACTTCCGAAACTTACAGGATATTGTACAGGGTGTTCTGGTTGGTTTCCCGGTTTGCCGTGGCTTTTTCGGTTGAAGTCACCAAACATTTTGCCAAATTGCTTGGTAACACCACAAGTCCGATAGGGGGAGTGTTGTTTAGCGTTTGCCAATAAGCATATACCAAACAATATTTCATCGAATAAAAATCCGACGGAAATCTATCGGCAAAAAATGTGGTCCTGAAATGACACTAGTTCTAAGTTCTAACCTCTCTTATAATTTGGGGGTATTTTCGTTCAACTAGGAAATTGCAAAGAGTGCCGCCTTCAGAAATTCAAGAACACCAATTCCTACCTAGTTTTCCTAGATTTTCCTTTTTGTAGCAAAACGCTTTCGGCTGCTAAGGCAAACATCTGTTTTTCGATCCAGTTGTTCACAAACAATTTAGTATTAGTTGAAGAAATAACAAATCAAATGAAAAAAATAAAGACAGTTTATCGAGTATTTAATAAAACTGTTTCAATACTTAACAGTATCTACACATCTGATTATAAATATTACAGAAATGACATGAAAAGCCATACCCTCCAATAGCATGTTTGTGCGATACTTAATACTGTAAATAAAAAATACCAAATATGGTTCTCCCTAAGCTTGCGAAAACCTAATTTCATGATTTTCAAGTGAATATTTTTTTGACATTTTACTGAAGTTTTGGCATGGAATTATCACAATGACTAGACTTGTTTGTACTCATCACATAATTTCACACTTCTAGAAAATTTTTTTTTAAATAGTTTCATGATGGACAAATTAATGCTCTTTAGATTATTCAAAGACCAGCGCAAGCTCTATGTTCATCGTAGTTGTTAGAAACATGCAAATATTTATTAATAGTAGTTAATAAATTCCTTCAGAGATTTCATCGAATTCACGTATTTGAATGTATTGAATTCTCCGGAAATTCTTCGGAATGTGCGAGAACGTTTCACATTAAATCTTCATGGATAATTTTTATGGAAGTTTGTGCTAAATTTTTAATTCCAAGAGTTGGCAAAGGGCTTGCAATCAATATCTTACTTTACGCCCTAAAAATGTTTGGGGTGAATAGTATTTCTCACGTATTTTTTAAGATCATATAAAATTCACTCTCATTATATTGCCACGGCAAATAATAATAATAATAGCGGTCCTCTACCCGCACAGGCTTTGCCTTTGGGTACACTCTACGAGTGTATATAAGGGAGTATTCATTATTTTTTTTATCCGTTTGGATACTCCCAGTCGGGCCTTGTCTCTGGAGCCCCGATACATCTGTAGGGCTAGCTGGTGTCATTTACCCAGATAATCACTCCCCACGTCAGTGTGGTGAGCTATTACTGGGTCCGACAATCACGTGCCCTGAGCAGACAGAGTAAACCAAGGATGACGGCCTTCTGCATTCTTCCGGCTAAGATTTCTGCCACATCACGGCAAACCGGTATGACAGTTCAAAGAGTAACTCTCGATATTTGGTCAGTTTTTCCAGCTCTTTTCGTTTCGCCAGGAGCCGAACTCTATGACGAAAATTGTCCGCCTACTTTGATGGTCGAGGATCAGTAGTTTGTGAATGGGAAGTATCATTGTGATATATCTTTGGAAAAGTAATTTTGTACCAAATCGTAATTTTCAATAAAAACTGTTACTTTCCATTTGAACTAAAAAAAATTGAATGCGCTTCCGGTCATACCAGAACTGTCATATTTGGTCTGATACTTGCTAAATTGTACATTCATGACTTCAAATAGATGTACTAAATTTTAAACATCTATAGGAATACGTTAGAATTCTCGTACATTCTTCATTGATTTTTTTAGAGGAAGCAAATCAACTTTAACAATTATGAGAAATGAATATTATGTTTTCCATATGGTGTGAATTTTTGGTGAACACTATAGAAGTAAATGAAGGATAATGAGTAGAAACATACTGAAAGTACACTGGCAATTAATTTTATTAATATAATAATATGTAAAGTGATAAATACGTTATCTTTGGTTTTATAATATTTAAATAAATTTTTTCACAAATTAATTTCTACATCAATTATACAAATACACAAACATGCTTTCTCGACGTAGATTCAAATATTGAATTTAGAAAATACATACTCGGGATTGAAAAGATACATACACAGTTACAAAATAAGTTAAGAAAATCATATTTACAAAATACAAAATAATTACAAAAATATATATCATGGCAGATTGAACATTGTATAATACAAAAATATACAAGTATAAAGTATTATTGACTTATACCCACTATAGGCCAGTTCATATAGACAATCGATTCAAAATAATTTCAAAATTTTTCAAACTTTGATACAAGGTCGGGAAATGTTTAAAAACAAACTATAAAACTTTATAACCTGTTCCGAAGTCCTGAACATTGTCAAAATTGCAATTTACTTGAATATTGCTGTATACTCTTTGGAAAAATTACAAAAGTTATGCAAACTTGGAGTAGTACGGAATATATTATTTCATATCACGAATCGAATTTGCAACCAATGCAGGTGTACGAAACATTTTTTTATTAAAAACTAAACTTTATCAAAATTTGCAACAAAGTTTCAAAACTTTTGTAATTATTTCGAGACCACCTTGATCAAAAAAATTACCATGAATTAAAAAAATATATGTTCTAGTCAACGTAAAAGGTTGCGAATCTGTACAAGTTTGCAGAACTTTTGGAATTTTTTGTGATATATCAAAGAAAAACATTAGATTTAATAAAAAAAAAAATGTTTCGTTCACTTGACCAAAGTTTGAAAACTTTTGGAATTATTGTTAAATTTTCGATTTTCAAATTGGCCTACTATGCTTGACGTTGTTCAACACCAAACATGTTATGATTCAGAACAAATGAAATGAAATCAGCAGCAGGCAGATGTCATACAAACAAATAAATGGAATAAACATTTTCGAAACAATCCACAGCCTTTTTCTAATTGATAAATCTCTTATAATCAATAAATTATGTTGAAATAGGGATGAATGAATGCCTGTCTCAGTAGATCTCATATTTTTCGTCTTAGTTACGAATATTTAGCAACTTTGTAATGTTAGAATATTTCTCGTATTGCTAAACATTGTAGCAAATGAACTTGTTCATAGCATCTGTTAATGATTACTTAATTCATGAATTGGTGTCAGGGTTGTGCAAAAATCAATAAAGTTCATCAACAGATGTCAAAAGCTATAGAAAACAGCATAACCACTGTTTTTCAGGAAAATATCACAATACTTCCTCCAATTTTCAACAAATTTTATAATAGATTTATTCATTATTAAACAATTTTTTTGTTAACTGTAATTATTTGACCGTAACAAAAAGTTTCCGACATTTAAATGAAGAATAGTTATTATTAGCAAAAAATCCAAGTATGTATACTGCTACAAACACCCTGTATTCTAGAACAATCTATGGCGAACAGCGACCAAAATATACACAAATAGAAATTTACAAATTATATACAAATAAATTAATAGGTAAAGTGAAAAAAATTTCACAATAACTGATAATAATCATAACCTTGGTATCATTTGGTAAATATTTTGAAGGATCATTCAATTTCAATCAGTAATATTTTTCCATCAATATTAAAAACGGGCACTTTCCTTAAATTACATTCCTCTCCAATCAGTTCAATAAAGCAGCTACATATACAGGGTGACAACGATATCTCTAGCACCCCTATTTTGCCCTTTGTTTTTTTTTAAATAATATATGGGTAATTTAAAAATCAAAGATTTACATCACTTCCGGGCAAACCGGAAGTCCGACCAAATCGTCAAAATGTGACTTTTAACGTTTATATTGACTGTCACGTGTTTCATCCTGATTTGTTGAACAACAAAGGACAAAATAGGCGTGCTAGTGATAACGTTGTCCCCTGGTATAGTTGTTTCCATTTCGTGCACAAAAAAAAAACATGAAAATTGTAGCTAATTAATGTCATTTGAAACAAAACAAATTCATCTACTCTGAGTAGGTAAAAGTTTTTCCAAACTAAAGTTGTTACAAAAGTTATAGCCACCATCCAAAATGTGAAAGGACACCAAATACATGGGAAAATGACTTTCAGCCAATTTTTATAATTTTTTGCGATATTGTAGTACAAGTCACTAGAAGTTACACGTGCAAGTTTGAATTAGTTTCAAACTCCAATAATGAGACTACTATTGACGAACCCTGTATAATAGGTGGCTTCTTTTCTCTTAACGACCGACTGACTGTCATGTCATTTGACTGAGCATCTAAAAAGTAATACTTTTTGATAAGTGAACCTTACAATGTTTTAATAAAAAAGAATTTTTTTTTATTTTCAAAAATTCATGTCCATTATGGACATAGAAACTAATTTAAAATTGCACATGTACTCTCTAGTACCACAAAATGCCAAAAAATTATCAAAATTAGCTGAGAGCCATTTTCTCATGTATTCAGTGTGAGGTCCTTTGTTTACCAAGTAAGTGATTACTGATCAAATAAAAACAATTTCTGATGAGCCATGAGTATGGCTAGCGAATTGTGTAATTTAATGAATGATGAAAACAATCTAAGAATTATGGAATCAAAATGGATGAACCATAACAATCAACAAGATCGGATTGTGTATCATGAAGAGGAATGTCAAAGTAAAATATAACTGTATCGATGTTCAAATTAACAGCAATAAAAGTATTTTTTGGCCAAATGGGCGGAATATTTAAGAAACCCAAATACGCATAACCAACAATCCCACCCTACAAGTTAATGCTATTATAATATTACATCTTCTTATCATAAATGGATCGACAACGGCTGAGGATTAGCATTCAGAATGTTAAGATTCTTCTTTCTCGTCCTTCCAAAAGTTGTTCCATCACTGCCAACTTATGAAGAAGAAACATCTCCAAAACATTCTGCAGACCAGATTTTTTTCGTTAGATAAAATACACTCCAAAACAGAGCAAATACCGAGGCTTCAGTATATAGAATAGATAACATCTTTTCTCTCCATTACATTTCGACTTTAAACCATTTACATCAAAAATATATATTATTTTATTTATACACCGATTACAGCTAAGGTTCTGTCTGCTAATCAGGCAGCATATGAACAAAACTGATAGGAAACATCCCGACTCGTTCTGGTTCATTTTCTACCATACCCTCCATCCAATTGTCGTCATCAGTGTGTTCATTGATGACAATGATAATTTCACCTTCCTGGAATGATAGTTCATCGTCGTTGTCGGCCATACAGTCGTAGAGCGCTTTACACCTTCGTAACACTGTATTGCCATTCGAAGTGTATGACAATCTGCCGCTGTTAGGCATGGACCGAGGTGAACACAATGAACTAGTGGATATAGGACTAGATGATATTCTATGTGGAGGAGAGTCTGAAGCCTAGAAAATACAAGGAATTGGTAACTTTTCATATACCGTGTGACGCGGAACCAATTTACCCCCCTGTATCTTCGTTGTTAATTTGTCTAGATGTTTCAAATGTATTATAATCTATTTCATTAATATTATCTATTTGATTAATGTACAATTTTGCAAGTATCAGACCAAATATGGCACTTCCGATTTAACCGAAAGCGTATCCAATCTTTTTAGTTCAAACGCAAAGTACCATTTTTTTTATTACGATTCGGTACAAAATTATCTTTCCAACGATATATCACAATCATACTTCCAATTTACTTTCTGTATTCCCCTCGTAACGGAACACTTTCATGAAAGTGTGCTATGGAACATGAAACAATAGCATGCGAGTTACAGTAATTCGTTGTTTAAGTAGTTCTTTTCATGTTTTGTATATCAATATAGATAGGAGTTTCTAACCCAAACAAAAAAATCCTATGTTAGCATTTAAAAGTAATGAGTTTATTGATGATGAAATATAAAGAAAAACAAAACTTGGGAAAATGGTTGCGTCTACATACAAATCATAGTGTGAAAACTTTGACATCGAATTATTGTCACTCACATGCTATTGTTTCATCTTATATAGCTTTCATGAAAATTTCCGTTACGAGGGGAATACAAAAAGTATTTTTTTATAAAATCTCAAATATATCAGTAGTTTGTGAATTCAAAGTATGATTGTGAAATATCTTTGAAAAGGCAATTTTATACCAAATGGTATTTTTCAATAAAAATCAAACCAGGGTCTAATACTTGCTAAATTGTACATTCATGACATCAAATAGATGTATCAAATTTGAATCATCTATGCAAAATAACAACGAAGATACAGGGGGTAAATTGGTTCCAGGTCACCCGGTATAGAAGTTAGAAATGAATTATGCAGTTAGTTTGAGTATATCAAGTGACAACCAGGTCAGACCAGAACGTTTTAAGTTGTTTCAGAAGATACCAAAAAACTCTCGAGTTCATTTTTGTATCTGCAAAAACATCTGTGGAAAGCGATCACATCTAATCTTGGAGTCACTTGGTATAAAGGCATCTCATTTTTTATTGCGTATTTTTGCAACATGCTTCAAATTAGGTGTCACCACAGGTGTCCAGGTACCATTCTAAAGTTGTATTAATTCTCATATTTATTCATCAATTTGAAGTAGTTCAGAAACACCAAATTAACTTTTGAATAATCAGTTTTTATATACAGTCCTTACTCTTTGACTTGAAAACAGTTTTTTTTTTCTGAAGTTATTCTCAATATCAATAACTTATTAGTTTTAATGTTAGACAGAACAAGAAAAACATTATTTTCTGTCTGCAAACTTACAAGGAAAGGCTGTTTCAACAAGGTCATAAAATATTTTTATTAATATAAAGCCCCTTAAAAGCCAAAATATTAATGTAAATCCACTAAACTTAACACATATAAATTACTATTTGCATGTTTTAGTTCTATAGAAATAAAAATCAGATCAAATCACACATAGCAAAGGGGCCATTCAACCATTGTGTAAGCAACATTTAACGAATTCTAATACTTGCTAAATTGTACATTCATGACATTAAATAGATGCACCAAATTTGAAATATTTATACAAAATAACAACGAAGATACAGGGGGTACATTGGTTCCGGGTCACCCGGTATAAATTGAGTGTATTCCTTGTTGTGTGAATTGAGATACAAACACTTAAGAAACTGTATTTCTCTGAATGGAAATGTGGTGACAAAATAATTGTGGTCATGATAATTATCAAACTTGATATAAAAAAACAATTTTTTCTACTTGGCTTACATAATACTTAGACGGCCTCAAGCAAAAACTGACTGAATAAAATGCTATATTACCAGAAGAGAAACATCAATATCCCCAGTAAAACTATCCAAACGATACATCCGTTTCTGGAAACCATACAAGCAAAAACACATGGGTGCTTAATCAAAACGAGAAAGGATAAAAAGTTGAATGATACATTTAGTTTTGCCTTTTTGGTTTGCTATGAAGCTTTGTCATTTAAGGAATTATTTCCAAAAATGAATAGAAAACATTGTAACCAAACCAAATTTCATTTAATAACAGAAACAGTTGGATTGAAATAACAGTACATAATAATTTTTTTTTAAATTGGTTTATAATTATTTTTTTAAACTTCTACAATATTAATGAGTACCTGTTTTAACTGACACCAGTGAAGGCAATAATTACTATTAGACTATCATTACTGAAAAAAATGCAAAACCTTTTAGAGTAATAATGGAAGACGAAGTAAAATAGTGTTGCTAGGATGCGTTTTCCGAATGTAGCTTTAATGGAATAAAAATATTAATTTCAAATAGAATATTAAATACCAACATGCTGAAATGCATATGTCTACTTCGAGAGTGTTTCTGAGGAATTGAAAGAACTTTCATCTTGTGGAATGGATTGGGCTAGTTTCGGATTAAGGGAAACTGGCATCAAATATTTGAAAATGAGAATTATAACCCCACCTATCGAAAATCATAAGAAAACCATATAAATACTTACTCTTCTAGGGGGTGGAATGGGGTTATGCGTCATTCCGGAAACGTCAATGTCAGACGCCATAGATGAAATACTTTCTGTCGAACGTCCATTTGAAAGTCGGCTAGACGATGGATTCGGTGCGGGTGGAGGAGGGTTTTGGGGTCTTCTCACAGAAGCAAATTTATCAGAATTTTTGCAATCTGCCATGACTAGTTTGTTTCCTAAAAAATATTTGTCAAATTAGTTTTTTCAATTTCAATATATTTACCAGGTGTCAACGTATTCTTTAGACAAGCCATAATTTTCAAAGTTTCAATTGTATGAGATTTAAACTTGGAAGGGTTATTGGATTCAAGAATTGGAAAATTTTTCAATATTTCATACTACTCTATCGCTTCCGGTTTTCCCAGAAACTACCTTGAATTGGGAATTTCAAATGGGACACCCTGTATATTTTGACTTTATTCGATTCTGAGTACTATCACATAGTTTGGAGACAAAAAAAATACACACCAGATTTTTCAGAATTTTTATTTTGGCATCTAGACTTTGCTGGTCGCACTTCAATCAATGTGATGAATATCATTTTTTTTCGCCTAGTTGAGTACCCTATGGCGATTTGAAATAAATTGTCAATAGTTACCACAATTTCTTTAAAATCTTTAAATTTTTAAGCTTCCTTATAGTCCAAAAGCCTTTTACTGAAGGAAAATATCCTGATCTTTTTTTGACAATATGGTCTTCTTACCAATAGGTATCACAGATCTACCCGAACTAGAATCACTGCTCGGTGAACGCTTATGTGTATGACTTAGAGTATGGTATCCCGCTGCAATGGGATCCGAAGGAGTTCTGCTATGGCTGCTAGGTAGAGTTCCGTATTGCATAGAACTGGTTGGGGGAGGCATGGGAGCTGCTCTTTTCTTCAAACTACTGTGCACCATAGCTGCTACAAAAAAACAAAACAGTTGATTTATTAGACGACGTGTGTACCAACAGTCAATTATTTTAATAACCCTATTCAACAATGAACATTGGGTATAATATTTCCTGAATTTATTTGCTCGAAAAAATAATGAATATTAAAGGATCTTTGCACTCCTTAATGTACGTGTCCATTAGCTCATCATACAGTGTCCCTTCAAAGAGTTAGCATCGTGTGGGAAAAACTTTTGATAATAAATTATTAGGAAAAAAATGGGAGTCACCACAAATTTTGTGACTTCTAGCTACTGGATTTCTGACACATTACTTCAAGACATTCATATGAATCATATGAATCAGATGATCTATTGAAACCATCAGTTATCATCTGATATTGACTGCATCATCCTTACAAACAACCGGTAGAAGTCTTGTGAGCCCAAGCTGATATGAAGCATTACACACATATAAAGAACCTTGGAGTCCTTCAGTTTCAAATCAAATTATTCAGCAGGGTTACGACAACGTTCTTTCACTTTGGATCCTTTTCAAATATATTTTTCCAAAAAATAATACTTTGGCTGCTTACCAAAATCGCAGAAAAAGTATGGACTCAGTTCATACCAAATAAGTAAATATGTATATCAGAAACGATCTTGGACTTATAAACTATAAACCTGGTGCTGAATACCGGGTGAAAGTGAGGTATCCCCCCAATTTTTCTGATCACCTGGTATATAAATATACTGTACAAAAAATCTACTAAAAATATACCATGCAGAATGTGACCACTCTTATATTCAATATATACAGTGAACAATACTTCAAGTATTTTCAAAGATATCTTTTAGTAACGTTAATACCCAGCCAGAGTTGTTCTTTCGAAAACATAAGCATATAATGAACAAAAGAAATGGAAACAGATAGGACACTACTGAGAGCTTTTTCAGAGACTTTTCACAAATATCTGAATGGGTTAATGAAAAATTAAATTGATGACAATGTAATATACATACAAATGTATTAGCAGGTTGAAATGAGTTTTTATCCATCCATCCGTTCTATACCAAGAAAATTATTAATAAATCATACTAGACACGAATGTTAGTTAAACTCCAGAGACACATTTTTCTCATTCAATCGAAAAGCAGAATTTAATATTTGTCATGGCATTATTCAGGAAAGTAGTAGTAAATAGGCTATTAGTACTCTGCCTCAAAATCGCGTGTGATTTGTTACTGAGGTTCATTCTGCAACAAATTGGCTATTTCAAGGTCACACACATCTTGACATCATCGGGCATGCGCAGATCGGATAAAACCTCATGACGTCACTTTACATGCTCTTCACTGTTTTCCCATAAGCTTTGAACAGGTCTCTAGAACCGCTTTTATCCGCTTTGAACCACTATGAACATCTTTTTGAACCGCTTTTGAACAAGTCCTGGTGAGAAAACTGTTTAGAGACCTGTTTGAACGTCATGAAGTTTCATCTGATCTGATCAGGTCTGCGCATGCCCGATGATGTCAAGATGTGTGTGACCTTGAAATAGCCAATTTGTTGAAGAATGAACTTCCATAAGAAATAACTGCCACAATATGAAGAGAACAAAATCCTTTTCAATTGAAGTGATTTCTGTTTTCAAAAGGAATTTGCAGTTGTGATAAAAATTAAAATATTTATCCAAGTGTAAGCGAAAAATAAAAATTGTTATATTACAATAAAAATGAATGAAAAATGTACCATGAATTAACCTGAACCCAAGCCAACAGAAATGGACTAAGATACTTGGATGATTTGTTCTGAACATTTTCATTTATAGTGCGGGCGCTATACCATGTCACGTGTGCTGTTGTATATCCACCAAGTTTTGTTGTGGGGCTTTGTTAAACACCTAAGGTAGTTTAAATGGTCGTTTGGTAGCATTATCTAAAAATTACCTCCAAACTGCTAGATTTTTTGTTTTTCAAGTATATTTAGCCAGTGGTTTACTTTTATTTTGGTATAGCTCCTATAAAATTACGTTCATAACAATTTCAATTTTCAATGGTCGTAGAGAGCAGTAGTTGTTTTCTGTTGGGTACCTGCCGACGAATCGACGATTGTATAGGGTTTTGTAGAAGAATTGAATTATATAATTCATTTTTCATTATTAAATGGAATAAGTACGGAGATAACCAAACGACCTTGATCTGGATCATGTGACCAATTTTTATTTTTAGTCCTATAGGTGTTCAACAGCCCCGTAACAAACCAGCACACGTGACATAGGCTAGCTCCTAGACTATTAGTATTAATTGACCGAAACAAGTTATCTGAATCCACTAGGCAAGATTGCACTTTTTAAAAGCTAATATAACAATATAAGAAAATAATATTTCCCATAACCCAACACCCAGCGTCATAATTCAAAATGCCCCTTCCTCGTCTCACCTATTCTCTTGTAAAAAGCCTCTGGCTTCGCAGAAAAAGCACGGACTCCGTGTAATTTACACGTTTTACAATACTGTTCACAAGTACGACGATCATAAGTAATGTAATAGTATTACCTGGTTTTTTCAAATGTATGGGAGGGGGAGGAGGCATTTGTCTGTTAATAATATTAGGACTACTTCCTAATTGTAAGCTATCGCACGTGGAGGAGCGCGAGCGTAACGTTATAGGAGAATCCCCACCTGTATAACTGGGAGGCCTCGACCGGTTTTTCTTCTCAGGAGTCAAAGATCCATTCTGGAAAAAGCACATAAACATTATTATTTGCCGTTGGCGCTTTGGGGCGAATTACTCATTTTTAAAGAAAGAAATATATTCAACTAAGAAACTTACTTCTACGTTACACATATTAAAATATACAATGTACAAAACTATATGACTAGCGAATTAATTCAAATAAAAACTTTCAAATACAACATACTGTAGCGACCCTGAGCCAGCGCTGGAATCGTAAACATCCAAGATATAAATTATAACAAATTACGTCATCGGTTCGAGATTCGAGACCTTTCTTAGGAGGTTTACGACTATGCATATAAATAGCACGCGCCAGCAGAAGAATCAATCAGTGAATCAGAATAGTAAATTGTGAAATATAAGTTAGCAGTTATGAGATACATTACTTGTAGAAATCGTATCAAAATAAATTTATTAGACATCGGTGGAATATCATGATGAACAGACCTCTGAAGAAGTTAGCCACTAGCGCTAACGAAACGTTGGGAAAAAATTTCAAAAAATGACGGCCTTACTCGAATAAAAATAGTGATAGCAAAAAGAGAAAATGAATTTTACTGAGATACTGAAAACAAGAAATTTTTCTTTCACCAAACCTATTTTGTTTCCGTGATAGCAATGTAGTAGTAATAATGGTGGTATTCATTTATTGGACTGTTTTCTACATTTCTGTAAAATTATAGCAATAATTCAAGTAATACACACTTTTTAAATTCAAAAAATAAAGATACTTCAAAATGACACAATTAAAATATACACATAAATAATACAAGATGAATAAAACAGAACGTAGGGTCAATTCAGTGAATTTTCTGACTTACCCTATCCTCAATGATAGTTTCATCATCAGAGAAATCGGTAGATCCGTCATCATGCGACAAATTCCAGTCAATATTAATATTGTCGAAATAGTTTTTCAGGCGATTCGCGGCATTTTGCAGCTGAAAAAAAAAAACAAAAATCAGCCAATGCAAAACTTAAAAAATCTCTGAAATCATACCAGCTCTTGGCAGCTATTGTTGCCCATTTCCTGAGCAATATCCATAGCGGTTTTGTTATGTGAATTCCGTATGGTAGCATCAGCCCCACTTCGTAGCAAGAGTTTCATACACTCGACTTTATCGTGCAATGCACATAAATGCAACGCAGTGTTGGATCCACTCATTTCAGGGATAACAGGTGGATTGGTCGTTTTGTCTATGGCTGAATTCGACATGTTTTGAATTAGAAAGTCTACGATATGCAAAGTTCGGCCTGCTTCACTGAGTATGGCTCGATGAAGGGCAGTCTCACCAATTTTCTGAAAAAAATTGAGATTGGGCTGATAAATTGAAGAGTCTAGTGCGAAAAGGGTCTAAGAGCCAAATAATATTTTCTGATGTAGGAATGTAGGCTTTATCTAATTACTAGCGGTCCCGGCCGAAGTTGTCCTGTCTATTGCTGTGTAATTTTTGTTTTGCCGACTAACCCTTTCAATATATTTTTATTAATGTTATTGTCGAATTCATTTTATGGCGAAGTCGCGGGAAGCAGCTGCTACATTCATCTCACAAATTAAAAAAATTACTAAAAAAACATTTTGTAGTAGACCAAATTGTGAATCTAAATCATTCTCGAATACACTTGACCACACAAAAAATTTCGTCAAAATCGGTTCATCCGTTAAGTAGGAGTTCAGTGACAAGACTGGACACTTCAATGAATCATACAAGTTCTGGATGTTTATTTGAACTAATTTAAATAGAAAAAAAAACAACATAGTGAGAATCAAAGAAAAGTATGTAGGACTTATGTTTTTCTGTTACTTACTGATGAAGGTATGGTGGCACTGAAGTCGACATTTTCTGCAAATGTTTGGAGCAACATCTGTAAATCACCTCTACTAATAGCCTCTTCCAGTTCGTACATTTTTTCTGCCTCTGAATCACAAGTTTTCATAGAAAACCTTTTATCCACATATTTCGCCCTGATAAAGTTTAACCTCTCGTCCCTAAAACAACAATTTCTATACCATATCATACACACTACACAGTAAATACTCGTACTTATGTAAATAAATCAATGACATCAATAAATAATACATTTCCTAAAATGAACAAAAAAATTATTACATTGAACTGCCTGGATCCAACTTGTCATTCGGTGACAACCGAGCTTCCATGATGTCGTTGAAAACATGATTCCCCATAAACCTAGCAAGGACTAACTGACTAGTTCCAACATTATCTAAAGTTAATGATTGTATTCGACTTATGTGAACTCCTAAATCCCTGTGTATGCCTGAACACTCAATACATACAATTATTCCAAAATTTGTTGATAGCCACGTTGCATCTAAAACATAAACAGGAAATTCATATACAGTAAGTCAAAGATACGGTTGTCCATCACGGCTATAACTGAAACGGTGAAACACTTATTATATTTTTTAAAGTGCCTATTTGTGTGCATGACTGCCAGTGGCTGTAATTTAAAACGAATACGCATGCGCACGCGACTTGTTTGATGACTGACTACTTTTATTACATACTTCCATCATCAAACTTGATACCAATAGGAGATAAGATAATGAACCGATTGAAACGTTGTCTTCATACTAACAATCCAGACAATATAAGTCCGCAATAAAAGTAATCAATTCACATCATTGTCTGAAACTTTCAAACAAATATTTTGTTGTCCGTTTCAGGCATGTAAATATAAAGAACTGGTTATATTTTCTCCCCTGTCGATGTTATTTCAAGGTCGCTTGTGGAAATGTCAGGTTCATCAACACATTTATTATATTATGTTTAACTTGACATAACATACAAATAAATGAAATAGTGTTCGTTTTTTGTATTTGAATTTGCACTTCAAGCAGGAGACTACTAAATGTTTCCACAGTCATACCTGCAACATTCTAAATTATTTGGAATATTTTCCAGGGATAAACTTCCTGGTAATGGTCCAAAGGTCATGTAAACGGTACACTCGGATGAATGATCACTCAAGTGACCGTTCTTTTTGTTTTCATTCCACTTCCTTCTGTTATGAACCTTTTCTCTCATTTAACCAAAACTGTATCTATTACCGTTTCAGGTATCCCCATGGTGGACGACCTTGTCGTGGACTTATCGGTACTTGATATTCTTGTAGTGAATATCAACTTGTTATCTACTCACCGTTTTGTGAATTACAATCACAACACCTATCATTTCCTGAAATTTTCTGTATATATTTAATGATAGCCTGTTGGAGCTCAATGAAACTATGATTGACCTTGTCACCACCAGCCTTGGTACTGTCGTCAAATGCTTTCATCAGAGCCATTTCTTTACAATTTATCAATACAGACATCCAAGCCCTCTGATCAGTTTCATCTTCTGCTTGGAAGTGGTATGTCCTGTTGTCTAAAATGAAAACAGAGTGTTAAAAAATTGCGATATAGGAATACACACGCGCGATGTTATGTGGTAGGCTTCTGGGTTTTGCCATGGTTTCTGAAGGCAGATTCAGATACATGGGTGCCCACGCTGATTTTTCGACCCTGCATGAGAAATACATACCCATCGACATTAACACTCTGTCGGCGTGCGTGAGAAACGCAGGGCGAGAACGGAATATGTTCTAGTTCACATAATGAAAGATTCAGTGAAATATACGACGGGATAATTTGAAAAACTCAAATACCGTACCTCTAGTATTGAGAAAATCAATACAGAACCAGAGAAAATATGACCATGTGATAGAAACGCAAGTGAAAGGCACGTATGTGAATGGTCTTGCAGTTTTCAGACACACGGGTCAAAACTGGTTATGCTTGTAAATTGCACGTGCTTCATAAACCCTGGGCGGGCACCCACGTATCTGAATCGGCATTTAGGTTAAAATCTCTAAACGTTTTGACACCTGGTGTAATCTACACTCGATTTGGAGTTTTCGTTTGCCGATTGGATTGACATATTCCTTTGTCTTAACTGCACTGACTTACATTAAATTCAAAATGTGGTGTAAATTACACTACACCACACTACACCTCTTAGTAAATGAAAGGACTTCCTGAGTTACATTACAAATTTGATTTATGAAAAGTCCAGTTACTTACACGATATTAAATCGAAGCCTCTTTTGTCATCCGGTACAATTTTTATTTGGCAAGTAAGCAAATTAACTCTAGTTGGAGGTTTACTCTCATCCGCATGGCAAATATCCAGATACCCTTCAGCTTGAACCCGACACTTCCTCTTTTGCCACACCCTCCTCATTTTGCCTTCCGATTTTTTGAGTAAATGTCCAGTTCGAGTAACGCCGTGGTGCTTGTCTCCTTGAAGCTGGTGCAAAGAATACCCAGCAGCACCTTTGTCTAGTTGAGAACCTACCTAGGAAAAGAGATATATAACAGTATCCATCGAGTTCCATCAAATAAAAAGAAACTCAATATTGTTCAAGTGTTAGCATCTGTAACTCGATATGGATAGCATCAGACAGAAAAATTAAAACCGAACTGTTCGAAAACCGGCGACTTACACTTCAAATTCAGCCTTCAGTTTGTATGTGAAGATGATATTTTGGTTAGTAATGACGAAGAAATTGTTCAACCATTCATGTTTTCTTATGCAATAATTTATATTATATTCAAGAGCTATTCAAGAATGGGACAATGAAATCTGCTGTGGCTTTATGAAATATCACAGAGAAGTCTATTTTGGTAATACTAAAACTATTAGAACATTAAGGCTATTTATTGAAAATGCTATTTTACTATAGATTCTAAGAACAACAATTTCTCTGCTGACGTCTATATATGTATCAGTTGATATGAACTTACTTCCTTTTCTAAACTAGGGGTAGACTTAATTAAATTTCTCAAATCACACAATTTTCTTTTTTCTTCATCTTGAGCTTGGCGAATTTTTTGTAACCTAATACTTAAATCAGCTACATAGTTTCCGAAATGTTCAATTGTTTTCAGTCCATCTTGAAAATAACTGGAAATAAAGTCAACCATTAGTTGCATAATCAGTTTCAGTTTGAAGTCACTTACTTTGTTTGAGCATGATAATATTCCACTAAACTTTGGAGCAAATCGATTCCCTTCTTTGTTTTAATTTCATTATATTTTATTAAATACTGAAAAAAAGTTGGTGTGTTAAATCTTGTAGAAATAAATTGAAAGTGCAATTTAGGTGTAGAATTGGATTTTTGTCAAGTACCAGTATTTGAAACTTATTGGGTCTAATGAATAAACCTTGAGCAAATGCTTTTACTCAGATTTCTTGAAACAGACCTATCCATTTTATTAATTAATGAGAAAGACACACCTATAGTAAAAGCTTTTGCTAGCTTTTATTCATAACACCCATTATTCCATTATAAAAGTTGATTTGATACGGAAAACAATTTTTCAAATGGCTCTAACGAATTTGAAGAAATTGTGGTTGGCGTCAAAAAAAGCTTCCTTCGAAAAAAAATATACCCTAACATTAGCAAAATTGAAATCTCAGATAGAAAAATAACTATTACATACAATTTTGTAACAGAATGGATATATATTATTTACAACTTTCACTAAACATAACCTCAAAATCTTAATACTTGGCGCCAGAAAATGAAAATATGATCAGTAATCATTGATAACACGAAACGATCTCTGATTGGTCTGGAACGGTAGTAGTATCATATCGAGTTAACAACGTCAAAGTATCATAGGTATATGGATTTTATCGTAATCTTCCAATATTTATTTAGAATTGCGATTTCGGCGATTTCTTATTATTTCTCAGAACGTATAATTTCATGGTTTTCATTCCATTTTAATTTTGACACATAGGAGGAAAACTGAGAAAAAAAACTCCAGCAGGTCAAAACAACATGCAACACGAGAAATTAATATTAATATAACTCCATAGAAAACAACAACAAAAAAATTACTGAACAAATATCGAAGGAAGGCTTCCAAACTATAACATCATAACTCACTTCGCACATCTGCAATTGAAAGAGCCGCCTCTCTTTCTCCATTTCATCGGCGATCTCGGGTGCAGTCACTTCCGATCTGATCAATCCAGCATCTTTGGCCTGTTGCTTTTTTTCCTTTTCGATTTTCGCGTATTTGCTGTCGTAATCCTTCCAAGCTTTATCGAATGGCCTTTTCAAGTCTCCTTTGACGCCCCTCAAATCGCCCTTTAGCAGACTATCCAACGGAAACATGACGATGTTGTTCAAATTTTGCATTAGGGTTTTCATTAGGGCGGAAAGTTCTTGCGTCACTACGGCGAATTTCAGAAAAGCGTTTCCGATGATCTCTTCGTGTTCTTTGGTAGTGGCATTCTGTCCGATTTTTTCGAGGGCTTTTACCAAGTAGGATTCGTTATCTACATGACCTGAAATAAAAAAATATCATTAGAGCCAGGAAGCAGGCCCTGTGCGATCTTAATGATACGTTTTCCTCCACAGTCGCATGCGACTACCGTGCAGAAGCTAGTCGTATATCATCGCGACTTTCGTACGCGGTCGGGTAGCTGCGACTGGTTCGCGAGGACATCGTCAGTGCTCTGTTCATCTGCCTGTTTTCCTACCGCTACTGGGTCGCTACATCGCTACTACCAAAAACATTCGCCGATCGTGCAGACGCTAGTCGTATATCATCTCCGATAGCAGATTTTAACTGCTAACGTTATAGGCTTGTATTGAACGAGTTCGTCTTCGAGCTGACTAGATGAAAAAGTCCCATTTGTACTTTCCAGAATACTGGGAATATTGATTGGGCATTTTATTTATTTTGAATTGTTAATAATAACTAGACAGGGGGGTCCTTTTAAAGCCAATTTTACTTAAAAAAAAAATACAGTTCTGGCCCTAATTTGATCACGTCAAGCCCAGCTGGTCACCGGACTAGTATTTGGTCACCAGACTAGTATTTGATCTCCGTGCTTGATGATGGAATCTGCATGCTAATTTCGAAACTGTATTAGATTATCGGAGGAAAAGGCACCCCTTCATAATCAATACATGAATATCTTGCGAGACTGCGTTGATACCGCAATGCAAAAATTTTCTTTGCAAACCTGAAATCAAAGCTGTAAAAAAACTAAGTTGTTAAGACCTTCTGTCCACACTGTAAAACGTCGTTGATTCGTACATTTCCTTTCAAACCGATAATTCTACTTCAAAACTGTTCGTAATATAGAGATAAAATTCTTGAACGCACCGAATGTATTATTTATAGCCAAACTTGATAAATATGCATTCGGCAGAGTCACTTCACCATAAAAATGTTTTATGGAAATGTATGTTGAACGCTGCATGTAGATTTAGTATCTTTATCTACTGATCATATCTATGGCGCAGAAATGCGATGGATGCTTAAGAGAAAACTGATACCCTCAACTTCATAAACACGGTCGAATCAAATTACTCCCAGGGATATAGTTTACGTACTTTTGGTCGTAAATGGAAAAACGCATAAAAAACTGAAACTGTGCTAAGTAAAGTGTATGACTTTCAGTGCTGCTTGTCTATCTGACAGTATCTATAATTTCTCCCTCCGGGTGCCCCTTCCGAGTTGCTCCTGGGCTATAGCACGTGCTTCTGCCTGAAAGATGGTTGTGGTGTTACAAAGGAGTTTTGAGAACCTGTAATGCCCACTCCAGCCCTTTCATCAATCTAAGCTCCTTCAGTGTACCACACTAAGGCATCCATTCCCAGTTCTCTTGGTGCTTCTTTATGACCACTTCAGGCTGCATTTTGCGTTGTATAGCTGCACTAGCAGGTTCTCCACAACAGTGACAACAGCAAAGGCAGGTACACGCCATGCTATCGGAATGGGATCGGCACTGTTCATCTCAAAAGACGACGATGCGAGGCGCCGCTCTCAATAACACTATTAATAACTCTCTCCGCGGCAAGTATCAGCACAAACTCCGACAGATCTGGTCGTCAGAACTGTCGGGGAAGAACAAAGTTGCTGCAACTAATATGCTTGCCGTTCCGATTTCACTCTACTCTTTTGGGGTGGGAAAATGGACAGAAGAGGAGCTGCGACAACTCGACGTGAAAACTCGCCAAAAGATGCCTCTTAATAGGATCTTGCATCCTAAACCGTCCGTTCCCACACAGCAGGGAGGCAGTGGACTTTTGAGTTTGGAGTGTCTACATAACAGAATGGTACTGGATGGAGCCTGTAAAGTTATCAGGAGTTCAGATCCCCTTTTCTGCTTGGTCTGTGACCATGAGAAAGCAGGGATCGGACTCACCGAGTTGGAGCCCGCAGCTGCATAAGGATAAGCCAATGCATGGGGTCTTCTTCAAGAACATCGAAGACCTTGTCTTATCCAAAAATCTGACCTTCGCTTTTCTCAGGTTAAGTGAGCTGAAGATTTTAAGTGCGTGAATAATTATTTTCAAGTAATAAATATCGACAGAACACTGCAAAATAATGTATATTTTTTAAAAATTATGTTATTGATTGAAAAAAGATATTTTATGATTTAGATGGAGATTGGCCCTTTTACTAATTATTTCTTGAGAATGGTCAATCTCCACGACAGGTAGACATTGGTCATTTTAGTTATTAATGGTTTTGGATATACGCCCTACAATTGAAATTGTATATCACGTACCCTTAGCAACAGGAGATTGGCCTTTTTAAGAGTTTTTTGAAATTTATTGTTGTTTTGGGGCTGTAAATAAACGAGTTATAACTGTCCAGTATTTTCTCTGACCCCGAACCTCAGTATAATAACAATGTATAGAAAGAGCAGTGACATTCTGCGATTAATGAATTGTCAAATGCTGAATAAACTTCGAAACAACCTTGCTGATTTGTTTTTAGGCGGCTCAACAACTTTGCACTTTTATTTGAAATCGCCGATGCAGAAATAAAAACATTCACAATGTAATTATGGATTTGATAAACAGAATGTTTTCCAGTGAATCACTTGCAAATGCACGATGGAACAGGTAGACGTGTATTTGAAACTGACATATGTTATTGTCATCATTATTTTTACGATTATTTGGGATTTGTAAGAAAACAACTTGATAACTCATGCCAGTCATGCATGAGTCAATAAAAGTGAATGAGGCCTGTCAGTTACCTGTGAAGTGTCAAATATACGAAACAAAATGCACTCTTCTGTTCCTCTGTTTGGCTGCTATAGTTCTACTCCCCTCGAGTCTAATTTTACGCCGATTTTTCTCACAAATCTACTACTATATTTTTGTCAGCTGTGGCAACGCTGTTCTGCGACTCTTTTGCATTTTTTCCTCTATAAATAAATAACCACAATTGTTTATAATTTTTTTTTTAACAATGCAGCCGGGCTTGTACGAAGTGGCGAATTTGTAGTTTTATTGAGCACTAAAATACAACTTTTGTGAAAGTTTCCTTTCTTTTGTAATTTTTTTTTCATTTTTGCCGAAATAATTGTCCTATTAGATCATCGGATTTTATCAGACATGTTTGTGAAGATTATTTTCAATAAAAACCAGACCTAACTATATGACAGATATTTCTATTACATGGTTTTAACGCTAAAGGCAAATCGAAAACCCAGAAGTCAATTCAAAATGGCGGAACTAATCACAACACGAGAAAATTAATTAATTTCCAGTTTCTCGGGATACCCTGCGAGCCGACTGAATTGCCCGAATAAATTAAGGAGTCATCTTTAGCCATTTCAATTCCGTCATATTCTCCAATTGGTTTTCCGACTAGACGACTAGCAAATCGATATAAACCAAAGGCATTCTGAGCGGGGATAATGGCAAAAGGTAGGTATGTTGTGTAGATGCAGAAGCAGTTTTATAGGTTCGCAGAATCAAATCAGACGATGCTGCCTAATTATGATTTATAAATCCGATCTGTCTGGAATACTGTTCCCATATATGGCGAGCAGCACAGTTCTAATTGGTCATTAATATTCAGTCATATATTGATATGTTATGGAAGTTGAATAATGTTTTTATATTCCAGATGTAAAGTTTCGATATTTCAAGTAATGCTTTGTTATTTCAGGTAATGTTTTGATATTTCAAGTAATGTTTTGATTAACCTACCTAGTGGACATAATTACTGTATTTTATATGAATTGAAGCTTATGTAATACTACGTTATGACACACTTGGTAAAAATGCAATAAGCAGAAAACGGTCGTAGCAAATAAAAGTCGTAGTGGATATTAGACAAAAGTTATTTCCTCAACTTATATTCAACATATATTTCCACAAAATAATCGAACAAGTTTGATACGAAAATACTTACAATTTCCGGACGTATGTATGGCCTTCACGGCCTTTTTCATTTTTGTCAGCCCATCCCGGTCGTAGTCGAGAGTCTGCAACAAAATTCTGAAGGTCATTTATCGTGTCGAAGAAAGTACTAAAGAAGATTATCGATAGGCCAGAATAATGATTTTGTATATTTTGACGGCCTTGAAAAAGTTTTCGTGAACTTGACAGTGATTTCAAAGAAAGAAAAAGAATTTTTATTTAATTTCAAACATAATGTTGAACGCCTAAAAATCACCAAAAATACCAAGTCATCACATCGACTTTAAATTCGCACTGTATACGTAAAATTTTATGCTCATTCCAAAAATGTATGATTTTTATATGCTCAGATATAAGATTTAGGCGGAAAAAGGTGTTTAAGATGAAAAATTAAATTTTCTGAGATTTTTTATTTTTCATTTTTTGAATTTCAAATTTTTGTCCTCGGACGTATTCTGACGTGCTGATTGCGAATCTTTTAACAATAATGTCGAAAACTCATCAGAAATATTTTTGACGGCAAAAAAACCATCAAAAACGGATTTAGACCTGACCAACTCGAGAACGGTTAGAGATAGACAAATTCTGCGAACGCCAATCGATTCAGAATGGTCAAATTAGTATGTATTGTGACTTTCGAGTCAATCGAAAGAAATTAAAAATTACTCGAAAAAGTTGCAAGGGGTTCACCCCTAAAAATCATCAAAAATACCAAGTCGTCACATCGACTTTAAATTCGCACTGTATACGTAAAATTTTATGCTCATTCCAAAAATGTATGATTTTTATATGCTCAGATATAAGATTTAGACGGAAAAAGGTGTTTAAGATGAAAAATTAAATTTTCTGAGATTTTTTATTTTTCATTTTTTGAATTTCAAAATTTTGTCCTAGGACGTATTCTGAAGTGCTGATTCCGAATCTTTTAACAATAATGTCGAAAACTCATCAGAAATATTTTTGACGGCAAAAAAAACATCAAAAACTGATTTAGACCTGACCAACTCGAGAACGGTTAGAGATAGACAAATTCTGCGAACGCCAATCGATTCAGAATGGTCAAATTAGTATGTATTGTGACTTTCGAGTCAATCGAAAGATATTAAAAATTACTCGAAAAAGTTGCAAGGGGTTCACCCCTAAAAATCATCAAAAATACCAAGTCGTCACATCGACTTTAAATTCGAACTGTATACGTAAAATTTTATGCTCATTCCAAAAATGTATGATTTTTATATGCTCAGATATAAGATTTAGACGGAAAAAGGTGTTTAAGATGAAAAATTAAATTTTCTGAGATTTTTTATTTTTCATTTTTTGAATTTCAAATTTTTGTCCTCGGACGTATTCTGACGTGCTGATTCCGAATCTTTTAACAATAATGTCGAAAACTCATCAGAAATATTTTTGACGGCAAAAAAAACATCAAAAACTGATTTAGACCTGACCAACTCGAGAACGGTTAGAGATAGACAAATTCTGCGAACGCCAATCGATTCAGAATGGTCAAATTAGTATGTATTGTGACTTTCGAGTCAATCGAAAGAAATTAAAAATTACTCGAAAAAGTTGCAAGGGGTTCACCCCTAAAAATCATCAAAAATACCAAGTCGTCACATCGACTTTAAATTCGCACTGTATACGTAAAATTTTATGCTCATTCCAAAAATGTATGATTTTTATATGCTCAGATATAAGATTTAGACGGAAAAAGGTGTTTAAGATGAAAAATTAAATTTTCTGAGATTTTTTATTTTTCATTTTTTGAATTTCAAATTTTTGTCCTCGGACGTATTCTGACGTGCTGATTCCGAATCTTTTAACAATAATGTCGAAAACTCATCAGAAATATTTTTGACGGCAAAGAAACCATCAAAAACTGATTTAGACCTGACCAACTCGAGAACGGTTAGAGATAGACAAATTCTGCGAACGCCAATCGATTCAGAATGGTCAAATTAGTATGTATTGTGACTTTCGAGTCAATCGAAAGAAATTAAAAATTACTCGAAAAAGTTGCAAGGGGTTCACCCCTAAAAATCATCAAAAATACCAAGTCGTCACATCGACTTTAAATTCGCACTGTATACGTAAAATTTTATGCTCATTCCAAAAATGTATGATTTTTATATGCTCAGATATAAGATTTAGACGGAAAAAGGTGTTTAAGATGAAAAATTAAATTTTCTGAGATTTTTTATTTTTCATTTTTTGAATTTCAAATTTTTGTCCTCGGACGTATTCTGACGTGCTGATTGCGAATCTTTTAACAATAATGTCGAAAACTCATCAGAAATATTTTTGACGGCAAAAAAACCATCAAAAACGGATTTAGACCTGACCAACTCGAGAACGGTTAGAGATAGACAAATTCTGCGAACGCCAATCGATTCAGAATGGTCAAATTAGTATGTATTGTGACTTTCGAGTCAATCGAAAGAAATTAAAAATTACTCGAAAAAGTTGCAAGGGGTTCACCCCTAAAAATCATCAAAAATACCAAGTCGTCACATCGACTTTAAATTCGCACTGTATACGTAAAATTTTATGCTCATTCCAAAAATGTATGATTTTTATATGCTCAGATATAAGATTTAGACGGAAAAAGGTGTTTAAGATGAAAAATTAAATTTTCTGAGATTTTTTATTTTTCATTTTTTGAATTTCAAATTTTTGTCCTCGGACGTATTCTGACGTGCTGATTGCGAATCTTTTAACAATAATGTCGAAAACTCATCAGAAATATTTTTGACGGCAAAAAAACCATCAAAAACGGATTTAGACCTGACCAACTCGAGAACGGTTAGAGATAGACAAATTCTGCGAACGCCAATCGATTCAGAATGGTCAAATTAGTATGTATTGTGACTTTCGAGTCAATCGAAAGAAATTAAAAATTACTCGAAAAAGTTGCAAGGGGTTCACCCCTAAAAATCATCAAAAATACCAAGTCGTCACATCGACTTTAAATTCGCACTGTATACGTAAAATTTTATGCTCATTCCAAAAATGTATGATTTTTATATGCTCAGATATAAGATTTAGACGGAAAAAGGTGTTTAAGATGAAAAATTAAATTTTCTGAGATTTTTTATTTTTCATTTTTTGAATTTCAAAATTTTGTCCTAGGACGTATTCTGAAGTGCTGATTCCGAATCTTTTAACAATAATGTCGAAAACTCATCAGAAATATTTTTGACGGCAAAAAAAACATCAAAAACTGATTTAGACCTGACCAACTCGAGAACGGTTAGAGATAGACAAATTCTGCGAACGCCAATCGATTCAGAATGGTCAAATTAGTATGTATTGTGACTTTCGAGTCAATCGAAAGATATTAAAAATTACTCGAAAAAGTTGCAAGGGGTTCACCCCTAAAAATCATCAAAAATACCAAGTCGTCACATCGACTTTAAATTCGAACTGTATACGTAAAATTTTATGCTCATTCCAAAAATGTATGATTTTTATATGCTCAGATATAAGATTTAGACGGAAAAAGGTGTTTAAGATGAAAAATTAAATTTTCTGAGATTTTTTATTTTTCATTTTTTGAATTTCAAATTTTTGTCCTCGGACGTATTCTGACGTGCTGATTCCGAATCTTTTAACAATAATGTCGAAAACTCATCAGAAATATTTTTGACGGCAAAAAAAACATCAAAAACTGATTTAGACCTGACCAACTCGAGAACGGTTAGAGATAGACAAATTCTGCGAACGCCAATCGATTCAGAATGGTCAAATTAGTATGTATTGTGACTTTCGAGTCAATCGAAAGAAATTAAAAATTACTCGAAAAAGTTGCAAGGGGTTCACCCCTAAAAATCATCAAAAATACCAAGTCGTCACATCGACTTTAAATTCGCACTGTATACGTAAAATTTTATGCTCATTCCAAAAATGTATGATTTTTATATGCTCAGATATAAGATTTAGACGGAAAAAGGTGTTTAAGATGAAAAATTAAATTTTCTGAGATTTTTTATTTTTCATTTTTTGAATTTCAAATTTTTGTCCTCGGACGTATTCTGACGTGCTGATTCCGAATCTTTTAACAATAATGTCGAAAACTCATCAGAAATATTTTTGACGGCAAAGAAACCATCAAAAACTGATTTAGACCTGACCAACTCGAGAACGGTTAGAGATAGACAAATTCTGCGAACGCCAATCGATTCAGAATGGTCAAATTAGTATGTATTGTGACTTTCGAGTCAATCGAAAGAAATTAAAAATTACTCGAAAAAGTTGCAAGGGGTTCACCCCTAAAAATCATCAAAAATACCAAGTCGTCACATCGACTTTAAATTCGCACTGTATACGTAAAATTTTATGCTCATTCCAAAAATGTATGATTTTTATATGCTCAGATATAAGATTTAGACGGAAAAAGGTGTTTAAGATGAAAAATTAAATTTTCTGAGATTTTTTATTTTTCATTTTTTGAATTTCAAATTTTTGTCCTCGGACGTATTCTGACGTGCTGATTCCGAATCTTTTAACAATAATGTCGAAAACTCATCAGAAATATTTTTGACGGCAAAGAAACCATCAAAAACTGATTTAGACCTGACCAACTCGAGAACGGTTAGAGAGACAAATTCTGCGAACGCCAATCGATTCAGAATGGTCAAATTAGTATGTATTGTGACTTTCGAGTCAATCGAAAGAAATTAAAAATTACTCGAAAAAGTTGCAAGGGGTTCACCCCTAAAAATCATCAAAAATACCAAGTCGTCACATCGACTTTAAATTCGCACTGTATACGTAAAATTTTATGCTCATTCCAAAAATGTATGATTTTTATATGCTCAGATATAAGATTTAGGCGGAAAAAGGTGTTTAAGATGAAAAATTAAATTTTCTGAGATTTTTTATTTTTCATTTTTTGAATTTCAAATTTTTGTTCTCGAAAGTAATTTGACGTGCTGATTCTGAATTTTTTAACAATAATGTCGAAAATTCATCAGAAATATTTTTGGCGGCAAAAAAACCATCTAAAAACTGATTCAGAGCTGACCAACTCGAGAACGGTTAGAGATAGACAAATTTAAATAATGTCCATACAACGTATCCGCGTAATTGAATGGTAATCTTTCAATGCCCCCTAAAACTTTTTCAATATTTTTCATTAGAGATAATTACTTCACTGATTTCATTAGATGTACAAAAAATTACTAGTTGTTTCCCCCTCGCTGAATAGTATTGGAAAATCCCCAGCATATACAGCATCGGAAAGTTTTGATCTTGGGTATGGTGGTTTCATGACAGGCACAGTAGGTCAACAAAATACCATTTGAAGTTCAAGAAATGCTTGGCAACACTGAAAACTATTACACTTCTCAAAAGTCGTTAATTTCAGGATATTTCTATGGCAATTCATCCACGATAGACCCACTCGACTGGTTTTTCACCGTAAAGCTGGATACAGGTGCATTTTGTACAAAAAAAAATTGGCACCAAATAGAAAATCGCTGGACTGGGACCTCACTCTAGAAGACTAGATTTCGTTCATGTCTTTGATGAGAGCAACTCCACATTTTCCATTCACCACTGTCCAACGTACCTTAATTAAACACATCCACATTCCACTCATATTTTTGTTCTCATCCAGTTTCTATCTAGCTATCAATATCACACCCCATAAGGATAATATCTACACTAGCAGCTCAACATATTCGTTTTCTAATACATGAATTAATTTAAGACATGAGTAGATAAATAAACAAACGACAATTTCTGATTATTGCAGTTGATTCAACAAACCTGCTAAATGTTTTGTAGTAAGGTGGGATTCAAAAATCGACATTCAAGCCACGGTGAGTCAGCGTTGGCCAGTGTTCGAGACTGCTGAAAAAAAAAAACGCCGACCACTTTCTTTGGTATATATTTATGTTATATAAATTATAGACCAGTCAATGTGGGTCATCTGGGAGTGAAACCATACATGGGCTCCTTGGATATTCAGCTATAATGGGGAGAAACTTTGAAGAGAAGCTCCGTCATTCAAAAAAAATAAAAAAAATTCTAGCCCAGTCATTGAAAAATATAAATCATTGAAATTTCTAGAATTTCTGTCTTTCTCTCACCATTGATTACTCGATAGTGTTAATTGTATCCATTATTTGGATCTTTCTCCAGAGTGAATTAATAAGTAACTTTATCGACTGGACTATTTGTCATGTACTTGCCGAGATCACAGGTAGGTATGTGATTTCATTACACACGGGTGTCGAAGGAAGTGGGGCAACCGTTTAAGTTGAAATAATTCTTCATCGGGCACTTTCAAGTTCATTAGATCGTTAGAAAATCACTTTATGCTTATTCAAATATTTGTTTTGTATTGACATTCCCTTTCCCTCATCCGACTGCACCCTTACAAGCAACCCTTAGGTCTCGAACCTGGTCCAGTGTCAGTAAAGGCGGAACAAATAAATGAATACAATTTTATTTTCCACTGAATTGCATTGGTAAGTTTTGTGATATTCCATTAAAATAGCGTGAAATAGCTAACTCCTCTCTGCTGGTCTCGTCGTTTTCCGGGGGATCGGAAGGGACGGTAGGGGACAACGGCGGAGGTGCACGACGCCCACGGCAAGAGGTCCCTAGGGACCTTATGAGGCGATGCTGGTAACCACCACCGCAAATGAACTTGAATGGAATAAGAGTGGTATAGTCTATACGAACTCGGGAAAAATATATTTCGAAATATTGCATCCTCATGTAACTCGTACCCAGTTTTCGATTTTTTTATCATCAATTTATCGAGATAAAAATTATTTAAAACGCCAAACTATACCGGATTCAAACGACCAGGCGTAAAAGAAGAGGCGGGAAGCCGTGTGACGTCAGTGCGCGAGGGATTCTGATTGGTCACTTTCGGCCAAGTCCATATCATCATAAACTTCAGCCAATCATATTACAAGAAGACAATGACGTCACAGCCAGGGAACGTTTGAATTTACACATAATGAGATCAGTTTTCAATATTGAATAATATATCAGTTTTTCAAAATTTAGGGTGGACAAATGGTTAGGACTATTTTATGAACTGCCTTCCATTAAATAATGTGAAAATAAATCCATATATCAAGACGTTGGAAATGCCCATTGAAACAACACAGAACCAAGCAATCATACGAGGTTTTAACAATATACAAATTGCCACTGGTAATTTGCATAGGCATAAATAACCCTTTATTGACCGCTTCTCCTCTCATATCGCCTGACAGTCCTCGTGAACTGTGTCATATAAAAAGGGTGAGCCTAATGACAAATGACAATCGAACGCTTTTGGTTGGCCTGGTTGGCCGCTGTCGATTTCTGATTGGTCGGAGAGTTCAAAGACGGAACCGTCTTTGACTTTTGGCGCTGTGGAATTCCAATTAGTTTTTATTTCATCAAAGATACGCCCGACTGTATGTCTCAACTGGGTTCGTATAGACTATATATACTCGGGTATCCACGTTTCCTAGATAGCTTATGCTTCGATTGGAATTTGGATTTTATGTAAAGAATAGAAAGATCTTAACTTATCATGTGAGATGTTTCAAGCTATCCCGCAAAAGGCTATAGAAGCAAAAAACCGGGTTGAGGTACCGGGCGTTATAAATTTACCTTGGGTTCCCTGTGGAACTGGTTCTTTCTAGCGCTCCTGGAAATGAAACTAGTTTCTAAATAATCCAGCAGTTCGCAAATTTTCCATAGTATAGGAATTTTTTCGGCAAGCATCGAATAGAAAATAATCCAACAGTCCCATACGCCTGCCGAATCACCTCTGCCCAACACCTGGCAAAGTTATTGTACCAGAACACACTTTGCAATTCTTCCAGTGACAACTAGCAAATGTTAATCAAAACAGGTGACTTTTTGAATATTAGTTTCAGATTCTGCCGATCTTCAGTTCAGGGCCAGGAACGATAGCTAATCCGTCTGCACTGTATTGTTACAGGAATAATTGCAAAGTGTGTTCTTTGTAGAAAACCTTTGCCTGGTGTTGAGCAGAGGTGATTCGGCAGTCGTAGAGCTATCCGAGTATTTTTTGCTGTTCGATGTTTGCGGAAATTGCGAAAGGCTGGATTAATTAGAATCTATTTTATTACGGCTTTTGCCAAGTCTACCCAATTCCACATGTGGAATATTTAATTATTTTACATGATGAAATATGGTAGTACATCTTATTGAACAGAAACATTTTTCCAATATTTCGATCATAAACTACGGTTTTGGCAGACGGAATAGTTCATTAATTTGCCCTACTTGACCCCATTTGATCTTGAATTTGACAGAAGTTGAATCATTTTATGATTTACTCGTTCCGAATAAGTAGGAACATTCTTAATAATGAATTCTAATCGCTTGAAAGATCTCTCAACGCCTACGAGAGAATAATATTTATAACCGTCCTTATTCTCCAAATTATCATGATAATTTGGGGTACTCTCTAATTATCTTTAATCAAAGCTACTGATAACTAGCTGGTTATGATGGAAAACACCTCCTCGGGTTTTTACTCCCTAATTTTAATTGGCACATTTAACAATAAATTAATGGTTTATGCCAGTAGAAATAGACAAATAATTCATAATAGGTAAATGCAAAAGTTTTCAAACTTTGGTCAAGTGAATGGTAAGCAGTAAGTCTTAGTTTGCAACCTGTTCCGCAATATTTTCGAAATGGCGATTAACTTGAATTCTGCTGTATGCTAGTTAAAAAAAATTCCAAAAGTTCTGCAAAATTGACAGATATATCGGAAAAATATTCCGAATAGTTGTACAGATATACAACCTTTTACGTTGACCGAAACATATTTTTTTTTAATTCGTGGTCATGGATAGGTAATTGGAGCATTTGTTGCAGACATTAATTATTGTCTGCAGAGACCTACCCTATACTGATGAGGACAAGAACCCAGAAATCGATCTATAGGTGGTCTAAATGTTTCAATTATGGAGATAGCCTTGTAGGAACTCTGCACAGAAATTCATTGGATGTAATTCAACGTTCGTCGTGGTATTAGCCAGGAAAATAGTTGTTTTCTGATGGATTTTTGACCCAAATATTCCTATTGTATATGGTTATTTGCAGTGAGCATCCTGGAATGGCAGGAGATCTGGTTTCTAATTAATGTATGCCTTACATGTAATGATTTTATATTATCGTCATATAAAAACAAAAATGAGTACATTGAAAATGACAATTGAGTGCGGCATCTTGAGAACTAGTATGCAGAATTATTCATCTCCCAGCACGAAAATTCTAAATAACATTGCGCCCAAATAGGACAAAATTCCACTTCTGGCATTTTGAAATTGAATAAATTTCAATGCAGATATTTAATGAAATGTAATCACTAGGGCACATAATCAAGTGCGATTACGTGACTGATTATCAACCAGTTTGAATAATTCCGGGAAATATTTTTTCGATTACCTGTGTTGGTCGTTGCCTGATTCAGACGCTTCGTTAACTTTCTCTTTCATATCCATACGTGACTAACATACGCATATTCTCATTAATTTTCGGAAATGCCATATAATGGAATTTATACCCCGAGATTCTTGGCCTGGACGTCGAAAAAACAAGCAGAACAGATTCGTTATCATATCCTGGGAACTACTTCAAATAGCATTCAGACAATTTTGATGGTTTTCTAAAAACATCCGGATTTTTCTTTTGCAATGTCAAAACTACTTCCAGTAAGTACTTTACTAAAGGATCTGAAAAGTTCAGTTAGATCTATTATTATGACCATTGCAGCACCAATCAAAGAAGTAATTGCAATTTCCCTCATATGCTTTTGTTTTCTCGGGTTTTCTAAAATACCTATTCTTTCTCAGGGAGAAAGAAAAAACCCACGCTATAATCTCTGTTAGTTTTTCTAACTTATAATTCATCTGATATTTGGAAAAGTTTTTTATTGTTATTTTCCTATCATTTTTTTTTGTTACAAAGGCCGGTCACCAATTGATCTCTGATGACGGAAATCATTTTATCGAACATTCAGAATTCTTGAGCGTTCTAGATATTCCATAAGTTCGATGGCTTTTTCCATGACCTTCGCGAAACAAATAGCTGTGCGACAGGTCTGTAGATAGGCCTACTGTAGGGATACACAAGCTCCTCTGGTTGTGGGAAGTGAAATCTCTAGGAGTTCATAGGAAAATCGGGGGTACTCACGAGATAGACCTGACAGCGGGTAGCCGTAAGGTTCTACACATAATTAACCTCACTTCAGCTGAAAGCCAGCCCCGCCGAGCAGTAGTAATAATGAAATGGGTGTATTTTACACGAGATTTTTTGTTTCTCCTAATGATATGATTCTATGTTCTAAGAGGATGTAATGAACAGACTATGCCGACTAAGCCGAGATAACTTTGAGGTTAGAAAGTAACGAAGGCACCATTCCATCGCGCACCACCATAATCAAAATTACACATAATTTTAACGGAAAGTAAATCTTTTGTGTTTTGTCTCCTCTTTTCGGTCGATACTCGTTTTTTGACTGATACCAGTTGAAAAAACCAAAATACCCCCTTAAAAAGTAAACTGAGTCAAATGATCCATTGATAACCCGTGTTGTTTGTGAAATTGATACACTGCACGTAATAAAAGATCAATCTTATCAACGAATTATGTAAACATTACAAAAACATTATAATGCTGGCGATTATTTATAGATGAATGTCGAAATCGAATCGAACAAGAGTTAAACTGAAACACCATTTTTCGATAAAAATGTTTGGACAGGTGTAAATACAGTCCGTGATTGTACAATAATTGAAATTCTATGGAAATGAGTTCATATCGTGCAAATAAACATTTATTTTCAGGAACAACTAGCAATCACGTTGTTTGTTTGCAATAGAAACATTAACAAAAGTTTATCGGGCCATTGGTGTAAGCGAAAAAAACATTAAAATTCACCTGCGTAAACCATAATGAAATATCTATATACAGGGTGACCACGAAAAGTCGCTCGCTCGGTATAACTTTTTCGGTTTTACCGAAACTTTCGATTAAATGAGAAACCAGGTACATTTTCACTTCTTTTTTCTCCATCTGACATTCTGAATACAACCATGTGTCACGTCTCACTTTTTGTGACCAAACTTTTTTTAAATATTTACTCTAGTCCGCAAATCCCTAAAGTCGATAAGTAAAGATATTATATTTCCGAACAGACTTTAACCAACCTTAATAGTTACATACATACAGGCCAATTTCTTTTTCGTGAGTTTTTGCAACTTTTTTCAAGTCCGAGCCCCAACCAATATTTTTTACCGTAATTTTGCAGGTTCAAACCAGTCGAGGCAGGGGGGAGGCAGGACGATCATATTTTTTTCCTATTTTTACGAATATTTGAGATTTTATTTTTCCGATATTTTACAACTGTTTTCGTCGTTACGATGTTTTTCGGTATTTTACGAATTTTTCTAATTTTATATTCGCCAGTTTTCTCACCTTTCTTCGGAGAGGTCTGATCTTTCCAACCGACATTTGTTTCCCTAATTTTCCACGTCCAAAACAGTCGGAAACTTTTCCGAATTCTTACACTTTTTCTATCTCGCTGTCAGGAAGACAATGAAACATTTTTTTAATACATTATTCGATGATCCCATGTTTTTCACTACCGATTTTATTTCGATGGTTTTAGCAATTTTTTTCGTAACTTTCGACGTCTAAAACCGTCAGAAATCTTTATGAATTCCTATGCGTTTTCTGTTTAGATTTCGATTTTTTTTCGACAGTTTTCGCTTTTTTTTAGAAAGGGGATGTATTTAACAAATGTCTCGTTATGGTCGCAAAATGCAAAAAATTGTAATAGGTGCGCTACGGTCCGACATCCTAGAACACAAAACCACCTATAACACCTACAAGCGAACTGTCAGGCCAGCAAAAAATAACATCCTCTTGTAGGAAATTTTCTTAACTTTCTTTCTATATACATATGTATTTAACGAATGTGTCTCGTTATGGTCGCAAAATGTGAAAAATGGTAATAGGTGCGCTACGGTCCGGCATCCTAGCACACATAACCACCTATAACACCTACAAGCGAACTGTCAGGCCAGCAAACAATAATATCCTCTTGTAGGAAATTTTCTTAGCTTTCTTTCTATATACATATGTATTTAACGAATGTGTCTCGTTATGGTCGCAAAATGTGAAAAATGGTAATAGGTGCGCTACGGTCCGACATCCTAGCACACAAAACCACCTATAACACCTACAAGCGAACTGTCAGGCCAGCAAACAATAATATCCTCTTGTAGGAAATTTTCTTTGCTTTCTTTCTATATACAAATGTATTTAACGAATGTGTCTCGTTATGGTCGCAAAATGTGAAAAATGGTAATAGGTGCGCTACGGTCCGGCATCCTAGCACACATAACCACCTATAACACCTACAAGCGAACTGTCAGGCCAGCAAACAATAATATCCTCTTGTAGGAAATTTTCTTAGCTTTCTTTCTATATACATATGTATTTAACGAATGTGTCTCGTTATGGTCGCAAAATGTGAAAAATGGTAATAGGTGCGCTACGGTCCGACATCCTAGCACACAAAACCACCTATAACACCTACAAGCGAACTGTCAGGCCAGCAAACAATAATATCCTCTTGTAGGAAATTTTCTTAGCTTTCTTTCTATATACATATGTATTTAACGAATGTGTCTCGTTATGGTCGCAAAATGTGAAAAATGGTAATAGGTGCGCTACGGTCCGACATCCTAGCACACAAAACCACCTATAACACCTACATGCGAACTGTCAGGCCAGCAAACAATAATATCCTCTTGTAGGAAATTTTCTTAGCTTTCTTTCTATATACATAGGTATTTAACGAATGTGTCTCATTATGGTCGCAAAATGTGAAAAATGGTAATAGGTGCGCTACGGTCCGACATCCTAGCACACAAAACCACCTATAACACCTACATGCGAACTGTCAGGCCAGCAAACAATAATATCCTCTTGTAGGAAATTTTCTTAGCTTTCTTTCTATATACATATGTATTTAACGAATGTGTCTCGTAATATGTCGGATATTTTTCAAAATTCCCATGCGTTCTCTATCTAGCCTTCGGGGAAAGGAGAGGAGGTAAATTTCAGCTTAATCGGCAACAAGTAGTGGAAAAAAGGATTGCAAAAACAGACAGAACGATTGACATTCGACCAGAGTCAGTTAAATGAAAGCTTGTAAAAATTTTCTCAGGTACGCTTTGGCAACATTTAAAATTTTAGGTGGAAAGTTGTTAAAAGCGTTTGCTTTCACCGAGGCGGCTCGAGTTCGATTTCCACCGCCGCCACGGAGCTAAAGTGGTTCGGAACCCACTTTTACGTAAACTGTAGGTCCCGGGTCTCCCTTGCTCGCACATGCTCTGCTTTTGAGGGGTTTTCTCCGGAAACCTGTGAAATTCGTAAAAACAAATTTTACAAAAAATAACTCGACCTCCTAACGTCGCGGCCTTACAAAGCTTCATGTACGCTATGTTCGCGATGCATTGCAAATATAGCTTGCATTATTTCAAATATATCTGGCCACACAAAACGTAGATAACATAGCGTACAATGTCTGTGTGGCCAGATACATTTGGAATAAAACTAGCTATATTTGGAAAGCGTAGCGTACATAGCGCTCTGTGTGACCGCGACCTAACAGGATACAAGTTGAATTAGAAAAATATTGACAATTCGGCCCCTCTCATTCTGCAGCTGTTCAATCCCATGACGATCCTTGTTGAATGTTTGATGGTTCGAGCGAGAACTATTTGCTCCATTACCCACCTTGTTGAAAATGAAAGTTATTTAATAGTCATAGAATGCCTACTTCGCCTGTTCACTGATTTATCGAGAAATTACAATCACGAATGAGAGAGAAACAGGTGCCCAAGGTGATGTCTGTGTGAACACGCCCAACACAAATAAACAATCGTTACAAAGTTTTTTGCCAAATTCTCCGCCATGTGTGACCTGATTCGCCAGATGAATGACGTCAATGAATCTTTTTATCGGATATAATCTCATTACTTAATTATTTCAGATTTGTTGTTTGCATCAGAAGATTCATCGGCTTCAGGTGGTTTTACCACCGAAAATATGCAGGATATGCCTTTCGAGTTAATACCTCACTTCCGGTGAAATCAACACCGTGACGACTGTCGTCGGCAGAAAAGTTGTAGGATTTTTTCCACATGCGCACTGTCATTGTTATTCGCTCCAAGGACCTGAAGCAAGGAAATAAAATATAAATACCCACGGAATCCACACACATCGAAACGGAATACCTGAGAAACGATCAGGAATGGACTGGCCAATCAAGAAAAAAATATTCAAATGATTTTTAATGACAAATCAACTCCTGTGGAAATAAACCTATTTAAATATGACGTCCGAGTCATTTTGACAGCGAAAAAAAAGGATGCACCTTTTTTATCGCGATAAAAATGCTTGTTTACCAAAAACAGCCTTCATCTAGTAAGCGGCCGACGGTCACTTCAATTTCCGTTATGTCAGATACGATTGTTCAGTATTGTTGATACAATATGAATCGTTTTGGAGAAGTTTCGTCTAAACAAATCACAAAAAATAATTGTGTTATCAATAACTACTCCCTCAAATAACTGTTTTAATGAAGGTTATAATTATTGTGAGGTATTTATTTATTGTCGTTGATTTATCTTGCCAAAAAACACTGGAACTTTTATATAGGATAGGTAAATTTTTTCAACTCAAAATTTTTCCATTAGTAATTTTACTCGAAAAACTGACATGAGCAAAATTGCTCGACCTACAGTCTCGCAATTTTTTCATGTCAGTTTTTCTCGTGAAATTACTCATAAAAAAAAGCTCTTATGTATTTACTGTTGAACAAATGAAAAGTATATTCTGTAACAGGTTAGAATAAAAATTCGATGCGAGTGGAAAGTTCCGGAACGCGAGCCGAAAGACGAGCATCGCGAATTTTTATTCTAACCGAGTAACAGACTGCTTTCTCCACGATCATAAATTTTAATTAAATAAAATGAAAAACAATAAAACGATTTCCTAGCTATTGATTATAGTGCTTTGAAGATAAGATGATTTTCTCCCCAGCAAATTCATATAAAAATATTTCACCAACACAGACGCAAATGAACGTGATAAAATGAAAATCCATATGCTGCCGCCATACCAAGCACAACTTTATCGAAGCGTAGCGCCGCCCGTCTTGCTGGGCCATGTCGTATTGCTGCTTTCACTCTGGTAGTAAAACTTACAATAATTTAGTAGATGAGGTAGTAATTTCAAATAACAACTATATGGGTAACACATAATTTCAAAATGTCAAGACTTTTTTAATATAAAATTATATTTAGAAAAAATCAGCCTCAGTATCGTACCTTTTTGGCTTTTTTTGGAAGAGATCTCAATGAATTTGTGTTGAGGTAAATTCGAAACATTCATGTGTATTTTCGAACCAAATGGCTCACCACACTATATAAGCATACTATATCTAATTCTGAAAACACTTTATGACTATTTTTTGTTAATGGATGGTTTCTACTTGATACCTCGAAAAATGAGAAATATACACAATAATTTTTTGATGTCATTGGCATTTTTGTAATATTTACATTAAATTTACCAGACAAGACTTGAGAGAAGACCACTGAATCAATAATTAAAAAAAGGTTTTCATATCCATTTGTTCATTACTGAAAAGTCAAATTAAAAAAAAAACTTCAATTTCACTGATTAGTTTTTCCTAATATGTGAAATACACGAAAAACTAAATGAAAAAAAATAGGCCTTTTGGACAAGGGACGTACACAACTGGCACTAGCTGATACTTAGCATAGAAATATAGTGTTTAATATATTTCCATAACAATTACTGCCAAAGTATCCTGTGAGTTTAGAAACAAGGAGTTCAAGAAAGAACATTAATGTAAAATATTTGTATTCAACTCTCCTACCTTTAAAATCACAGCTCAAAATTATTTTTAGAATATTATGAATTATGAGCTAGCTATCTTTTAAGGAAATATTTATAAAAATGGTAAACAGGTAGAAGAAATTTATTTCAACCACCTACACAAGTAGGTACCTACTGAATTATGTTGTAATGAAAAACTGGCATTTGTGCATTGAGTCCCAAAAAGTGATACTCCAGCAAATAAATGTGTGAAGTGTTATAATTTCTGTACAATATAATAATACAATCACTTCCACATGGAAGTGGGCTATCTATTTATGCATCCTGTGATACAAATAATTCTGATTACTGGAGCTAAAAATAATATATAGGTATTTTACAAATATGTAATGAAAATGGAAATAACATTTATCAATTTGAGTAATAGCAAAGCCAAAACAAATATTGTGTATCACAAGCATAAACAAAAATAGTATTTATACAAATAAAAGGCACAATTATTGTTGGTAAAAGGAAAAGTGTATTGATTGATTATAGTTAATAACATTACCTCTTCCAATGTTGTAATGGTGTTTCTACATTGCTGCATTTTCGAGACGAATGTGGAAGTGATTGGAGAATTGTAATCATCCCTGGTTTCTTGCACAAAATCAGAAACTGTGATAAATGTAGGCAATGTGGGCATGATGTATTGTATCACAAAATACGTCAATTTAGCATCAGTTTACACGGGAAAGCTCGTAGGAGCCTTTTCTAGCACGAAAATCACATTCACCATTACTGCACTATAACCAGGAAACGGCAGAAAATATTTTCTTATTCAATAGGTATCAATAAAAATAAAGCTTTTATTGATACAATGCATTTTCTGCAGTTACTTGATTGTTGATCACTTTTATTACATTCTCACTAATGCCAACACTTTTCTGTAAAACTCACGAAGTTATGAAAAGTCAACACTGTCAGCGGGTCCGCGGTGTATTTGTTTTTATCACCAGCCGGTAAACAAATTGTGGGTATTTTGACGTTTCTATGTTGGTGAGCATGTCATAGAAAACGATTTTAGTGTTCTGTCATAAAACCCCAGAACACGTATATTGCAATCACATGATAACCATCTACGATGATACAATCTCATTATTTTAACGTAGAAAAGAAAGCAGTGAGACTACGAGGAATGGATGAAATAATCGAAAATTGCTTTCAGGCGCCCCACAGAAGTGTCGTTTGCTCCGGTAGGAGAAAGTAAGCAAAATAATAGTTTCTTTGTCTAATCGACCAGACTTTATATGGGCGACCCGAATAAACCAATCAGAGAAGATGTGGGGTGGGAAAAGATTAACGAAAGAAGAGCAATTTCACTCGGAAAACTTACATCTACGGGCAGAAAGTTACAATAGAGAGTTAAAGTGCAACTATGAACGTAACGTAAACGTATAAATTGACAGCTACGTATTCAAATAGCTTTCTTTAACTTAATTTACATAGAACAAGAATGGTGTTTGCCCTCCAGCAAACTGAAAATGACGTCATTCTGGAATTATTTATTATAGTTGAATGTGCTCTAACCTGACTAACTTCACGTAAACAGAATAACCATCCAACCGTTGTTTGATGAAACAACGATCCAACATATGGATAATGCTAGAATTCGCAAAATAATTCGTTAATTTTAGTTAGTTGCATTCTAGCTGAAATTGAATATAGTTTTTTTTTATTGATTTCAATTGATATCAGTATCAGTAATAATTAAAACTACCCGGGACTGTAATTCCGTATATTCCACATATTATGTTGTTATCCATTTCATAGTTATAGGCAATACTTGAAATGTATATTGATGAAAACTCACCCTAAGGAAATCGACGCTGGCAATACACGAGTTTTACGAAACATTCGAAGAGCACACCACCATTTCATTTGTTTTCTCAATAATCAAGTTGGCGAATGTCTCGCGTTTTATTCCAGTTTTGCAGGTACGAGTTGCTACACCAAGGTTTTCAGGCATCTTAAATTGGACAATAAAATAAAACACTCGTTCAAGTAGTAATTATTGAATCTTACCTAACCAGAACGAACTCGCCTTGTAGACATTTAAGTGTGTGGAGTTTGTCTAACGTGGTATAACAATAACAACTGGACATTGAAATAAAACACTTGTTCAAGTTGTATTTAGTCTGGTCTCACCAGAACGAACTAACCCTTAGTAGACATTTGAGTGAGTGGAAATTGAATACATACATGTTGGATAGGATTAAGTAAAATCATTCCCTTACTCCATGGGCCTCATTATTGAAATTGACCTATTTCAGGTATACCCAGGGCAGGACGCACCTAGGCGACCATGGGACGCATCTGGGCTATGAAATTTTATTTGCGGGACGCACCTAGGAAATTTTTTTGACTGCGGGACGCATCTGGGTTCCAGCGATACATTTCAATAAAGAATTGAGCATTATAAAGCAAATGGCAGTTAACAACGGTTATAATAGTTATTTTGCGTCGACCGTCCGTTTAAGATATATTTTAACTCACTCAAAATCGTTGATGAAAAACAATATTGAGATTTGAAATCACAGCCACCTAGGCAACAAACTTTTTTTTTTTCAAATATTTTATAATTATTTAATCATATTCTAGTACAAATGATAAATTTTACCAAATTTCACATTGAAATGTAGTTGTAGGAATATGAGGGAGGTGAATAAGGTATATACGAGATACTAATGAGACTAGACCTATAAAAAATTTGGAAAAAAAAATTGATGCATAGTTCGCTGTTATTCCAAATCTCAATATTGTTTTCCATTCTGAACAACTTTTCTAAATAAACTCCTTCGATTATATCAAAAATAAGGGGAGATTACTCTTGATCAAAATTTCAATTTTTTGTTATCCTCTGTACAATACAAGTTTTTCGCAAAGCACCAACTTGTATGAAGAATAAAATTTTCTAACAAATTCGTAATAAAAAAGTATCCCATATGGTGCAAACTTTTTGAAACTCACTGTAAAATCTGTAAAATAATTTTTTTTGAAGAATTAAGCAAGGTCGTAATATTGTTTTTAAGACAGATAATACTTTGGGTAGGCTGGTAGCCATATCAAGAACAATAAAGCTGAGAAACAGAGTGCAGTTTTTAAATCAATTGGTGATTCTTGTCCAATGTTGTATATTGGACAAACTGGGAGAACCCTCAAAAAGCGCATAACTGAAGATAAAAATTTCTTTGTAAATGGCAAACCAAATTCAAGTTATACTGCCCATCTGCTCGCAGAAAATCAGGAGTACTTCATGTTGAAAATAAAAGTATAAAGTTTGGATATTAATGAACAGAATTTTCAGAACTTAATTAATGACCAAACATAACTTAATAACTTACCTCTCTTGAATTTGTTTGGCAGGTACACAAAACTGCCCCCTAATGAAATAACATTTATGGTTATTTAAGAAAAATATCCTATTTTTGTAAACCAACAAATTGTGAAAATCTAATGTTTGATTATAAACCTACTGCTGTGTTGCCTAATTTTTCAATATTCTATATATTACTGGGGATAAAGAAGCAAAGTCGAATTCTTTTACTATTTATTAAAATAAATACTGCTAAAAGATAAATATAGGAAATATTCATAAAGTGCAACAATTATATTTCAAATTCAAAGATACATCGCACATTTATTAATTTATATAAGAGACGTTTAATATCCTTAACGCTAATCCTGACATTACAATAGATTCGGAAACGTGTTTGGTCGTAAGAAGACATACTTTGATGGTGTGTGAATAGTCAAAATTGAAAGTAAAATTACTAGGTGATTCGAAAAGGTGCACCTCTTTCGAGAATGGAATATTTATTCTCGAGGACATCACTATCTACTAGAAAAGCACCATAGGATTATTATCACATCTCACCACAAGTTACTACATCCATATATGGTTAAAGAAAAAAGTTTATGTTGGTAGACGTACCCAGACTCAAATAACGGAGACGTAGTTTGTTTTCAGATCCAGAGATGGCAGACATCAGACATCAGACGCCCTCTTTCATATAGGCATGAATTTTAGAAATATGCTTTTATGCTTGGTGAAGTATTGTCCTGTAGATAGTCTTGAATCAGAAGTAGCAAATACCACTAATTCACAAAATTTCTATATCTATTTGACACCACATGATTGGCAGTATTTCAAAATACTCTATCACTAAATTGCATCTAGATATAATAACAACCTTGATTGTGGAAAAATTAACTGACAACTTTATTTATTACAAATATTTAAATTAACGTTGAATGATGATACACAGAACTTTAAAAAACTTCACAGCAACAGACCGTTAGTCTGCACTTGCCTTCTTTTACACTACGTATAGTCTTTAAATCTTTGAATGTACTTTTTTGGTTCCATTGGATATTATTTAATTACAAAAGCACACACTTTACGGTGTTCCTTTTCACCTTGTGATCCTTGTCCGGTGTCTTCTTATTGATTTGTCGAACTAGGTCATAAAATATCTGAAAACCAGAAACATTTCATCACCAACACATAAGATACAATTTTATGATAACATAATTGAATAATGTATTACATACAACCACTGACGATTTAATATTTGATTCAAAATATGATACTGGGTGAATGAACCAAAGGCCAAAGCCAAACATTACAATCTACCGTGACTAAGTGCTCTTTGCTTGGAGGATACCTTCCAAGCAGTTTAATGAGCTACTTTCATGAAAAATTAAAAGGAACTCATGTAAATCAGGATTGTAAGATCTTAGAGAATGTCCAATTAGATAAGAGGATTTGTAATTCAATGTAAGTAGCCTGAAATTGACAGAACTGACAGATATTTGTGCAAAGAAGACCCAATTGCAAATGCTTATTGTAATTATACAGTAGATTATCCTTCATCTGTCTGGGGAAGACAACCTGCAGACGCGCTTCGCGCTTCTTGCCGCTCGTCAGTCACAGGGTAGGTCGGACAACATGCTCCAGCCCAATAAATTATAATCCACTGTATAACTAATATTTCCTCGCAAATGAAGCAGCGACTTACAGTAAGAGTCAGTCCCAGCGCCACCCGCGGTGAAAACCAAAAAGCACTCCTCGGTAGCAAAGACTCCAGTAAATGAACAGAGTGCAACAATTTATGCCGGAGAGTATCGAATAAATGAAATAAGTAAATTCGACAATGTCGAAGTACCCTTCTCTCCAAATATTTCCACCATGTGGAAAATATGAGGCAAACATCTGACAGAAAACAACTACTTCCCTGGATAATACCCTACCCTGTCACTGACGAGCGGCAAGAACACCGAAACGCGTCTGCAGGTGGTCATTCCCAGCCAGATGAAGGATAATCTACAGTTTAATTACAATAAGCATTTGCAATTGGGTCTTCTTGAAAGAACATTGCACAAATATCTGTCAGATGTAATCCAGTGCCCGTCGTGGTATTAACCAGGGAAGTAGTTATTTTCTTTCAGATGTTTGCCTCATATTTTCCACATGGTAGAAAATTTTGGAGGGAAGGGTACTTCGACATTGTCGAATTTACCATTCCCTTGGAATTATTCACATAGTTACGAAGTTATTGAATTTTGAGAATAAAGCAAAGTTAAATTAGTCAGTTCAACTATCAGGCATATTAATCCAGGCGTTCCTCAAGGCTCTATCCTTATCCCATTGTTATAATGATTGTATGTGAATGGCTAGAGATACTTGACGCGCATAACATTAAATTGCATTAGGATTGTTATAATGAGACTCCAGCTAAAAATGGACCTTGCAAAAACTATTAGTTACGAATACTTACGTCATAAACCATAATTTTCGCTTTGGCGGAAGTTTCCATGAAGGCACAGTTGAACTGGCGTGAAAGACTTTGGCCTTGTTCTTTTCCTACGACTCTCTCGTCTTCCAAATCACATTTATTGCCCACCAACACCATCGGTACATCATCGGTATCCTGAAAAGAAGACAAAAATTAACTGACCCGACTTTGATCCTTTGACAGCCACAATAACAGTTTTCAGCTAAAAGATCAAACACAAACAACAATAATAAGCGGTCATTTTTAAAAAGCCATATATCTGGCCATTCGAAAAAACTTAAAAGGGGAATCCTATCTCTTGGGAGACGTTTTTTTTTTTTTAAATTTGCAAAATTTTAGGAATTTCTCCTGTTTAACTTCATAAAATCGCCCTCGTATCATCAAAAATCACTTTCATATTGTTCAGCGAAGTGAATTTTTATTAAACATTTTAGAAATGTTGACGGCTGTCCATCAGAAAGTGAGCACAAAGGAATGAGGAGTTCTGAACGGACACATTTAGCTTCAGAAATCTTTCAGGAAAACAAAATTCCTCAGATCCCGCAAGACAAGTTTTCGTCCAACAAAAACTGAGGTTGATCCAGCTGCTGAAGAGCAAAATAGAAAAACATAATCCAGCTTATCCAATCCGAGGAACAGTGATTACGACCTGGTCATCATAGCAGGAGAGGATATAGACCTGCTGGTCATATTCACTGGCCTGGTTGGACCATCAAAGAACGTGTATTTCCTTAAGTGTGGGCGACGAAAAACGGCAGACTTTTTAACTCAGCTGCGTCAACCACTACCTCATCTCATTCGTCCACGCTTTCAGCGGCTGTGACTCTACTTCAGCCTTCTTGGGTCATGGCAAATCGAAATTGCTCACTGCACTGGAGCGGAACCCTCAGCTGTAGAAGCAGGCTGCAGCTTTTTCAAATCACACATCAACTCCTGTGGAGATAGCGGCCGCAGGGGAACAAGCCATTATCACCAAGTATGGTAGCAAGCCAGGTCTTGACAGCCCTAATTCCCTGCGGTCTTGCTATCTGCCAAAGCTGCAGCCAAGACCAACTTCAACTTAGCCCGGCTTCCTCCAACTACTGATACTGCTACTCTTTCCGCCCTTACTACCAGATGCAGAAGTAGATGGGGCAACCCGGAAGGCCTGATCCCAAGAATGATGAACCAGGAAGCTGCCCCATCCCAGCTTCTGCAGATCATCTCCTGCAACTGCCGGAAAGCTGCAGAAAAGCCGGGCTGAGATGCTCCATTGTCTGCGACCAGTGCTGTGGGCAGTCGTGCGAGAATATCCAGCCGATCAACATTCAGACTCCCGACTTGGACGAGAGCTTTCACGACGAGGAGCTATCCCCGTCTGAAGACGACGCCGACGATTATGTCCCGGAACCCCCTGACACCGTGGTCGACGACATAAGCCCTAGCCCTGGCCCTTCCAAGCGGGCGAAAAAAAATGTGTTAATATAAAATTAAATTTTAGAGTTGTCAAAAAAGGGTTTGCGGCGGAGGTGGGGGGGGTTAATTATGTGAACGTATACTCCGCTGAATCAAGAGAAATTGCTAAAAATTTGCAAATTTGAAACAAACACCAAGTCATGGTCGAAAAACTGCATTTTTTTGACTAGGAAACTATGTTCCGAAGAGGCCTCGAGGTCGAAAACTTGATCAGAGCCCCCACATCATCTCGAGCATTGTGTGAAAAAATAGCTACTACCTGATTTCATGTACAGTTCGAGAAACTAGCTGAAAACGTGATGCGCACTCGGCGGACAAAGGACTTTAGTCCGTAATATATCCAGTGATAAGGCATTCGGCATGAACTCAATTTCAAATGTTTGGGAATGTACCATTTAACTACAACAATACGTATTTGTCACACCGACCTCGTATACGGTGTGTCACGTGTTTAATTACTCCACCAATTCAAATGAACAATAGTAGTCGACTATTCGACCAATGCGAGGGTGGAGTTTGCTGCAATGTTCAGGCGTGAACATGGATCTGATCCCGATTTTCGTCCACACGTTTTATTTACCATTCCAGAAATAGATCTACGCGTGGGCAGAATAGAATCCCCATATGCGTGGGTACTGATTTAAATATTCTGCGGATTCGTGAAATGATAATAATAATAATAATAGTTCGTTTGAAAGTTTCAGACAATGTTGTAAATTGGTTACTTTTAATGCTGACGTCCATTGTCTGAAATGTTTCTATGAGCACGACGTTTCAATCGGTTCAGAATCTCCGATCGTTATCAAGTGCGTACTAACCGCCAGAGTAATGAGAGGAACTTTATAAGTCCTGAGGTAATTAACAGGACTACCTGTTTTTCTCAATTATCCATAGGTAAGCGTTTAAAAAACGATTTATTACATTTAATACTCCTTCTAGTTTAAAACAGACTTTAGATCCCTAATCCAAATTGATTTATTTGGGTGAAGTTACCGTACTAAATTATTCGCCAAATGGCATTTCTGCTCAAATGTTTCTTGCCCGTATGTAGATAAGGGGTATTCAGTGACATTTCCCCATATTAACTGTAAACTCAATGTAAAAAGACGATGATCATTACTGAATATTTTTAGAAATTCCGATAACACGACACATATAAAACACGTAATTAACGAATAATCTACCAATCGTAGCAACTTTTTCCCATATGAAATCGAGATTATCGTTCAATGTGTGGTAATTTTGGTATACGATAAACGTTCACTATCAGTAAATTCACTTCCTGCATTCATGTTCACCACACTTCAACTATATTTACACAATAATTCGCGTCATTTTGTTAAATTATTTCGTTATTGATATCTTTCATATTGCGTTCTTTCGATCAGAGCAAAATCCAGTCAATGAGTCACACGAGTTGGTCAGCTTTTTTTGCCGTCGAAAATATTTTTGATGATACATTTTCGGAATGAGCATGGAATTTTACGTATACAGTGCAAATTTCAAATCGATGTGAAGACTTAGTATTTTTCTTGATTTTTAGGGGTGAACCCCTTGCAACTTTTTCGAGTAATTTTTAATTTTGTTTGATTGACTCGATATTCACAATACATACTAATTCGACCATTCTGAATCGATTGGCGTTCGCAGAATTTGTCTATCTCTAACCGTTCTCGAGTTGGTCAGCTCTAAATCAGTTTTTAGATGGTTTTTTTGCCGCCGAAAATATTTCTGATGAGTTTTCGACATTTTCGTTCAAAGATTCGGAATCAGCACGTCAAAAAACGTCCGAGGACAAAAATTTAAAATTCGAAAAATGAAAAATAAAAAATCCCAGAAAATTGGATTTTCTACCTCAAATACCTTTTTCCGGCTAAATCATATATCTGAGCACATAAAAATCATACATTTTCGGAATGAGCATGAAATTTTACGTATACAGTGCAAATTTCAAATCGATGTGACGACTTGGTATTTTTCTTGATTTTTAGGGGTAAGCAACCCCTTGCAACTTTTTTCGAGTAATTTATAATTTTGTTTGATTGACTCGATATTCACAATACATACTAATTCGACCATTCTGAATCGATTGGCGTTCGCAGAATTTGTCTATCTCTAACCGTTCTGGAGTTGGTCAGCTCTAAATCAGTTTTTAGATGGTTTTTTTGCCGCCGAAAATATTTCTGATGAGTTTTCGACCTTTTCGTTCAAAGATTCGGAATCAGCTCGTCAAAAAACGTCCGAGGACAAACATTTAAAATTCGAAAAATGAAAAATAAAAAATCCCAGAAAATTGGATTTTCTACCTCAAACCCCTTTTTCCGGCTAAATCATATATCTGAGCACATAAAAATCATACATTTTCGGAATGAGCATGAAATTTTACGTATACAGTGCGAATTTCAAATCGATGTGACGACTTAGTATTTTTCTTGATTTTTAGGGGTAAACCCCTTGCAACTTTTTCCGGGTAATTTTTAATTTTTTTCGATTGACTCGAAATTCACAACACATACTAATTAGACCATTCTGAATCGATTGGCGTTCGCAAATTTTGTCTATCTCTAACCATTCCCGAGTTGGTCAGCTCTAAATCAGTTTTTAGATGGTTTTTTTGCCGCCGAAAATATTTCTGATGAGTTTTCGACCTTTTCGTTCAAAGATTCGGAATCAGCTCGTCAAAAAACGTCCGAGGACAAATATTTAAAATTCGAAAAATGAAAAATAAAAAATCCCAGAAAATTGGATTTTCTACCTCAAACCCCTTTTTCCGGCTAAATCATATATCTGAGCACATAAAAATAATACATTTTCGGAATGAGCACGAAATTTTACGTATACAGTGCAAATTTCAAATCGATGTGACGACTTAGTATTTTTCTTGATTTTTAGGGGTAAACCCCTTGCAACTTTTTCCGGGTAATTTTTAATTTTTTTCGATTGGCTCGAAATTCACAACACATACTAATTCGACCATTTTGAATCGATTGGCGTTCGCAGAATTTGTCTATCTCTAACCGTTCTCGAGTTGGTCAGCTCTAAATCAGTTTTTATATGTTTTTTTTGCCGCCAAAAATATTTCTGATGAGTTTTCGACATTTTCGTTGAAAGATTCGGAATCAGCACCTCAAAAAACGTTCGAGGACAAAAATTTAAAATTAGAAAAATTAAAAATAAAAAATCCCAGAAAATTGGATTTTCTACCTCAAACAGCTTTTTCCGGCTAAATCATATATCTGAGCACATAAAAATCATACATTTTCGGAATGAGCATGAAATTTTACGTATACAGTGCAAATTTCAAATCGATGTGACGACTTAGTATTTTTCTTGATTTTTAGTGGTGAACCCCTTGCAACTTTTTTCGAGTAATTTTTAATTTTGTTTGATTGACTCGATATTCACTAATTCGACCATTCTGAATCGATTGGCGAGTGGCAGAGTTGTGAATTTGAAATTCTCCGTTACTAATGATCCGATCGGGGCGTACAAAATCTCATTTTGTTCGTATTTCAATTCTCAACAATTCTTCCCATTGGAGCAACCAGATTGCTGTATTCGTTTTTATGTTATAAGCAAAACACTAAACAAAACCCGTTTTTTGTATTTAAATTTTTAGAGCAAACTAATAAATGACATTACCGAGTCCAAAACATAAGATAATATAACTACGGGCTTGTCTTGCATGTGATGACACAGTCGGTATTTTATGCTCTATTGATTGGTGTATTTGTCCTCTAAATACACAAATAGCTATTTCCAATGTCATTCTGATTGGTATGTATTCTACAGATTTTTCATTCATGGTGCTGGAAAATCCGAAAACAATGTAGTAATATTCGTCTCTTCCGAATCAACATCAACGGCATATTGCAAACCCCTTCCAATTCTGACCAGTTTTTCCACGCTCGCGTGATCTTGACGAAAATTTTGACAACCGATTCATCAATATCCGATGTTATTAGCTTTCTCCACGGTGACTCCTATAACTCCATGACGCCTCGAGTCTCCATTTTGTATATTACAGGTTCTCATATATCCATTAACGTCCGTGTAATCGAGACGAATATTTTGACACCCCATTCATCAAAACCATGTGGCGAGGTCTTTTAATTCATTAGCCACTATCCCTATGTATATTAATTCACGTGAAAGTACAAGTCCTTCAAAACACCAACCAAATCAATAAACTTAAAAAAAAACAAAATAACGCGATGCTGAATATTGTTCCCCATAGTTGTCAAAATTCTGATACATCACAGCTAAAAGAAGTATATACAAATGATAGATCTGTGATCCGTTGTTTATAAGTTCGCTCATTTTTCTTACGGTGGTCTCCTGTTTTAGAACATTACTCTTTACCACAATCGCCTTCGTTGTTCCTTTTGCAACAATAAACATATATCATTGAAACAAACACTAGCCATTACCATACTGGCATTCATTTTGTATGCGATTGACTGCGGATCGGTGCTCATTCGGTGAGTACGCGGCTTTAAGCACTCACTAAGCCGAGTACGCTTTAAGCCGCATACTCACTAAGCCGAGTACGCTTTAAGCCGCATACTCACTAAGCCGAGTACGCTTTAAGCCGCATACTCACTAAGCCGCATACTCACTAAGCCGCGTTCGCACTTAGCGGCGTATTCACTAAGCGGCTCCATCTTGGAGGGACATGGCTAAAAAAAACCTAAGAAACCACCCCTTGGGTCAAAAAGGCGTGTTTTGTTTTCGTCTATAACGTCACAAAACAGGGAATTTTATAAATTTCTTTGAAAAAGTTCTCTAGTTTTTCAAAATGCCCATTATGGATAGCGGGCGAATTTGTTCGTTTAAATTTTATCTCGCGCGGTCTATAGAAAAAACTAAATTGCTCGATAAAGATTTTTTTTTGTTTTTTCACAAAATTTGGAATACAGGTTACGCTGCAGGGCTTACATGGTTGTTGTTAGAATCTACAGGAAGATATTTTTTCAGAGGTCATGTTCCATTATCCGTGAACTCTTTTGTAGTTTTAAATTACATGTTAAGTTTTCTTGTTTTGTTTAAAATATTTCTGACTTCTTGATTTTTTTTTCAACAAAGTAACCTGTTTTTTTAATAAATTCTCAATCTTATTTTCTTATTTTTGGATTTGTGGAAGGTTAGAAACCCATAAAATGTCAACCACTACTATTAAATCTTAACAAATGAACCGCAAACAAACCCACAATTGTGCTAAGAATCCAAAAATATTGAAATATACCTACTTTGAAAACTATGACTCATTTCTGTGAAATTTCGAGGATTGAATTTTTTTCAAGCGAATTTTTTAGTGCAAATATCTCGGACTCCCAGTAGAGTTTCTTAGGAATTGTTTACAAATACCGAGTAATTTCTAATGACGAACTACATGATTCAAAGCCGCCTTCAATCTGAACGCGATATCAAGTGCTATAAATAAAATTCGCGAACTGAAATTTCAGAACTGAAAAGTATGACGCCACGTACTTAATTGTTGAAAGCCTCATAATCTTTGCCGAATCACGTTCTTCTCGTTAAATTTTCAAACGATGCAAACAAAATTTTCCTCGAGGATTCCGCGTACGACTACCACAGTTCGCTATGTCTTTTGATAGTCTCCTCCGCGTAATTTCCCGTTGTCAACAATAAAAAATAAAACGCAAAAAAATTGCATTAGTACAGTAGCAGAAGTAATAGTTATACCTGGAAGTCTCTCTGTATAATATTCCTCTTTCTTTCATTTCATTTCATTTCATTTCTTTCATTCCTTCAAATTATCTTGTCAAGATTTTCTTTTTTTAATTTTTTAATTTTAATTTTATTTGATCTTTAAAATTCGATACATCGGAAATATTTTTGGCGCCAAAAACACCATTCGAAAACTGATTCAGAGCTGACCAACTCGAGAACGGCTAGAGATAGACTAATTCTGCGAACGCCAATCGATTTAAAATGGCCAAATTAGTATATACTGAGAATTTGAAAAAGGAAAATTGACGGACAAAAAAGTCGAGTATATCATGATGGATAATTTTTTGAACTTTTTTACTTTTCATTTTTCGAATTTAAAATTTTTGTCCCCGAACGTATTTTGACGTGCTGATTCCGAATCTTTGAACGAAAATGTCGAAAACTCATCGGAAATATTTTTGGCGCCAAAAACACCATTCGAAAACTGATTCAGAGCTGACCAACTGGAGAACGGCTAGAGATAGACTAATTCTGCGAACGCCAATCGATTTAAAATGGCCAAATTAGTATATACTGAAAATTTGAACGGAAAAAATCGACGGACAAAAAAGTCGAGTATATCATGATAGATAATTTTTTGAACATTTTTACTTTTCATTTTTCGAATTTAAAATTTTTGCCCCCGAACATATTTTGACATGCTGATTCCGAATCTTTGAACGAAAATGTCGAAAACTCATCGGAGATATTTTTGGCGCCAAAAACACCATTCGAAAACAGATTCAGAGCTGACCAACTCGAGAACGGCTAGAGATAGACCAATTCTGCGAACGCCAATCGATTTAAAATGACCAAATTAGTATATACTGAGAATTTGAAAAAGAAAAATTGACAGACAAAAAGTCGAGTATATCATGACAACTTTTTGAAATTTTTTACTTTTCATTTTTCGAATTTAAAATTTTTGTCCCCGAACATATTTTGACATGCTGATTCCGAATCTTTGAACGAAAGTGTCGAAAACTCATCGGAAATATTTTTGGCGCCAAAAACACCATTCGAAAACAGATTCAGAGCTGACCAACTCGAGAACGGCTGAAGACAGACTAATTCTGCGAAAGCCAATCGATTTAAAATGGCCAAATTAGTATATACTGAGAATTTGAAAGAGAAAAATTGACGGACAAAAAAGTCGAGTATATCATGATAGATAATTTTTTTGAACTTTTTTACTTTTCATTTTTCGAATTTAAAATTTTCGTCCCCGAACATAATTTGACATGCTGATTCCAAATCTTTGAACGAAAATGTCGAAAACTCATCGGAAATATTTTTGGCGCCAAAAACACCATTCGAAAACAGATTCAGAGCTGACCAACTCGAGAACGGCTAGAGATAGACTAATTCTGCGAACGCCAATCGATTTAAAATGGCCAAATTAGTATATACTGAGAATTTGAAAGAGAAAAATTGACGGACAAAAAAGTCGAGTATTATATTATCATGATAGAAAATGTTTTGAACTTTTTTACTTTTCATTTTTCATTTTTCGAATTATAATTTTTGTACCCGAACATATTTTGACATGCTGATTCCGAATCTTTGAACGAAAATGTCGAAAACTCATCGGAAATATTTTTGGCGCCAAAAACACCATTCGAAAACTGATTCAGAGCTGACCAACTCGAGAACGGCTAGAGATAGACTAATTCTGCGAACGCCAATCGATTTAAAATGGCCAAATTAGTATATACTGAGAATTTGAAAAAGGAAAATTGACGGACAAAAAAGTCGAGTATATCATGATGGATAATTTTTTGAACTTTTTTACTTTTCATTTTTCGAATTTAAAATTTTTGTCCCCGAACGTATTTTGACGTGCTGATTCCGAATCTTTGAACGAAAATGTCGAAAACTCATCGGAAATATTTTTGGCGCCAAAAACACCATTCGAAAACTGATTCAGAGCTGACCAACTGGAGAACGGCTAGAGATAGACTAATTCTGCGAACGCCAATCGATTTAAAATGGCCAAATTAGTATATACTGAAAATTTGAACGGAAAAAATCGACGGACAAAAAAGTCGAGTATATCATGATAGATAATTTTTTGAACATTTTTACTTTTCATTTTTCGAATTTAAAATTTTTGCCCCCGAACATATTTTGACATGCTGATTCCGAATCTTTGAACGAAAATGTCGAAAACTCATCGGAGATATTTTTGGCGCCAAAAACACCATTCGAAAACAGACTCAGAGCTGACCAACTCGAGAACGGCCAGAGATAGACCAATTCTGCGAACGCCAATCGATATAAAATGACCAAATTAGTATATACCAATAATTTGAAAAAGAAAAATTGACAGACAAAAAAGTCGAGTATATCATGACAACTTTTTGAACCTTTTTACTTTTCATTTTTCGAATTTAAAATTTTTGTCCCCGAACATATTTTGACATGCTGATTCCAAATCTTTGAACGAAAGTGTCGAAAACTCATCGGAAATATTTTTGGCGCCAAAAACACCATTCGAAAACAGATTCAGAGCTGACCAACTCGAGAACGGCTGAAGACAGACTAATTCTGCGAAAGCCAATCGATTTAAAATGGCCAAATTAGTAAATACTGAGAATTTGAAAGAGAAAAATTGACGGACAAAAAAGTCGAGTATATCATGATAGATAATTGTTTTGAACTTTTTTACTTTTCATTTTTCGAATTTAAAATTTTCGTCCCCGAACATAATTTGACATGCTGATTCCAAATCTTTGAACGAAAATGTCGAAAACTCATCGGAAATATTTTTGGCGCCAAAAACACCATTCGAAAACAGATTCAGAGCTGACCAACTCGAGAACGGCTAGAGATAGACTAATTCTGTCAACGCCAATCGATTTAAAATGGCCAAATTAGTATATACTGAGAATCTGAACGGAAAAAATTGACGGACAAAAAAGTCGAGTATATCATGATAGATAATTTTTTGAACTTTTTTACTTTTCATTTTTCGAATTTGAAAATTTTTGTCCCCGAACATATTTTGACATGCTAATTCCGAATCTTTAAACGAAAATGTCGAAAACTCATCGGAAATATTTTTGGCGCCAAAAACACCATTCGAAAACTGATTCAGAGCTGACAAACTCGAGAACGGCTAGAGATAGACTAATTCTGCGAACGCCAATCGATTTAAAATGGCCAAATTAGTATATACTGAGAATTTGAAAGAGAAAAATTGACGGACAAAAAAGTCGAGTATTATATTATCATGATAGAAAATGTTTTGAACTTTTTTACTTTTCATTTTTCATTTTTCGAATTATAATTTTTGTACCCGAACATATTTTGACATGCTGATTCCGAATCTTTGAACGAAAATGTCGAAAACTCATCGGAAATATTTTTGGCGCCAAAAACACCATTCGAAAAAAGATTCAGAGCTGACCAACTCGAGAACGGCTAGAGATAGACTAATTCTGCGAACGCCGATCGATTTAAAATGGCCAAATTAGTATATACTGAGAATCTGAACGGAAAAAATTGAAGGACAAAAAAGTCGAGTATATCATGATAGATAATTTTTTGAACTTTTTTACTTTTCATTTTTCGAATTTGAAAATTTTTGTCCCCGAACATATTTTGACATGCTAATTCCGAATCTTTGAACGAAAATGTCGAAAACTCATCGGAAATATTTTTGGCGCCAAAAACACCATTCGAAAACTGATTCAGAGCTGACAAACTCGAGAACGGCTAGAGATAGACTAATTCTGCGAACGCCAATCGATTTAAAATGGCCAAATTAGTATATACTGAGAATTTGAAAAAGAAAAATTGATGGACAAAAAAGTCGAGTATATCATGACAGATAATTTTTTGAACTTTTTTACTTTTCATTTTTCGAATTTAAAATGTTTGTCCCCGAACATATTTTGACATGCTGATACCGAATCTTTGAACGAAAATGTCGAAAACTCATCGGAAATATTTTTGGCGCCAAAAACACCATTCGAAAACAGATTCAGAGCTGACCAACTCGAGAACGGCTAGAGATAGACTAATTCTGCGAACGCCAATCGATTTAAAATGGCCAAATTAGTATATACTGAGAATTTGAAAGAGAAAAATTGACGAACAAAAAAGTCGAGTATTATATCATGATAGAAAATGTTTTGAACTTTTTTACTTTTCATTTTTTTAATTTAAATTGTTTGTCCCCGGACATATTTTGACATGCTGATTCCGAATCTTTGAACGAAAATGTCGAAAACTCATCGGAAATATTTTTGGCGCAAAAACACCATTCGAAAACTGATTCAGAGCTGACCAACTCGAGAACGGCTAGAGATAGACTAATTCTGCGAACGCCAATCAATTTAAAATGGCAAAATTAGTATATACTGAGAATTTGAAAAAGAAAAATTGACTGACAAAAAAGTCGAGTATATCATGATAGATAATTTTTTGAACTTTTTTACTTTTCATTTTTAGAATTTGAAATTTTCGCCCCGAACATATTTTGACATGCTGATTCCGAATCTTTGAACGAAAATGTCGAAAACTCATCGGAGATATTTTTGGCGCCAAAAACACCATTCGAAAACTGATTCAGAGCTGACCAACTCGAGAACGGCTAGAGATAGACCAATTCTGCGAACGCCAATCGATTTAAAATGGCCAAATTAGTATATACTGAGAATTTGAAAAAGAAAAATTGACGGACAAAAAAGTCGAGTATATCATGACAGATAATTTTTTGAACTTTTTTACTTTTCATTTTTCGAATTTAAAATTTTTGTCCCCGAACATATTTTGACATGCTGATTCCGGATCTTTGAACGAAAATGTCGAAAACTCATCGGATATATTTTTGACGCCAAAAACACCATTCGAAAACTGATTCAGAGCTGACCAACTCGAGAACGGCTAGAGATAGACCAATTCTGCGAACGCCAATCGATTTAAAATGGCCAAATTAGTATATAGTGAGAATTTGAAAAAGAAAAATTGACTGACAAAAAAGTCGAGTATATCATGATAGATAATTTTTTGAACTTTTTAACTTTTCATTTTTCAAATTTAAAATTTTTGTCCCCGAACATATTTTGACATGCTGATTCTGAATTTTTGAACGAAAATGACGAAAACTCATCGGAAATATTTTTGGCGCCAAAAACACCATTCGAAAACTGATTCAGAGCTGACCAACTCGAGAACGGCTAGAGATAGACTAATTCTGCGAACGCCAATCGATTCAAAATGGCCAAATTAGTATAAACTGACAATTTGAAAAAAAAAATTGACGGACAAAAAAGTCGAGTATATCATGACAGATAATTTTTTGAACTTTTTCACCTTTCATTTTTCGAATTTAAAATTTTTATCCTCGAACATATTTTGACAAGCTAATCCCGAATCTTTGAACGAAAATGTCGAAAACTCATCGGAAATATTTTTGGCGCCAAAAACACCATTCGAAAACTGATTCAGAGCTGACCAACTCGAGAACGGCTAGAGATAGACTAATTCTGCGAACGCCGATCGATTTAAAACGGCCAAATTAGTATATACTTACTGAGAATTTGAACGGAAAAAATCGACGGACAAAAAAGTCGAGTATATCATGATAGATAATTTTTTGAACTTTTTAACTTTTCATTTTTCGAATTTAAAATTTTTGTCCCCGAACATATTTTGACATGCTGATTCCGAATTTTTGAACGAAAATGTCGAAAACTCATCGGAAATATTTTTGGCGCCAAAAACACCATTCGAAAACTGATTCAGAGCTGACAAACTCGAGAACGGCTAGAGATAGACTAATTCTGCGAACGCCAATCGATTTAAAATGGCCAAATTAGTATATACTGAGAATTTGAAAAAGAAAAATTGATGGACAAAAAAGTCGAGTATATCATGACAGATAATTTTTTGAACTTTTTTACTTTTCATTTTTCGAATTTAAAATGTTTGTCCCCGAACATATTTTGACATGCTGATACCGAATCTTTGAACGAAAATGTCGAAAACTCATCGGAAATATTTTTGGCGCCAAAAACACCATTCGAAAACAGATTCAGAGCTGACCAACTCGAGAACGGCTAGAGATAGACTAATTCTGCGAACGCCAATCGATTTAAAATGGCCAAATTAGTATATACTGAGAATTTGAAAGAGAAAAATTGACGAACAAAAAAGTCGAGTATTATATCATGATAGAAAATGTTTTGAACTTTTTTACTTTTCATTTTTTTAATTTAAATTGTTTGTCCCCGGACATATTTTGACATGCTGATTCCGAATCTTTGAACGAAAATGTCGAAAACTCATCGGAAATATTTTTGGCGCAAAAACACCATTCGAAAACTGATTCAGAGCTGACCAACTCGAGAACGGCTAGAGATAGACTAATTCTGCGAACGCCAATCAATTTAAAATGGCAAAATTAGTATATACTGAGAATTTGAAAAAGAAAAATTGACTGACAAAAAAGTCGAGTATATCATGATAGATAATTTTTTGAACTTTTTTACTTTTCATTTTTAGAATTTGAAATTTTCGCCCCGAACATATTTTGACATGCTGATTCCGAATCTTTGAACGAAAATGTCGAAAACTCATCGGAGATATTTTTGGCGCCAAAAACACCATTCGAAAACTGATTCAGAGCTGACCAACTCGAGAACGGCTAGAGATAGACCAATTCTGCGAACGCCAATCGATTTAAAATGGCCAAATTAGTATATACTGAGAATTTGAAAAAGAAAAATTGACGGACAAAAAAGTCGAGTATATCATGACAGATAATTTTTTGAACTTTTTTACTTTTCATTTTTCGAATTTAAAATTTTTGTCCCCGAACATATTTTGACATGCTGATTCCGGATCTTTGAACGAAAATGTCGAAAACTCATCGGATATATTTTTGACGCCAAAAACACCATTCGAAAACTGATTCAGAGCTGACCAACTCGAGAACGGCTAGAGATAGACCAATTCTGCGAACGCCAATCGATTTAAAATGGCCAAATTAGTATATAGTGAGAATTTGAAAAAGAAAAATTGACTGACAAAAAAGTCGAGTATATCATGATAGATAATTTTTTGAACTTTTTAACTTTTCATTTTTCAAATTTAAAATTTTTGTCCCCGAACATATTTTGACATGCTGATTCTGAATTTTTGAACGAAAATGACGAAAACTCATCGGAAATATTTTTGGCGCCAAAAACACCATTCGAAAACTGATTCAGAGCTGACCAACTCGAGAACGGCTAGAGATAGACTAATTCTGCGAACGCCAATCGATTCAAAATGGCCAAATTAGTATAAACTGACAATTTGAAAAAAAAAATTGACGGACAAAAAAGTCGAGTATATCATGACAGATAATTTTTTGAACTTTTTCACCTTTCATTTTTCGAATTTAAAATTTTTATCCTCGAACATATTTTGACAAGCTAATCCCGAATCTTTGAACGAAAATGTCGAAAACTCATCGGAAATATTTTTGGCGCCAAAAACACCATTCGAAAACTGATTCAGAGCTGACCAACTCGAGAACGGCTAGAGATAGACTAATTCTGCGAACGCCGATCGATTTAAAACGGCCAAATTAGTATATACTTACTGAGAATTTGAACGGAAAAAATCGACGGACAAAAAAGTCGAGTATATCATGATAGATAATTTTTTGAACTTTTTAACTTTTCATTTTTCGAATTTAAAATTTTTGTCCCCGAACATATTTTGACATGCTGATTCCGAATTTTTGAACGAAAATGACGAAAACTCATCGGAAATATTTTTGGCGCCAAAAACACCAATCGAAAACTGATTCAGAGCTGACCAACTCGAGAACAGCTAGAGATTGACTAATTCTGCGAACGCCAATCGATTTAAAATGGCCAAATTAGTATATACTGAGAATTTGAAAGATAAAAATTGACGGACAAAAAAGTCGAGTATATCATGATAGATAATTTTTTGAACTTTTTTACTTTTCATTTTTCAATTTTAAATTTTTTGTCCCCGAACATATTTTGACATGCTGATTCCGAATCTTTGATCGAAAGTGTCGAAAACTCATCGGATAATCTTTGGCGCCAAAAACACCATTCGAAAACTGATTCAGAGCTGACCAACTCGAGAACGGCTAGAGATAGACCAATTCTGCGAACGCCAATCGATTTAAAATGGCCAAATTAGTATATACTGAGAATTTGAAAAAGGAAAATTGACGGACAAAAAAGTCGAGTGTATCATGACAGATAATTTTTTGAACTTTTTTACTTTTCATTTTTCGAATTTAAAATGTTTGTCCCCGAACATATTTTGACATGCTGATTCCGAATCTTTGAACGAAAATGTCGAAAACTCATCGGAAATATTTTTGCCGCCAAATACACCATTTGAAAACTGATTCAGAGCTGACCAACTCAAGAACGGTTAGAGATAGACCAATTCCGCGACCTCCAATCGATTCAAAATGGCCGAATTAGTGTAGTAAGTATTTTGTACTGATGAACATTAAACCAATAAAAAAAAATACACCACAATATGAATATAAAAATGTTAAATGATAATTTGATTTTGGACCAAAGATCAAAAAGAATGATCACATTTAAAGAGAATATCAATCAGATATCACATTAATCATGAATCTTTCATTTTAAAATAGAATAAAAATGAAAAACTGCTACACCTTCGTTTGGTGATTGAAAAGTTTCCAATTTCTGTTTTCTTTAAATATCCTTTGATGGTCTGGCCAAATTTAGAAAATTAGGACAGAAATCTTAACAAATCTATGTAAAGGATTCACTGATATGTTACCATACTTTCTTGCAGATAAACTGATAAACAAACCCCAAAAATGTTCTGCATAAAAAATACACGAAAAATTCTAGAGAAAAAGCTCTAAAAATGATACTCCAACACGAAATACAACGAATTAAGAGTATTTTTCTACAATGTTCAGGTTGACAAATATTTCGACATTATGCAATTACTGCACATAGGAAATTTCGTTGCTACTCAAGACATATCTTCAGTTTTTCTCAATTATCTCAGAAATCTGCACTTTTGGGAACATGGAATGTTATTACTTTCAGGTTGAACTTATGTCAAATGTTCACTTGTCCAAAGAAAATATGACCACATACTATCGTAACTATGCCACTGGTTTACTTCAAATTATTATGTTGATAAACCTTGATTAGTGTGCCAGGTTTGAAATTTTTTCCTTAAGAAGTTTTGTAGAAAAATAAATAAATATAGATTTTTTTCATACTTTTCCCTGTATCCCAGAGGGGACGCATTTCAATACGTACCTTGATGAAAAATTTTCACCTCGAAGTGAGGTGAGGCATCGGTATTCGGACTTTGTTGGTCTTAATCTGACTCACACTGTATATATATACATATATAACTTGCTCAATTTGAAATTCACAAAAATAAAAACAGAAATGATTGAAATTTGTCATGGATTTAAATTTGTCATGATTAAGATCTGCCAATTAAATGAATAAACTTGGCCTGTAACCTGAACGTTCATGGATGATTCATCATCAGTGGCAATGAGTGGACCAATTTGTGTGAAAATTATCAATTGATTGTTTACATACCTTCACTCTGAGAATCTGCTCTCGCAAGTCCTGAAGATCATTAAATGTTGATTGTGCTGTTATTGAATACACCAAAACGAATCCTTGGCCATTCTTCATGTATAAATCTCTCATGGCTGTAAATTGCTCCTGAAAAATTACGAGTATTAGATCACGTAATGACTTAATGGTGTATTCGACTCACCGTTCCGGCTGTATCTAGAATTTCCAACATACACTGTTGTCCGTCAACTTCGACTTGTTTTCTATAGCTATCTTCTATTGTTGGGTCATACTTCTCTACGAAAATTCCTTGTACGAACTGTACTGTTAAAGCTGACTTGCCTACACCCCCTGATCCTAACACTACAATCTTGTATTCACGCATTTTTGTTAACTACCTGAAAACAAAGGTTATTATAAAAGACACAGTCAATCTAGAATTTTTCAGACAATCCACTAAATAAGTAATGGAACTAGGATCTACCAAAGCAATTCCAGTGGTTATTCCAACCACAGCTCAACAGGAAGCTCTAATAGACAGAATGTGGTGATGAGGTTATTGTCAAGGTGATACATGCATGCTTCATTACTGATATTTTCACATCAGACTACTCCACACATTGAAAAAAACAATGCTCATTGTTCCTTCCACCAAGAAAGAACAGGGGTCAGTGAATAATTATGCCCTACATCCCAATTTTCTACACATATTTGTAAAATAAGTACATACGTTGACGCGGTAAATAGTTTATCCAGTTTTCCACTTCCAGACGAGATATTGCTTTCGACCACTTCACAAAATGAGTTTACATTTATCGTTCAAATCGTTTTGGAAACACTTGAATTTAAACTGTCATGGCTCAACAACTACAGTCCATTATAATACAAATATTATTCAGCACTGGTTTGAGATGAAAATGATCATGTTTCTCAACGTTTTCCGCCAGAATTCTCAAACTTACCGTGTTTATTATACCGTTATAGGCAAACGGATGATGACAAAAGTGAAACAATCTTTATCACTTGTTATCAAACCTACAACAATTCATGATATTAATTTGTCACTACTATGCTCACTTGCAATATTACCACTAGCAGCGCATGCCGCACCCGAGAACCGAACGGTTATTCGACTCAACTCGTGATATTCAGATCATGAAATGCATTTTGCTTCCGTTCAAGTTTCATGATATCATGAATCATGATACTTTTGTTGAATTCCTCACAAGATGGCAATAAAAACGCTCCTGCGAGCAAAGTGAGGACAATTTAAGCCAACGACTTCCTTGAGTTTAAGCTGAATGTCAAACTCAAATAACTCAATCTGAAGATATAGGGAGTTTTTAGGACACTAAAATCAAGGACTTTGAACACTATTTGTGTAAGATGGCCCAATCGACTGATGTTATCTTATCGGCCTATCAATTGACGTCAGCGCGCTGCCTCCTCATTGGATATATGTATATGTAGATATATATGTGTTTCCATCTCTTCCCACAAACCACGTTCGAAACGTGAAGACATGATGTCATGTGACGTAATAATTTCATCGCTAAAGCATGGTGTTTCGTCTTCCTTCGGAAGTAGGTCGTCGCCAAAATATCACTTTGGTCTTAAGGTGAGGTCCCATTTTTGCTTTTCTCGTCGCGCGTCACGCATTTGACGCATTCTGATTGACGAATTCTCGAAACGATTCACCAATTCCCCTACAAAATGCGGGAAAAAGGAGTGACGCGCGACGAGAAAACCAAAAACTGGCATTGGAAACTCTCCTTAAACGATTCATAAAATGATAAGTGTTAATATCGTTTCAACTAACATAAAGTTTGTGATTCCCCATAAATAATGAAAATCCAAGTTAATTGAACAAAGTTATGAGCAAGTGGTTTGAAAGTGATCAATTTGTGAATGTATTTAGGAAGAATATAAAAAAATGGGAAATTAAAAAAATTCGTAGCAGGCCATGATTCTGTGTTATTTAGACCTAACTTCTAATTGTGAACAACTTTTCTCGATAAAATCTTGCTGAATTTTCTGAAATAAAAGGATACCTATACAATTTTTATATTTTTCGACCTACTCTCTGAACATTATTTGTATCTTTTGGTTGTGCAATTATATATAAAATATAAAAAATTTCCATATGTTACACACTTATGAATGACCACATTCTATGTTAAAAATTAAAGCCCCCTTGTAATTTTTTAAAAATTTTATTTCAGTAATGTATAATTTAATTTTCATTGAAATATGTGAAAAAATCTTGAAATGATATTGTATATGAGTGTAGGTCCTTGAATGCATGCCCATTGGTGAATAAAACAGTTGAAAAGTCACTGAACACTTTTATTGAATACTTCATATAATTTATTTTTATTATATTATATATTATTATATTATACTATGAAATTGAAAAACTAAAAACATACTAAAGTACTAAATAAGTCAAACTTCAATCACTAAACGGGAACGAAATCACATCTCAAACATGTACATAAACGTATAAAAAACAAACACTAACAACAAAGTCAAAAAATATAAATCACAAATTAAAATGAGTCCAGCTGATAGCGAAAAGTGAAAGTACTGACCAGCAGCCCAAAGGTACAAATAAAACATGCCACCCAAGACTAGTGTTTTATTATTTGCAACAGCCACCTTTACTATTACGACCCTGGTAGCACCCTCCGTCGCTATCAGAACTGCTTTCTGAATCTGAACCAGAGTAACAGTCCGAGCAGCTGCAGTCAGATGAATGTGATGAATCCGAAGAGGACCCACCGCAATTGCCGTCATAACATACAGGCTTCTTCCGTTTGACTGATGGAGCCTATAGAAAGAAATCAAAGTTATTCGGGGTTACAACAAAATCATATTTCGAATAGGGTGCCATGCACAAGAAGAGCAACGTGTTACGTACTAAATGATCGTGCATGGTGCAGATCTTTCATTTGATATATCACATCTTGAATATTGCGCATGATCATTCGCTAGTAACATGTTGCTGGAAAAAACATATAACTTCATTTTTTCATCATGTAAAATGATCAAATTTTTCACTGGTGAAATTAGGCTTACTTGGCGAAAGGCTATATATATAATTTCATAACATGAAAATAAATCATCAATAATCCAGCCTTTCGCAAATTTCTTTTACTATGGGATTTTGTTGGCAGGCATCGAACAGAAAATAATCCAACGTGATTCGGCATTCGTATGGGACTGCGGACAAAACTTCTATATAGTACATATGAGAAATTTGCGAAAGACTGGATTATTTTATCATAATCAATTTTCATTTTATGTATATATAACTTTGCATTTTCAAAGGGAATAAATATAATGTACACCAAATTAGGCCATATATCTCTAGCGTCAAAAAAATGTCTACCGATTTTAATGAACGTTCACCAAATTTAGATTTCACGCATTTTCAACTTGCAAGCTAGGTTAGCTTGCTCAGGTTAGGCTTGTGTGTCAATTGCGAGCATTTTCAGCAATTAAAATTTGGTGAACATTTTTTGGGAACAAAAGTATTTTTTTGTATAGAAAAATTGGGTAAATTTGGTGTAGACAGTTAAATACCACCCATTTTCAAATAATATCAGAACGGCACATTGATTTTGGACTTCAATACTCTGCTTTCCAGTCATTGTAACTTTATCTACAGTAAGATAATCTTCTATATAGAGGAGAAAATTGCTACTACAAAAAATTAAGAGTACCTACCTTCTTGGTTTTGCTGAAGTCTGCTTTGGAACAGCAAGTTCCGCATCTACCGGTACATATTTTGGCCTTTGATTTCGAGGATACTTTTTTCTGTGTACTTCTCTTCACTGTGGATTTTTTTTTTGGTGCACACTTCGTAGCAGGCCTGCAAGGCTTACAAGACTTGGTTGAAGCACAGCTTGGCATCTTATCGTAC